>JAOPSE010000686.1:0-344489 GCA_029449295.1 Zea luxurians | reverse complement strand
CTTGAGTCAATTCGTATATTACTTGCCTATGCTACTTACCATGGCTTTAAGCTCTATCAAATGGACGTAAAGAATGCCTTCCTCAATGGACCAAACAAGGAAGAGGTCTATGTTGAGCAACCTCCTGGCCTTGAAGATATTGAGTACCCTAACCATGTTTACAAACTCTCAAAGGCGCTTTATGGGCTCAAGCAAGCCCCAAGAGCATGGTATGAATGCCTAAGAGATTTTCTTATCACTAATGGCTTCAAAGTCAGTAAAGCCGATCCTACTCTCTTTACTAAAACTATTGCAAAAGATTTGTTTGTATGCCAAATTTATGTTGATATTATATTGGGTCTACTAACAAATCTATATGTGAAGAGTTTAGTAGGATCATGGTTCAAAATTCGAGATGTCTATAATGGGGAGTTGAAGTATTTCCTAGGATTTCAAGTCAAGCAACTCCAAGAGGGCACCTTCATCAGCCAAACAAAGTACATTCAAGATATACTCACCAAGTTTGGAATGAGGATGCCAAGCCCATCAAGACACCCATGGGAACCAATGGGCATCTCGACCTCGACACGGGAGGTTGAAAGTCGCCTAGAGGGGGGGTGAATAGGGCGAAACTAAAATTTACAAATATAAACACAACTACGAGACGGGTTAGCGTTAGAAATAATAATGAGTCCGAGAGAGAGGGTGTGGGGGACAGATATCCCCGGGTCCACTAAAAGAGGAAAAGACCTCACGAAAGGCCCAAGGGCCTGACAAATCGTAAGGCCACTCTTTCGTGGGCCTGGGAGGAGCAATCAACAAGCAGGTCGACGCAAGGACGGATTGGTACAAACTTGGACGGCCCACAACGTCGAGCGAGCGACCGCTACAGAGATCCGACTTTCCCGCGCTGGAGCTCCCATGCAACGGAGCCACGCGACGATAGGTCGGCAGAATCATAGGGAGATAGACTCGAGCAGTTCACTATCTTTTAGGCGCACGTTTGTTATCATATCCACGTGTATTGCCCACGGTCGAATATATAAGGCCTAGGGGGCACCCCTTCAGATCGATGGACCCTATTACTAAGCCACCCACTTCAACTCTCTGCATTCTCGATTCAGAGAGCTCTCTTGTAACCTCATTCACCAAGCATACTCACCAGGACGTAGGGTGTTACGCATCTCCAAGCGGCCAGAACCTGTAAACATCGTCCACTGTCCCTCGTGCAACTGGCACGAACCATTCTGCTACAGTCGTTGATATCGCCCTACTCCTAAAAACACCTTGAGGGGCAACCCCCGGGTGTGCGGTCGGACCCAAAACGCCGACAGCTGGCGCACTAGGTAGGGGGGTGTCAACGATCTAAGCTAGCTCAATGGCCGTCACCATCCACAGCAGGATCACCTTCCGTCCCGGATCCATGTTCTGCTTTGGAACAGTCTTATCCATAGCCGACGAAAAGGGAATTCTACACCGCGTTGCAGATCCGCTGGGAAGGAAGCCTCCTCCAACGGACTCCGAAAATACCGAGGAAGCATTACCCTCCGCTTTCCGAAAAAAGATCGCCACGACAGCTACGCCATTCTACCCCGACGTTCTCTTCATCGGAAGGGCAGAGTCACCTCCCTCTCTCTGACGACGAACCGACCGCGCCTGGGAGGAACCACCTCAGCGGGAATCCCGGCGACGGAGAAATCGGCGCCGAAACATCCGGAGACATCACCAAGCCGGAGAACGGGATCCGGAGCAGCCCATCTCGCGAGACGAGGTCTCGGAGATGGGAGAAACTCCGGAAGAACGCGTCTTCAGGGAACGAAGGAACTCCCGACGACGTGATCGTCGACGAGCTCAGGAACAAGCCGAGCAAGACGCGAGGCAACGCCGGGAAAATCCACTACTCGGCCGTAACCTAAACCCCGACTTCGCCTGAGCCATGAACACGCCGAGTGAAGTCGGAGGAGTGCTAGCTCGGATAGCTGACGGACTCCCTCGGACTCCAGACGCCGAGGGCTATCGACGCCTGCTCACCCAGGCAGCCAACCATCTTCTACCTCTCGCTCACCCAGTGCTCGTGCCTCTACATCACCGCCGACCTCTACATCACCGCCGACGAGCAAGCCCAGGACCTCATCGGAGGAGCAAAGCCCGCACCGGTAGCACCACGACGCGACACGAACCAGCAACCTGACAAACGCTGGGAGAAGAGACCGCGCGAAGAGGTGCACGCCACCGGACCACCTGCCTCTCGCGCCCGGGGAGGACCTCGCGGAGGTGAGCGCACGCTGGATGACATCCTCGACGCCCAGTGCCCGTACCACAAGGACATGCGCCACACTCTTCGGAACTGCCGGGACTTCAAGCATTCCGTTGGGCATGGCCGACCCTTCCAACCTCTACCCCCTCCTCCGTCGCGAGGAGGACCAGAAGAACCACGACAACCCCAGCAGCAGGAGGAGGGAGGAGGAGGAGCCTTCCCGCGCGTTGACAGGGGTCAACGTCATCTTCGGCGGACACGGATCGCAGGAGAACAAAAGACAGCAAAAGCTCAACGATCGCCAGATACTGGTGGCGACCACCGGCCCTCCCCCCCGTACCGGTGGTCGGAGCACCCGATCACCTTCACTCGGGCGGATCAATGGCTCAACTTCGACCATCCGGGCAAATACCCGCTCCTCGTCGATCCGGTGATCCGAGAGAGCCTGGTGAAGAAGGTGTTAGTGGACGGGGGGAGCAGCATCAACGTCACCTTCCCCCGGACACTCCGAGGCTTGGGAGTTCACCTCAAAGAACTCCACGAGTCAGACACTCCCTTCTTTGGCATCGTGCCAACTGAGGGCGAATACCCGTTGGGCCACATCTACATGCCTGTCACCTTCGGGACTCCGGAAAACTATAGAACCGAGTTCCTGAGGTTCGAAGTGGCGAACTTCGACTGCGGGTACAACGCAATCATCGGGAGGCCGGGACTGGCAAAATTCATGGCCATTCCGCATTACACGTACATGATATTGAAGATGCCGGGACCGCAAGGAATCATAACTGTGTGTGCTGACCTCCAAGGCGCCGCAGAATGTTTCCGAGTGGCCATCCAGGCGGCCCTCATTGCCAAACCATCGGCGACTTCTTCGACCCAGGCAAACTCTAAGCCTGAGGAAGACCACACAGCACCGGCGAAGGAAGCTCAAGCCGCGACCTCTATGCGGCCGACTGAAGAAACTAAAAGGATCAATCTAGGGTTTGCTGATGAACGTAAAACTGCTATCATCAGCTCTAGCCTGGATGATAAATAGGAAAGCGCGCTCGTCCAGTTTCTGCAAGACAACCGAGATGTATTCGCATGGCAACCTGCGGATATGCCGAGAGTCCCGAGAGAGCTGGCCGAGCACAACTGAAGGTCTATCCACAAGCAAGGCCGATCCGGCAGAAACTACATCGTTTCACGCCCGACAAGAGAGAGGTCATTCGTGCTGAGCTGGCCCGCTTGGTCGCGGCTGGGTTCATTAGAGAAGTGTTACATCCCGAGTGGTTAGCCAACCCTGTTCTTGTACTCAAAAGAATAAAGTGGATTGGCACATGTGTGTGTTGATTATACTGATCTCAACAAACACTGTCCGAAGGATCCCTTCGGACTCCCGAGGATAGATCAGGTGGTGGACTCCACCGCTGGATGTTCTGTGCTGTCTTTCCTGGATTGCTATTCCTGATACCACCAGATTAGTTTGGCAAAGGAAGATGAAGAAAAAACAGCATTCATTACTCCGTTTGGTGCTTTCTGTTATACCTCCATGCCGTTTGGCCTCAAAAACGCTGGAGCAACCTACCAGAGAGCCATTCAAACATGCTTAGCCGATCACTGGGGCAAGCGTGTGGAGGCCTACGTGGATGATGTGGTAATCAAAACAGAGAACTCAGAAAACTTCATCGAAGACTTACAACTGGTTTTCAACAGTCTGAGGCGGTATAGATGGAAGCTTAATCCCGAGAAATGTGTTTTCGGGGTACCGGCAGGAAAGTTACTCGGGTTTATTGTCAGCAACCGGGGAATTGAGGCTAATCCAGATAAGATTGAAGCTATCATGAAGATGGAAGCACCTCGATCACAAAAGAAGGTTCAGCGACTTACTGGATGTATGGCAGCTCTGAGCAGATTTATATCCAGGCTGGAGGAGAAAGGTTTACCATTTTACAAGCTACTCAAAAAGGTGGATAAGTTTCAGTGGACTTCAGAGGCACAGGAAGCTCTAGATGCACTGAAGAAATTCTTGACAACACCACCAGTACTGAAACCACCACGACGAGCCACGTCAACCCAACCGGCTGAAGATCTGTTGCTATATATCTCTTGCACGACTCACGTGGTAAGCACCGCGTTGGTAGTCGAGCGAGCGGAAGAAGGACATGCCTACCCCGTGCAACATCCTGTTTATTTCATCAGCGAAGTTCTGGGTCCCTCGAAGAAAAAATATCCTCAAGTGCAGAAGCTATTATATGCAGTACTCCTGACTGCCCGCAAGCTGCGTCACTACTTTGATGACCACAAAGTCATAGTAGTCACCGGCTTTCCGATAGGGGATATTCTCCACAACAAGGAAGCAATTGGCCGAATAGCCAAGTGGGCCTGTGAACTGGGGTCTCATGACATCGAATTTCGACCTCGTACTGCCATAAAGTCTCAAGCATTGGTTGACTTCGTTTCAGAATGGACTGAACAACAAATACCAGAGAACCCGGAAACTGCAGAAGTATGGAAGATGTATTTTGATGGCTCGCTGAAGCTGCAGGGAGCAGGAGCAGGAATTCTCTTCACCGCACCTGGAGGCGAGCACCTCAAATATGCCCTCCAGTTGTTGTTTCTAGCCTCCAACAATGCAGCCGAGTATGAAGCTCTGATCCATGGATTGAACATTGCCATATCATTGGGCATCAAGAGATTAATGGTATACGGAGATTCGCTGGTGGTCATAAGTCAAATAAACAAAGAATGGGACTGTTCGAGTGATTTGATGGGAAAATACTGCACCACCGTCCGGAAACTAGAAGATAAGTTTGAGGGTCTGGAATTTCATCATGTAGAGAGAGATCGAAACACGGCAGCTGATGTATTGTCCAAGTTAGGATCCAGCCGAACTCAGGTTCCGCCTGGAGTTTTCGTGCAAGAAATACCACGACCGAGCATCTCAACAGATCAAGCAGAAGAATGTAACATCGTAGGTCAACCCGGGTCAGACTCTGATGACTGGAGGAGGCCGATTATCAGATATATAAGAATGAAGAGGAACCAGATGACAAAAATGCAGCTGAACGCATCGCCAGACAGTCAACCCACTATACACTCATTGGAGAAACGTTATATAGAAGGGTGCATCGGGCGCCTTCATGAAGTGCATTCTCTCATCCACTGGGAAGCAACTTCTAGAGGAGGTTCATGCTGGGCAATGTGGAATACATGCAGCATCCAGAACACTAGTCGGGAAGGTCTTCAGATCAGGATTCTATTGGCCAACAGTAAAGAGTGATGCAGCCGAGTTAGTTCAGAGGTGCGAAGCTTGCCAGTACTTGTCGAAACAACAACATCTACCAACACAGCAACTGCAGACCATACCAGTAACTTGGCCTTTCGCATGCTGGGGGCTGGATATGTTTGGACCTTTCAAGAAGGCTCAAGGAGGATACACTCATGTATTGGTAGCAATCGACAAGTTCACTAAATGGATAGAGTTCAAGCCCATTGCCTCTTTAACCTCAGCCAAGGCCGTGGAATTCATACAAGACATAATATTCAGATTCGGAATACCAAACAACATTATAACTGACCTGGGATCCAATTTCACAAGTTCGGAATTCTTCGATTTCTGCGAGCAAAAAGGCATTCAGATCAAGTACGCTTCGGTAGCGCACCCGAGGGCCAACGGGCAGGTTGAGCGAGACAACGGAATGATACTAGAGGCACTCAGGAAAAGGGTCTTCGAAAAAATGAGAAGTTCGCAGGGAAATGGATAAGGGAATTACCCTACGTCGTTTGGAGCCTAAGAACTCAGCCAAGCCGGGCTCTACATGGAAATACTCCTTTCTTCATGGTCTATGGGTCAGAGGCAGTATTACCCCACTGATCTCAAGTTCGGGCCCCAAGGTTGGTCTTCGAAAGCATAGCAGAAGCTGAAGCTACTAGGATGGAGGACATCGATGTACTCGAAGAAGAACGACTGAATGCAGAAATTCAATCGGCGCGGTATCTGCAGACTCTGAGACGTTATCATGACCAGGCCGTGCGACAACGATCTTTCTCAGTAGGAGATCTCGTCCTCCGACGAATTCTAACGGGGAAGGACGACATAAGTTGTCACCCTTATGGGAAGGACCATTCATAGTAGCAGAAACCACTCGGCCGGGATCATATCGTCTCACTCAGATGGATGGCACAGAAGTCGGGAACTCCTGGAACATAGAACACCTCAGGAAGTTTTATCCCTAGCTGTATTTCAAAAGCTATCGGGACGACGATGTATTCTGTAAAATGGAAATATGTCATCAATAAAGAAAGGCTTCAAAGATACTCAGTTTGTTCACGGTTGACTTTGTGGCGGAACCGCCCGAATTATTCCAACTTAAGTGCCTAAGTCTCGCCTTAAAGGCTGGACCACACTTAAATAGGAATAACCCGTCAGTCCCTCGGATCTAGTCCGACGAGGCCACTTATCCAGGATCGAATACCACTAGCTCACTCGAAGGTGAGGTACAGAGAATACAATAACATAATACCACAAATTTATTAAGTATCAATAGTGATTACATTATCGGAGTTTCAGAAATAATAATCATAAATTTTAATGCAGCGGAAATAACTAACGGAGAAGAACCGAGTGACATGGCGAAGCCTGGCCACGCTACTCCTCCTGGTCCTCTCCTGCGGAAGCAGTAACCCACTCGACCATCTATCCCGGTGGCAGGGATGGAGGCCAAGTCACACCAGCAATAAATCATCCTAAGGAGTACCTACAAAAATTGTGCCACAAGCAAGGCTGAGTATACTAACACTCAGCTAGACTTACCCGGTGTGAGGAGTCTACTCCTCTACCTCTAGACATGCAGCTGTTTGGCTGAGGGGTGGTTTGCCAAAAGCACTAGCTGAGTCTAAAATCAAGTTTTAGCTTTTCAAGTTTTAGTATGATCCTTTTAACTGGATGTGTACCTAGCTATTCATACATGATATCAAACATTTTATTAATCAACATCATTTTGCCAGTCACCTCATTTCCACTTATTACTCAATGTAGCAGCATGGATCAAGCAGTCTCATTAGCTGCGAGAAGCAGACGATTCGAATCGAGTTTTTATCCTTGCAAGGTAAACCTAAACACACGACATGGCGAGGCACTCCGTCCCCACACATATCAACCGTCCCCATCGATTCCCCGTCAGCAGATCAGGGCTCACCGCCTTGGCGTACAATGCCTCACTGACCCCGACTGGCCGTCGTGCAGTGACCGCACTTGTACCCACCATAACCGGAATGGGAGACCTCGTCTCAGGTCGCGTGAGGGGTAAAGTCCACTGCCAGGTTCAATCAGGTACTAGGCTTACCGATTTACCATATTTCTCGGCATGTGCTTAGTACGTTCAAACGCTTGACTCACGGTACCACACCTTAATCCTTATTCCAATTTTTATCCCGTAGACAACCAATCCCCATGGATTGTTGCCCACAATCAATCATCATTATGATAAGAAAGTGGATACAACCAATTCCTGACCTCGCGCGAGTGCTAGAAAAATCACTCGACTTCTACCGAGATCCCTACTTAGTAAAGCAGCTACTCGACCTAGCATACTAGTATCCATCTCAATAGGATTCCTGAGATCATGCAACTAGGGTTTCAACAACTCCTACACTTAAGTGCACAGTACAAGCCTACAAACATTAAGTGCAGTAAAATAGCATATATAACGGTTATGCATAGAACCGGGGCTTGCCTTTAATTTAACACTGTAACACCCGGATTTTAGGGGTCCAAAACCCGGGGTTAACATAAACACCAGGTATGCTGGGACCAAGTCTCAAACATATGATGTATAGTGGCACAGGATCGAATGTCACAACTTTATATATAACAGGAGTTCTATACAAAATAAATAATTACATTATAAGGAGACAACGGTCCAGCAACCCAAAGTTGACTGGGAGACGACGACCTAGACCACTCACGAACTCATCACAGCATCCTCCATGAGCATCATCCTGCAGTACCTGGTCTTGACCTGTGGTGTATGTGAGACAGCAAGAGTGAGCTCACATACGTTCATCGCTCAACAAGTTGTGGGGAATAATGTGCATGACCTCACCAAGGTGGGAGCTCATGTGAAGTGTAAGGCTTACCAAAGAAGATGGTTAGAGCTGAGCATTGCTTTTAAAGTTGGTCAAAATTTTATTAGCAGTTACTAAGTATAAGTAAATACCAAACCCAATTAAGTAATAGATCAAAAGTAACAACACCACCTGCAATGCAATGCATATGACAAATTGAATTTAGTTCCATAAATTAATCATGTGAGGGTCCGAGCTGCTCATGACCGTGAGCACGGCTAGTATACCAGTTTTACACTCTGCAGAGGTTGCGCATCTTTACCCACAAGTCGTGTTACCCATCTGCCAAGGGGTCATGAATCCCATACACCTCTACCAAGGAAGTGAGGCAGGGTAGCACTACGAGGCCTTTACAAAGTTCCACTAGCTTCCGAAAACCCGCTACAGTTTATAGGAAGATCCAGTACAGGAATCCCTTGCAGGACCGCCATCGCAGCAAAATCCTCCCGAGGGCACTTCCCGTACTGACCTCTCCCTTACTGCCCTTGCCCCTTTCGGGTAAGGTAGTCTTCCACTAGCTTTCCTAATTAATCAGCCAAGGGCATCCCATACTACCCTTGTGGTAGCACTGTTTTCCCGGGTGGTCGCTCCATGTTCCAATTAACATAATGATCTTAACATGAACATTAACTAAACTGATAACAAAAAGTGTAATCATGAATAGTGTATCTCCATACCCAAAACCACATATAGCACTAGCAAGTACTACCCAGAAAGATCAGTGGTAAACAAGGTATAAAGATAATCAAACTAGGTAACCTATTGGGTCCCATCAAAATTAACCTATGCAGATCATTATGATTAATTAGAACATGAGTAGGTGAAAAGAAGTGATCAAGGGCACAACTTGCCTGGGCCTTGAGAATCCAGGTACCAGGATGATTCTTCAGATCCTCGTGACCTCACTGCTAGTCGTAGCAATACAAACATACATGGTATAGGCAAAATTAACATTACACCAAACATATATGCAAAATACATATTAATAATCTACATATTAAAATAAGATCACAGGAAAAAGAATTATTAATTTTGGAGTTGTAGAATTCAAGTTATGAATTTTCTAAGATTTAAGGTGATTATAATATGATTAAATGATAAATATATTTTCTAACAGAGTTCATGTCAAAACAGTGATTCTAAATGATAGAGAATATTATTACAAAATTTTAGGAATTGGAATGGTTCAATTTGGAGCTAAAATGAATTTTCTATGAATTATCTAAGTTCTAGCAATTATTTTTGTATTAAAAATACATTTTCTAATTCATTTACTCATTTTAAAACAGCAGTGGACTGGGCCTCAATTATAAGAAAGCGTAGGGGGCTCGGTGTAAGTTGTCCCAGACTCAGAGCACAGTCGCATAGGACGGCGGTTGTTTTCTCTAAAACTCAGGGACTCTTTAGCAAAACGCGCAAGCCGAAGAGGTATCGGCCGGGCACAGCCATCCGATCAAGAGTGGACGGCCCAGATTAGATCTGGCCGCCCGCGAAGCGGTACGTCGCACGGCCCGTCCATTTTGCGATCAACGGCGCAGATCTTAATACTCCGAAATCTCCCCCCGATCCGTCCGATCAAAATCGAACGGATCCGATTCATGCACGAAGCGTTATTCCCTCTTCTAATCTCGGACGTCCGCGTCACGATCAACGGCCCCCATCGTTTTACCCAACCCCGCCCCAAACACGACGGCGCCGCCCTTACGCGCGGCGGAGCCATCGCCGGAGTAACCCAAATCCGCGCCCGAATGCCACGAATTCCCAATTTAACCGGTGCGACACCTAAAGGGAATGATGGCGAACATGATTAGAGCACGTACCGCGAATGGAGGGCTGTGGAGGGAGCTGGCCACGGAGAGGGGCGGACCGCGGCGGAGGATGGACTCCGATGAGCAATTCCGGGCTGACCGGAGCGCAATCCGTCCAAACGAAGCCGGGGACGTGATCAGCGGGACTTGATGAAGCCCCCAGACCCAACACCGGAGCTCGGACGATGATGAACTTGTGGATCAATGCCGGCGGCCCGGTTCCACGGTGGATGGTTTCTCCCGGTTTGCTTGTCGCCAGCGAGGTCACGAACCAAGCGTCGATGATGCGACTTCGAGTAACGGGCTCAGTTTTATGGTGCTCACGACGGAGTCCGAACGGTGGGGTCCCGTGGTTTAAGCGGGGTTCGGTGTAACGGCCCGCGAGCACCGCGGCGGAGGAGACTTCGGTAACGAAGGAGATGACACGCGGGACCAAACGTCAGTGGAACGGAGCGCGAGCGTGTGGCGGAGGCAGCGAGGCTGACGAACGGGGCCCGCGACGCAGCGAGAGGAGGAGAATACGCGCTCGGACGGAGAGGCTGACGGCGGGCCCCGCTGTCGGGTGCACACGGAGGTGAAAGCATGCGCGCGCGAGGGAAGCTGACCTGCGGGCCCCAGCTGTCGGCGCGAGTGCGCGGGATCAGATCCCAGAAAATGGGCCGAGCGCGGGGTTTCCCTGGGTGGGCCGAATTCAAGTATAGAGCCCAGGTAAGTTTTTCTTCCTTTTTCTTTTTATTTTTCTCTCTATTTTCTATATTTTCAAACCAAATTTGAATTAGTTCAAACTTTTGTGGATCCTCTTTTATAAACTTTATTTTTGCCATTAGAAATACTAAGACTGAAGATAATTATTTATACATTTTATTTATATTTTCCTATTTCTTCTCTTTTCCTTATTTTCAAATCCAATTCAAATCCAATTTGAATTCAAGTTTGAGTTCAACTTTGTGAATAACTTGTCCTCAGTTTGAAAGGTATAATTTATTAATATAAGTGTGAAGGATATTTATTTTATTTTATGTAATATTTTTCTTAGTTCTTCCCTTCTCCTTTTATTTTCTATTTTCTATTCCAAATTCAAATTTATACTTCTATTTTAGTTTTCAGATTTTTCAAATGTATCATTTGAAATCCAAGGGTGAATATAAACCATACTTATTTTAATATTACTAACTTAAGTTTTTATTCTCCTTTCTATTTATTTCATGAGATGTATAAATGGTTTTTCTTAAAAGAAAAATTCTTTTCTCATCTTTTTCTTTATTTCCCAATTTCCAAAACATTATGCTATTTTGTTCAAGTTTCTTCTACCAATCCCAAATTCAGATTTTTGGGTGTTACAAATCCTACCCCCCTTAAAAATAATCTCGTCCCCGAGATTTGTAAGAAAAAGGATGCATACTCATATGCACAAACAAAGAGATCTCAGCATGAGGTATAATTCTTTAACAAAACATTGGGTCAATAGACCTTTATTATTTCTTCTAAAATATTATCATATTACTAAAGTAACACCTAGATCTACAAATCATCATAATCTATATCTATGTAGCTTGGTGAAGCTGGTGGTGGTGGGGGTTGTTGTTGTTGTTGTCTCTCCAACCGTGCTTGCCTTATTTCTTGACGGGCCTGACGTATTTCCTCGCGTTGTTGCCTTATCTGATTCTGCATCTCGGTCACCATTTCTGTTAATTGTTGTATTACCAGTCTTTGGGTAGCAACCACTTGATTGATTTCAACAGGTGGAGGATTTGGAGGACTCATTTTTCTGTTTTGTCGTTAAGTGATAATCTTTCCTTTCCTGGTATTGACCATGAAAGTTAGAAGCATGTGGTAATAGTTTTTGCAAAGGAAATTACTAAGCGGAATGGATAAGCTAGTAGTTGGTTAAAATCTATAGATTCTTTGGTAGGGCTTAATTTATGTCCAGATTGGGGTAACCAATCATATAAGGTGATTATCCAAGGGTAAGATAGAATCTGTCAAGATGAGAGATATACATGGGTGAGATAGACTACAAGATGTAGGTTAAAAGTTTGTTTGATGTTAGGTGGGAATAGAAAGGTCATACTATTCATCTGGGTTCTATGGGTTGGGTTAGCTCATAGTTGAGTTGATCCAATGTGCTAAGATAAGTTAATACATGGCTAGTGGGGTTTAATCTCTTCTACTAGTGTCATTAATCTGTTTAAGTGGACCACATTAAGTTAGATAACATTAGACCACAATAGATCAGGTCACATTAGGTAGGATAAGATCTAGATTAAATTGGATATGACTAGATTGGACTAGTTTAGGCTTAGATAGGTCCAACAGGGTAGAATATGTATTATTAAGATATGTTAGGATGTTTTAAGATTAATTTGATATGTTATGATAAAATAGAATCTCTTGCTAGGTTATAATTGAGAGGTTATGCAACTATCAGATGGTTAAGGTAGTTGCATATGGCCAAGTCGATCTGTCATTCTTAATTTAGTGCAGGGTGAACTATGTTAAGACCTGTTTTATAGGGGTAGAGTCTAAACTTATTTCATCAGTGTTATCTAACATGTTTGATAAGTCACTTTAGATTAGATCATGTTAGATTAGATTGGTGTGACTAGTTTGACTAGATAAGATCTAATTAATTTGCATTAGATCATGGTTGATAAACTAGGGTGGATAAGTATTCCTATTAGGATAAGATGGATCCATAAAAATAAGATAGAATCTTTTGAGGTCAGTTAGATCTATTAGGATGAGATAAAATCTTTTCAAGATAAGATGAGTATCTTTTAAGATGAGATGGATCTATTAAGATAAGGAGAGGGTCTTTTAAGATAAGATGGATCTATTAAACTTGATATATGTTTAATGGGGAATAATCTATGTTGTCTATTTTATAAGTATTCTCCCTTATGTCTAGGTGTAAGTATAGATGCAATTATGGACATTACTCCACAACCCATCACACTCAATCAAAGATCCAAATCAGACAGATATCATAAGAACAAACATTCAAATACATAGACACTTATAAAAATAGTTTTGTTTTTGTCCCTAGGATTAGGTCTCCTATTCCTAAAGTCACTTTAGGCACAGGATTTCAAAGTGTGAAATCCACATTTGTCTCTAGAAAGATAAAGGTAAGAATAATCAGAGTAAAGCGGAAATGGATGAGAAAAGGTTAAGATAAGTTTAGAAAAGAATCAGAGTAGCAAAGGTAAGGTTAATCAGAGTAGGACAGTAGAAGGTGAGACAAGATCAAGGAAAGTATAGAATCAGAGTAAGGTAAGTAGATAATGGTTGCCCAGTTCTATCTAGGTTTCGTCCTACAGTCAACATTCCCTCTGATACCACTTCTGTAACACCCGGATTTTAGGGGTCCAAAACCCGGGGTTAACATAAACACCAGGTATGCTGGGACCAAGTCTCAAACATATGATGTATAGTGGCACAGGATCGAATGTCACAACTTTATATATAACAGGAGTTCTATACAAAATAAATAATTACATTATAAGGAGACAACGGTCCAGCAACCCAAAGTTGACTGGGAGACGACGACCTAGACCACTCACGAACTCATCACAGCATCCTCCATGAGCATCATCCTGCAGTACCTGGTCTTGACCTGTGGTGTATGTGAGACAGCAAGAGTGAGCTCACATACGTTCATCGCTCAACAAGTTGTGGGGAATAATGTGCATGACCTCACCAAAGGTGGGAGCTCATGTGAAGTGTAAGGCTTACCAAAGAAGATGGTTAGAGCTGAGCATTGCTTTTAAAGTTGGTCAAAATTTTATTAGCAGTTACTAAGTATAAGTAAATACCAAACCCAATTAAGTAATAGATCAAAAGTAACAACACCACCTGCAATGCAATGCATATGACAAATTGAATTTAGTTCCATAAATTAATCATGTGAGGGTCCGAGCTGCTCATGACCGTGAGCACGGCTAGTATACCAGTTTTACACTCTGCAGAGGTTGCGCATCTTTACCCACAAGTCGTGTTACCCATCTGCCAAGGGGTCATGAATCCCATACACCTCTACCAAGGAAGTGAGGCAGGGTAGCACTACGAGGCCTTTACAAAGTTCCACTAGCTTCCGAAAACCCGCTACAGTTTATAGGAAGATCCAGTACAGGAATCCCTTGCAGGACCGCCATCGCAGCAAAATCCTCCCGAGGGCACTTCCCGTACTGACCTCTCCCTTACTGCCCTTGCCCCTTTCGGGTAAGGTAGTCTTCCACTAGCTTTCCTAATTAATCAGCCAAGGGCATCCCATACTACCCTTGTGGTAGCACTGTTTTCCCGGGTGGTCGCTCCATGTTCCAATTAACATAATGATCTTAACATGAACATTAACTAACAACTGATAACAAAAAGTGTAATCATGAATAGTGTATCTCCATACCCAAAACCACATATAGCACTAGCAAGTACTACCCAGAAAGATCAGTGGTAAACAAGGTATAAAGATAATCAAACTAGGTAACCTATTGGGTCCCATCAAAATTAACCTATGCAGATCATTATGATTAATTAGAACATGAGTAGGTGAAAAGAAGTGATCAAGGGCACAACTTGCCTGGGCCTTGAGAATCCAGGTACCAGGATGATTCTTCAGATCCTCGTGACCTCACTGCTAGTCGTAGCAATACAAACATACATGGTATAGGCAAAATTAACATTACACCAAACATATATGCAAAATACATATTAATAATCTACATATTAAAATAAGATCACAGGAAAAAGAATTATTAATTTTGGAGTTGTAGAATTCAAGTTATGAATTTTCTAAGATTTAAGGTGATTATAATATGATTAAATGATAAATATATTTTCTAACAGAGTTCATGTCAAAACAGTGATTCTAAATGATAGAGAATATTATTACAAAATTTTAGGAATTGGAATGGTTCAATTTGGAGCTAAAATGAATTTTCTATGAATTATCTAAGTTCTAGCAATTATTTTTGTATTAAAAATACATTTTCTAATTCATTTACTCATTTTAAAACAGCAGTGGACTGGGCCTCAATTATAAGAAAGCGTAGGGGGCTCGGTGTAAGTTGTCCCAGACTCAGAGCACAGTCGCATAGGACGGCGGGTTGTTTTCTCTAAAACTCAGGGACTCTTTAGCAAAACGCGCAAGCCGAAGAGGTATCGGCCGGGCACAGCCATCCGATCAAGAGTGGACGGCCCAGATTAGATCTGGCCGCCCGCGAAGCGGTACGTCGCACGGCCCGTCCATTTTGCGATCAACGGCGCAGATCTTAATACTCCGAAATCTCCCCCCGATCCGTCCGATCAAAATCGAACGGATCCGATTCATGCACGAAGCGTTATTCCCTCTTCTAATCTCGGACGTCCGCGTCACGATCAACGGCCCCCATCGTTTTACCCAACCCCGCCCCAAACACGACGGCGCCGCCCTTACGCGCGGCGGAGCCATCGCCGGAGTAACCCAAATCCGCGCCCGAATGCCACGAATTCCCAATTTAACCGGTGCGACACCTAAAGGGAATGATGGCGAACATGATTAGAGCACGTACCGCGAATGGAGGGCTGTGGAGGGAGCTGGCCACGGAGAGGGGCGGACCGCGGCGGAGGATGGACTCCGATGAGCAATTCCGGGCTGACCGGAGCGCAATCCGTCCAAACGAAGCCGGGGACGTGATCAGCGGGACTTGATGAAGCCCCCAGACCCAACACCGGAGCTCGGACGATGATGAACTTGTGGATCAATGCCGGCGGCCCGGTTCCACGGTGGATGGTTTCTCCCGGTTTGCTTGTCGCCAGCGAGGTCACGAACCAAGCGTCGATGATGCGACTTCGAGTAACGGGCTCAGTTTTATGGTGCTCACGACGGAGTCCGAACGGTGGGGTCCCGTGGTTTAAGCGGGGTTCGGTGTAACGGCCCGCGAGCACCGCGGCGGAGGAGACTTCGGTAACGAAGGAGATGACACGCGGGACCCAAACGTCAGTGGAACGGAGCGCGAGCGTGTGGCGGAGGCAGCGAGGCTGACGAACGGGGCCCGCGACGCAGCGAGAGGAGGAGAATACGCGCTCGGACGGAGAGGCTGACGGCGGGCCCCGCTGTCGGGTGCACACGGAGGTGAAAGCATGCGCGCGCGAGGGAAGCTGACCTGCGGGCCCCAGCTGTCGGCGCGAGTGCGCGGGATCAGATCCCAGAAATGGGCCGAGCGCGGGGTTTCCCTGGGTGGGCCGAATTCAAGTATAGAGCCCAGGTAAGTTTTTCTTCCTTTTTCTTTTTATTTTTCTCTCTATTTTCTATATTTTCAAACCAAATTTGAATTAGTTCAAACTTTTGTGGATCCTCTTTTATAAACTTTATTTTTGCCATTAGAAATACTAAGACTGAAGATAATTATTTATACATTTTATTTATATTTTCCTATTTCTTCTCTTTTCCTTATTTTCAAATCCAATTCAAATCCAATTTGAATTCAAGTTTGAGTTCAACTTTGTGAATAACTTGTCCTCAGTTTGAAAGGTATAATTTATTAATATAAGTGTGAAGGATATTTATTTTATTTTATGTAATATTTTTCTTAGTTCTTCCCTTCTCCTTTTATTTTCTATTTTCTATTCCAAATTCAAATTTATACTTCTATTTTAGTTTTCAGATTTTTCAAATGTATCATTTGAAATCCAAGGGTGAATATAAACCATACTTATTTTAATATTACTAACTTAAGTTTTTATTCTCCTTTCTATTTATTTCATGAGATGTATAAATGGTTT
The DNA here is from genome assembly GCA_029449295.1 of Zea luxurians. Classification (NCBI taxonomy): domain Eukaryota; kingdom Viridiplantae; phylum Streptophyta; class Magnoliopsida; order Poales; family Poaceae; genus Zea; species Zea luxurians. The sequence continues at coordinate 327,578 of JAOPSE010000686.1, read as the reverse complement.
TTCTTAAAAGAAAAATTCTTTTCTCATCTTTTTCTTTATTTCCCAATTTCCAAAACATTATGCTATTTTGTTCAAGTTTCTTCTACCAATCCCAAATTCAGATTTTTGGGTGTTACAAACACTTAGGGAGTGTTTGCTGGGGAGGTACTCGCTTGGCGAGCATCTACTGGTCATGTCCACCATTCTTCAGGTCGTCCACCAACTGCATCTTGTGGTTGGCACCACATCACTTGCACAATCATCATCTCTCGGTCCTATATGAGGTGCAACATGCATATGTATGAATATAATGAAAGTAGCACAAAAATAGCACAAGATATACTAAGACACAGTGGCGAACTAAACATTAATTAGTAAGACACTGCAACAACCATACGCAAACACTAGTTATTTATGTGTCATTGGGCACACGTAAACACTACCACTGGAAAGACGACGATCACTACCTACAATTAACCAACGCAACACGATATCACATGTACAAGCATTTATTTAGTTGCTACGGCTTTTCATTAGTTCTTTTATTGATCACACAAAAGCATCACAAACACAAGTTTAATAGAGGACCGATGCATCAATGTCGATGGACTCCTCTATCACAATCAACTACAGCAAGCAAGCACATTAATCATGGAACACATGTTAACCTAAGTTTAGCCATCACAAGTCTATGTCCGTTAAGTGCTAACTAAGCATTTTTTTGCCAAATAGTGAACTAAACATTCATTTGAGCACGTGCAGATTTTTAGGACAGCAGCACAGCAGCTACTTGTTTTAATCATAACTCTTCAAATATTAATCCAAAAATAGCAAACTAAGACTTTTTGGAAGGCTTAAAAAGTTTTCTACAACTTTAGTATTGTCATCACAACATGATTCGACACTTAACAAGGTCGAATTGTGCAAACACAGTAGCTCTGTCCAGATTTGGACAGATTCAGACTTGCAGCTTCAAAAATTTACAACTAAAGATTCAGACATCCAAACAAAGTGATCCTAGACTTTCTGGAAAGCTAATTAAATGTTCTACAATTTATTTATAAACATCCCAAGGTGATTCAATATTTAACTAAGGATAAACATCACTAAAAGACTTTGCTGTCCAGAACTGGACAGATTCAGTCTTCAGACTTTAAACATCCATAACTTAATCTTCAGATCACCAAAAAGAGTGATCCAAGACTTTTTGGAAAGCTTGGCAATTGCACTACATAACTTTTATAATCACCAAGAATTGATTCTATGTTGAACTGAATCAAACAATTCAGTTTTCGAAATCTGTTCTGTCAGTGGACAGAACACAGCAACCAGTTCGTAAATTTTATAACTCTTAGACCGCCAGGCCTTTAGTTATGAAATTTTAACACAAGCAAGATAAGAAAAGCATCTACAACTTTCTTATAATCTACAAGTACTGATTCAAACATTAACTTAAGCAAACAGTACAGTCTCTGAAATCTGTACAGAATTTGGACAGATTCAGTCACTGAATTTGTAAAAAGCACAACTCCTAAACCGTTAGACCTATGACTGTCAAATTTTAACACCAGCAAGATAATAAAGTTATCTACCACTTTTCTATGTAACGTTTTTACAGAAAACATAATTTAGCCAATCAAACATACAGCGCGACGAAAACAGTATGTGCAGCCCAAAACAACAACTAATAAAATTCAGCTCCTATTCACTTAAAAATTGCCGCGTTCTAAAGACTTGAATTATTTTAACACCTTACCATTTGTTAAAGTTGAAACAATCAAATTAGGACCAACAAGTAGACTTACCAATTTTATACAATTCATTTTGTGCACTAGAATTGTCATACACAATTAGCAACGCATCTACCACAATAATCTTACCCGACATATATGTGTTTATCGATGCGCTCTTCACATAGTAATTTCGCAGTTTAACTTGGGCATCACATGAACACTACTAATTTTTACCCGCAACTGTAACCATGCGCATTTAGGCCATAACAAGCAATTCCTCGATTACGAGCTTAACCAACATATCTAACAATTCGGCTAACTAGAGCAACGACATAGCCCGCTAAATAACATACACGTCGGCTTGTCTATTATTATCAAAATCCGAGACACCACATACACTACAACATTTTTATAAACATTCATATTCACAAGTATTTTCGCACACCGACCAAAACATACGAATCGTAAACTACTAGTCTCCAACTCACAATCACCATGCATTTACTTCCCAATCATGAACACATGCATGTTTATCATACGAACAGAGCATTTCAATAATTATCCTAAAACAATTAACTCCATTACACAACTTACACCACAAACCTACTTGACTTGCTTGAAGTGTCTACTCGAATCCGTGAGCACAATCACACATTATATGTGAAGCATAACTTAACGAACACATAATATGTATCGACTCTATTCGACTTATAAATATCGAGAAAGCGATGACTACTTTGGCGTGTCACCACCTCTCTAGTTAAGCAAAAACAATTTCTACCTACACCGACCGAACTTTCGTGTCGAGCACACCTTATATTTTCCCGTCCCGCATACCACCATGTGGCAGCGTGCACTCGAGACACTACCGATTAACTTGATGCAATTACCACTACCATGCACTTCGATATACCCTTTCAACAATACAGTGCTCAACAAACCCACACTTCCAATCTACTTATCACATCCAACCTACACCACGTGCCCACTGCACTCTTATGACCAAGTTTTAGCGCAATTATTTATAACAACATTTATCGACTAGACGAGTGAAACACCAAACTGATTATTTGCACATCTCGTCTTCAAACACCAATAACATGTCGCATAGTTTACATTTTCAACCCACTCTAACCTTCACCAACGATGAATACATAAAATATAATTATCTTAGACTAACTCATTGGCCGACCGCAGAAATTACCCAGCATGTTTTACGCTTTATTAAATTTACCACAGCTAACACACTACTTTACGACGATGTGTTTAATCAAACAATTAATACATCTGCGACCAATCCCTATGACGCACAAATGGACCATTGCAGGCACACAACACTTGTTGGCATTCCAATCGCAAACACAACTACGCATACCACTTTCCCGTCCAGGAATTTTAATTCGCATACAACATATTCACACACATATATCTACATGACAATGACAAATGTGCAAGTAAGTCAATCACATGGATTCAACCTGAACGAGTCGGGATTTAGCCGCATGGACTGTCCACATGGCTCGGCATTTTGTCGAACGGCAAGGCGCGGAGCGCGACTTTGATGGTGGCTGCGATAATACAAAAATTTGTTGACGACAGTTCATCGAACACCATAAACACCAAAAGAACAGCGAGGACAGCTGGTTTCTCACCGAGGGTCGACGGCGTCATGGGCGGGGCTGTCTACGACACCAAGCCTCTCACAGGCATTTTGTCGAGCACCTGCAGAGCGTGCGCAGCGCAGGACTGCAGGGAAACGCTGCTGCAAGGGTCGACCATGGATTGCATGGAGGGGGCTGTTGGGCGCTTAAGGAGGAGCTAGAGAGGCACCACGGCATCCCGATGTGGCTCTAAAATTTGGACAGCGAGGAGGGAGGAAAAAAAATGCCATGGAGTGGCAGCACCCTGCTCAAGCAAAACCAGAGAGGAGGGGCGTCGGCATGCTCCTAATGAGCTCCTGCGCGCAGGGAAGGAAAAGAAAAAAAACTCTTTGCTGCCGAACGCCGTGCAGAAAGGGCGCTGGGCAGAGGAGGGTGTTGTTCCTGGGCATTTCCTGGCCGCTGGCAGGGAAGAGGGGGGGGCGCCATGGCCATGGAGGAAATGGAGCTGCTGCATCGCCCATGGACATGGAGCTCGCCGAGGTCGGCCCAGGGAGCTCCCGCGCGCAGAGGAACATCAGGGGGGAAAGAAACTCAGCCATGGCTGCTGGAGGTGCTCGGCTAGGGAGGGAGCATGGAGATGGAGCCGGCTTCCATGGGGAAGAAGGGGAGGATGCCATGGCTGCTGACTGAGCTCTCTGCTGGCCGCCGTGGGGGAGAAGACAGGGAGTCGGCTGGAGCAGACCTGCGCGAGGGAGAAGGAGGAAGAGAGTGGCGGCTGAAAAATTTAGAGGGGTGGGAATGTAAAACAGCCAAGGGCAAGGGAGAGGGGTCCATATTTATAGAGAAACCCTAGGGTTAGGGTTTCAAATGGGCTGGGTTGGGCTGGCCCAAAACACGAATCGGGCTGCGCTAAATTATTTTTCCGAATAAAAATGCTCTCGCGGAAGTCGTCTGTGTAAAAACAGAGCGAGCTGGAGTTCGGACGAACGAAAGATTGAGCGATTAATTCGGCCAAGAGTCTAATTTGATTTCGCTCGAGAATAATTACCTACGCGTGATTCGAAAATAAATCGCCTTGAGATACGGCCGGCTTTCGGATTTTTGATTGAAGGAGACAAATCGCGACGTTTAAAATTATCGCCGATGTCGATTTTTAAACCGGGATCGAACACAGAGGTATGAAGTCGAGTCAGATAAGAATTAATTAGAGGGCGACGTACTGAGTATCCCGTTGGAGAAAACGGACCTGGATAAAATAGTCGAACATAGATCGAAGTTCGAGGAGCTAGATTTGGGCTCAGATCAGATAACAGTCGTTGAGGGTTTGATTTAAAGAGCTTCAGATGAGATTTAAAATTCGAGAATGATCTTCGAGTCTGCATGAGTTCCGAGAATTAAAAGTTTTAACACGCTCCGAAATTGGCTGTTTCTCGCGATCGATTAACTCTGAATTCGGTGAACTTCCGAGAGAAAGCCTGATAAACAGAGATAGGCACGATCGAGAATAGAAATTTTTACTGAGCATCCAAGATTAGGATAAATCCTTCGACATAACCCGAAATAGACACCTGGGGTGTCACAGCCTTCCCCCCTTAAAAGGAATCTCGTCCCGAGATTCGAATGAGGATCTTCAAGGGTGGAGAAGCATGTAACTCCCAGGCTGGAGATAGATGCAAATTCATGAGATGAGATCTGACAAGGTATTGAAGATAGATTTCTCGACATATCAAGACAAAATGCAGCGATCCTTCTGAGAGAGTGTCCACAAAAGATAGCACATCGGTATAGTCTCATAATGAATCACAACTATTAACCATGACACCAGCGCGTGCCGAGCAGCTCAACCATGTGTGCACCATAGTAGGCTCTCGGTCTCGTCGCGGCACCTTCAGTCGTTAGTCATGACATCATTACCAAACGCAACCAATAAGAAATTTTCACGTGGCATAAATAGATGGGGCCCATGAGAGTTTGGCTCAGAAAATAAGAATGTGATCGGAGTTGAAGCAGAGACTGCTGACAAAAGAGCATCACATGAGAATTTTCTTTAACTCAGAGAACTATTTTATGATCATCACGAGGATTATCAGCCAAAGATTGATACGATATTTAATATGAGGAGGAACCAACCATGAGATCGAGATTGATGAGCTTTTAGAGACATGAGAGAACCAAGGACAACAATCAAATCCATTGAACCAAATGGATACGCCATTTAGAGATAAGTTGATAAAACAAGCGTCATGACCCTCGGAGAAGGGGGTATGAGAATGACCAGAAATGAGAGATTTTAAGCAAATCAACATCCGATACTTGAGAATGGGTTATAGCAGATAACCAAATAATAGGGGGGAATCATTAAAGGATCCGGAGATTTGGATGATAAGGCCACACATGATTCACAAGGAAAAAGATTACCAGATCCAAGCGAAAGGAGAGGTAGGCAAACAAGATTAGTTGGACGATCAACAGGAATGCTATGAAGTTTTAGGGGCAAGGATTTATGGAAAGAAACATGGCTCGGACATGGTTTGCGCAACTAGACACCAAACGATGATGTTTTTTTAACATACATGAGCGCACCAGGAAGTTTTATTCGATTTAGGGGTAAGCTATGGGGGTCTATAAGCTGTGCAAGTGTAACTCAAGGGTAAGACATTCAAGGGTTAGAAGACACCAACACAAGCATGTGATTAGATTTTTATTATAAAGGTTTCACTTGCTAACCACAAGGTTGTTTGGGTGGGGTCTTTTTATGGGCCAAACAGGCAACAATTTTTATTGGTTAGAGGCAAAATGTACTAAATAGTTACCATACCCCCTAGACAACATGGCAAGGAGAACACATAACACAACCTAATCAAGACTATCATAACAACACCGGACAAGGCACTTCTTATAGCTCCTAACATAGCAGCACATCACATTATTCACAAGTTATTATTATTGGAATAAAGGTGAGAGAAGCATGTTGGTGCACAAGAGACAATTATAATGCGACAATCATGATGCATGCTCATTCTAGTCGTCTTCTCAGACCTAACTCATTCTTCGGGTGCTTCTACAGCATCCCTATTAATAATAGTAGTAGCCTTTATGGCCTATATACATAGCCACCTAGCTACCCAGCTATTTCCAAAGGCTTCACGTCTAAGATCTATTCGTATCGTCCTGACGGTCTATCCAACATTGGTTTCTAGCAAGTTTTACTTTAGAAAAGGTTGGCAATGATGACTTATTGACTTCTCTGTACTGGTATTCGCTCCAATACCAGCTGTGGCGGAACCGCCCGAATTATTCCAACTTAAGTGCCTAAGTCTCACCTTAAAGGCTGGACCACACTTAAATAGGAATAACCCGTCAGTCCCTCGGATCTAGTCCGACGAGGCCACTTATCCAGGATCGAATACCACTAGCTCACTCGAAGGTGAGGTACAGAGAAATACAATAAAACATAATACCACAAATTTATTAAGTATCAATAGTGATTACATTATCGGAGTTTCAGAAATAATAATCATAAATTTTAATGCAGCGGAAATAACTAACGGAGAAGAACCGAGTGACATGGCGAAGCCTGGCCACGCTACTCCTCCTGGTCCTCTCCTGCGGAAGCAGTAACCCACTCGACCATCTATCCCGGTGGAAGGGATGGAGGCCAAGTCACACCAGCAATAAATCATCCTAAGGAGTACCTGCAAAAATTGTGCCACAAGCAAGGCTGAGTATACTAACACTCAGCTAGACTTACCCGGTGTGAGGAGTCTACTCCTCTACCTCTAGACATGCAGCTGTTTGGCTGAGGGGTTTGGTTTGCCAAAAGCACTAGCTGAGTCTAAAATCAAGTTTTAGCTTTTCAAGTTTTAGTATGATCCTTTTAACTGGATGTGTACCTAGCTATTCATACATGATATCAAACATTTTATCAATCAACATCATTTTGCCAGTCACCTCATTTCCACTTATTACTCAATGTAGCAGCATGGATCAAGCAGTCTCATTAGCTGCGAGAAGCAGACGATTCGAATCGAGTTTTTATCCTTGCAAGGTAAACCTAAACACACGACATGGCGAGGCACTCCGTCCCCACACATATCAACCGTCCCCATCGATTCCCCGTCAGCAGATCAGGGCTCACCGCCTTGGCGTACAATGCCTCACTGACCCCGACTGGCCGTCGTGCAGTGACCGCACTTGTACCCACCATAACCGGAATGGGAGACCTCGTCTCAGGTCGCGTGAGGGGTAAAGTCCACTGCCAGGTTCAATCAGGTACTAGGCTTACCGATTTACCATATTTCTCGGCATGTGCTTAGTACGTTCAAACGCTTGACTCACGGTACCACACCTTAATCCTTATTCCAATTTTTATCCCGTAGACAACCAATCCCCATGGATTGTTGCCCACAATCAATCATCATTATGATAAGTGTCGGGGACCATAATTAGGGGTACCCTCAAGACGCCTAATTCTCAGCTGGTAACCCCCATCAGCATAAAGCTGCAGAGGCCTGATGGGTGCGATTAAGTCAGGGATCAGTCCATACGAGCGACTCGATCACGCCTCGCCCGAGCCTAGCCTCGGGCAAGGGCAGCCGACCCTGAGGTGTTTCCGTCTCGCCCGAGGCCCCCTTTTTTACGGCAGACGCATCTCCGGCTCGCCCGAGGCCTTGCCTTCGTTAAGAAGCAACCCTGACTAAATCGCCGCGCCAACCGACCAAGTCACAGGGGCATTTAACGCAAAGGTAGCCTGGCACCTTTATCCTGACGCGCGCCCCCTGGCAGAGCCGAAGTGACCGCCGTCACTTCACCGCTCCACTGACCGGTCTGACAAAAGGACAGCGCCGCCTGCACCGTCCCGACTGCGGTGCCACTTGACAGAGTGAGACTGACAGGCAGCCAGGCCTTGCCAAAGGCGCCATAGGAAGCTCCGCCCGACCCAGGGCTCGGACTCGGGCTAAGGCCCCGGAAGACGGCGAACTCCGCTCCGCCCGACCCAGGGCCCGGACTCGGGCTAAGGCCCTGGAAGACGGCGAACTCCGCTCCGCCCGACCCAGGGCTCGGACTCGGGCTAAGGCCCCGGAAGACGGCGAACTCCGCTCCGCCCGACCCAGGGCTCGGACTCGGGCTAAGGCCCCGGAAGACGGCGAACTCCGCTCCGCCCGACCCAGGGCTCGGACTCGGGCTAAGGCCCCGGAAGACGGCGAACTCCGCTCCGCCCGACCCAGGGCTCGGATTCGGGCTAAGGCCCCGGAAGACGGTGAACTCCGCTCCGCCCGACCCAGGGCTCGGACTCGGGCTAAGGCCCCGGAAGACGGCGAACTCCGCTCCGCCCGACCCAGGGCTCGGACTCGGGCTAAGGCCCCGGAAGACGGCGAACTCCGCTTCGCCCGACCCCTGGGGTCGGACTCCGCCCTGGCCTCTGCCGAACGACCTCCGCCTCGCCCGACCCAGGAGCTCGGGCTCGACCTCGGCCATGGAAGACAGACTCGACCTCGGCCTCGGAGGAGCCTCCACGTCGCCCGACCTAGGGCACAAGTCCGCCACGTCAACAGGAAGCGCCATCATCACTCTACCCCGAGCCGACTTGGGCCGCAGAGAACAAGACCAACGTCCCATCTGGCTAGCTCCGCCAGATAGGCAATGATGGCGCCCCGCTGGACCCATGACGACGGCGGCTCTCAGCTCCCTTACGGAAGCAGGGGGACGTCAGCAAGAGCCCAACTGTTCCAACAGCTGTCCCTCCACCAGGCTCCGTTACTCCTCCGACAGCCACGACACCACACCAGCTGGGTGCCAAGTTCTCTCCGGCTGCCACATTGGCATGTACCTAGGGCGCTAGCTCTCCCCCGCTAGACACGTAGCACTCTGCTGCACCCCCATTGTACACCTGGATCCTCTCCTTACGCCTATAAAAGGAAGGACCAGGGCCTTCTTAGAGAAGGTTGGCCCCGCGGGAACGAGGGCAGGGGCAGGCGCTCTCTTGGGGCCGCTCGCTTCCCTCACCCGCGTGGACGCTTGTAACCCCCTACTGCAAGCGCACCCGACCTGGGCGCGGGACGAACATGAAGGCCGCGGGATCTCCACCTCCCTCGCGACTCGGCTCCGGCCACCTCGCTTTCCCCCCTTCGCGCTCGCCCACGCGCTCGACCCATCTGGGCTGGGGCATGCGGCACACTCACTCGTCGGCTTAGGGATCCCCCCGGTCTCGAAACGCCGACAGTTGGCGCGCCAGGTAGGGGCCTGCTGCGTGTTGACGAGCAGTTTCCCGTCAAGCTCCAGATGGGCAGTCTCCAACGACCTCTCCAACCCGGGACGGTGCTCCGTTTCGGGAGCCTCGAGTTCATGTCTTTCGGCGGCAGCTACGACATGATACTCCTTCCACTACCGCGCGACGGCGACAATGGTGGCCGACAGCCCGCTCGCCGGCGGAGGAATCGACGACGTCTTCCCCGCGGGGGGGAAGAACAACATTCAAGCTCGCCCCATCCTCTCCCTCGCCATCGGAGGAGGAGGCGGGGCAACCAGGGCCGAGCGGGAGGCTGCGCTCCGTCGGCTGTCGAGCGAATCGACATCCCCAGCGCCCCAACGGAGGACGCGTCGGGCGTCACCCTCGCGTTTGAGGCGAAGGCGAGCGCCGTCCCCCCGCAACACGCCAACCCCGAGCAAGTGGACGATGCCAGCACGCTCACGGAGGGCCTGCAGGACGTCGCCCTCGTACCCAGGACGACGGCGCGATCAGTCCCCGATGTGACTTCGTCGCTCCTCATCGACCAAAAGGTACCGACTGATTCCCATCCTTCGTCATTTCGACTCGACCTCAACCCGCCTAGCGACCTCGCTCTGGCGGGCGCTCACGTTGAGGCGAGTGCAACCTCTCTTGGGTTTCGTGTGCGGTCGCCTTGGGACCGATTGACGGGCGTCTCGACCTACGGGCCCTCTGGGTCCGAGGAAGATGACGACCCCAGCATCTGCTGGGATTTCTCTGGATCTGGCAACCCCAGTGCCATGCGGGACTTCATGACCGCATGCAACTACTGCCTCTCTGACTGTTCCGACGGCAGCCGCAGCCTTGACGACAAGGACTGCGGCCCGAGCCGTGAATGTTTCCACGTCGAGCTAGGGGATCCCTCCGGAGGCAACCGTCTCGGCATGCCGGAGGATGGTGATCTCCCTAGGCCAGTGCCTCGCGCCGACATCCCGCGGGAGCTAGTTGTGGTCCCCGTTCCGGCGGGGGGTCACGACCCACAGCTCGAGCAAGTCCGCGGGGCGCAGGCCGGGCTCGACGAGGGGGCAGGAGCGCTCGAGTCGATCCGCCGGGACGTCGGGCAGGTATGGGCGGGCCAGCCCCCGGCCGGAGAAATACGTCACCTGCCCCAGGGTCTCCAGCACCGCATCGCCAACGATGCCAGGGACAGGCCGCCACCCGCATCCAGCGGGACCGGTCAGGACCTGGCAGCCGCAGCGATGCTCCTCCGCGCGATGCCGGAGTCATCAACCACCGAGGGTCGGCGAATCCAGGGAGAGCTCAAGCATCTCCTGGAAGGCGCTGCGGCCCGGCGGGCCGAGAGCTCTGCCTCCCGAAGGCAGGGGTACCCCTCGGAACCTCGTGCCGCGACTTCCCGACTCATGCGGGAAGCCTCGGTCTACACCGGACGCACGCGCAACACCGCGCCTGCGGCCCCGGGCCACCTCGACGACGAGCACCCTCATCGCGACCGTCGGGCCCGCCTCGACGAAAGGGTGCGCCAAGGCTATCACCCCAGGCGTGGGGGACGCTACGACAGCGGGGAGGATCGGAGTCCCTCGCCCGAACCACCCGGTCCACAGGTCTTCAGCCGGGCCATTCGGCGGGCGCCGTTTCCGGCCCGATTCCGACCCCCGACTACTATCACAAAGTACTCGGGGGAAACAAGACCGGAATTGTGGCTCGCGGACTACCGCCTGGCCTGTCAACTGGGTGGAACGGACGACGACAACCTCATCATCCGCAACCTCCCCCTGTTCCTCTCCGACACTGCTCGCGCTTGGTTGGAGCACCTGCCTCCGGGGCAGATTTCCAACTTGGAGGATTTGGTCCAAGCTTTCGCCGGCAACTTCCAGGGCACGTACGTGCGCCCCGGGAATTCCTGGGACCTCTGAAGCTGCCGGCAACAGCCGGGAGAGTCTCTTCGGGACTACATCCGGCGGTTCTCGAAGCAGCGCACCGAGCTGCCCAACATCACCGACTCAGATGTCATCGGCGCGTTCCTTGCCGGCACCACTTGCCGTGACCTGGTGAGCAAGTTGGGTCGCAAGACCCCCACCAGGGCGAGCGAGCTGATGGACATCGCCATCAAGTTCGCCTCTGGCCAGGAGGCGGTCGAGGCCATCTTCCGAAAGGACAAGCAGCCCCAGGGCCGCCCGTCGGAGGATGCTCCCGAGGCGTCTACTCCGCTCGGTGCCAAGAAGAAAGGCAGGAGGAAGTCGCAAGCGAAACACGACGCCGCCGACACGGACCTTGTCGTCGCCACCGAGTACAAGAACCCTCGGAAGCCCCCCGGAGGGGCTAACCTCTTCGACAAGATGCTCAAGGAGACGTGCCCTTACCATCAGGGGCCTGTCAAGCACACCCTCGAGGAGTGCGTCATGCTTCGGCGCCACTTCCACAAGGCCGGGCCACCCGCAGAGGGTGGCAGGGCCCGCGACGACGACAAAAAGGAAGATCACCAAGCAGGAGAGTTCCCCGAGGTCCGCGACTGCTTCATGATCTACGGAGGGCATGCGGCGAATGCCTCGGCTCGGCATCGCAAGCGAGAGCGTCGGGAGGTCTGCTCGGTGAAGGTGGTGGCGCCAGTCTACCTAGACTGGTCCGACAAGCCCATCACCTTCGACCAAGCTGACCACCCCGACCACGTGCCGAGCCCGGGGAAATACCCGCTCGTCGTCGATCCCATCATCGGCGACGTCAGGCTCACCAAGGTCCTGATGGATGGGGGCAGCTGCCACAATATCATCTACGCTGAGACCCTCAGGCTCCTGCGCGTCGATCTGTCCTCCGTCCGAGCAGGCGCTGCGCCCTTCCACGGGATCATTCCTGGGAAGCGCGTCCAGCCCCTCGGACGGCTCGACCTTCCTGTCTGCTTCGGAACACCCCCCAACTTCTGAAGGGAGACTTTGACGTTCGAGGTGGTCGGGTTCCGAGGAACCTACCACGCAGTATTGGGGAGGCCATGCTACGCGAAGTTCATGGCCATCCCCAACTACACCTACCTGAAGCTCAAGATGTCGGGCCCCAACGGGGTCATCACCGTCGGCCCCACGTACAAACACGCGTTCGAATGCGATGTGGAGTGCGTGGAGTACGCCGAGGCCCTCGCCGAGTTCGAGGCCCTCATCGCCGACCTGGAAAACCTCTCCCAAGAGGTGCCGGACGTGAAGCGACACGCCGGCAATTTCGAGCCAGCGGAGACGGTTAAGGCCGTCCCCCTCGACCCCAGTGGCGACACCTCCAAGCAGATCCGGATCGGTTCCGGGCTCGACCCCAAATAGGAAGCAGTGCTCGTCGACTTTCTCCGCACAAACGCCGACGTTTTTGTGTGGAGTCCCTCGGACATGCCCGGCATACCGAGGGATGTCGCCGAGCACTCGCTGGATATTCGGGCCGGAGCCCGACCGGTCAGGCAGCCTCTGCGCCGATTCGACGAGGAAAGGCGCAGGGTGATAGGCGAGGAGATCCACAAGCTGATGGCAGCAGGGTTCATCAAAGAGGTATTCCATCCCGAATGGCTTGCCAACCCTGTGCTCGTGAGGAAGAGAGGGGGGAAATGGCGGATGTGTGTAGACTACACTGGTCTCAACAAAGCATGTCCGAAGGTTCCCTACCCTCTACCTCGCATCGATCAAATCGTGGATTCCACTGCTGGGTGCAGAACCCTGTCTTTCCTCGATGCCTACTCAGGGTATCATCAAATCAAGATGAAAGAGTCCGACCAGCTCGCGACTTCTTTCATCACGCCCTTCGGCATGTACCACTATGTCACCATGCCGTTCGGTTTGAGGAACGCGGGCGCAACGTACCAGCGGTGCATGAACCATGTGTTCGGCGAACACATCGGTCGCACGGTCGAGGCCTACGTCGATGACATCGTAGTCAAGACAAGGAAAGCCTCCGACCTTCTCTCCGACCTTGAAGTGACATTCCGGTGTCTCAAGGCAAAGGACGTCAAGCTCAATCCCGAGAAGTGTGTCTTCGGGGTGCCCCGAGGCATGCTCCTGGGATTCATCGTCTCCGAGCGGGGCATCGAAGCCAACCCGGAGAAGATCGCAGCCATCACCAGCATGGGGCCCATCAAGGACTTAAAAGGCGTACAGAGGGTCATGGGATGTCTTGCGGCCTTGAGCCGTTTCATCTCGCGCCTCGGCGAAAGAGGCCTGCCTCTGTACCGTCTCTTAAGGAAGGCCGAGTGTTTCACTTGGACCCCCGAGGCCGAGGAAGCTCTCGGGAACCTGAAGGCGCTCCTCACCCAGGCGCCCGTCTTGGTACCCCCAGCTGATGGAGAAGCCCTCTTGGTCTACGTCGCTGCTACCACTCAGGTGGTTAGCGCCGCGATCATGGTCGAAAGGCAAGAAGAGGGGCATGCATTGCCCATTCAGAGGCCAGTTTACTTCGTCAGCGAGGTGCTGTCCGAAACCAAGATCCGCTACCCACAAGTTCAGAAGCTGCTGTATGCAGTGATCCTGACGAGGCGAAAGTTGCGACATTACTTCGAGTCTCATCCGGTAACTGTGGTGTCATCCTTCCCCCTGGGGGAGATCATCCAGTGCCGAGAGGCCTCGGGACGGATCGCAAAGTGGGCGGTGGAAATCATGGGCGAGACAATCTCGTTCGCCCCTCGGAAGGCCATCAAGTCCCAGGTACTGGCGGACTTCGTAGCCGAATGGGTCGACACACAGTTGCCGACAGCTCCGATCCAACCGGAGCTCTGGACCATGTTTTTTCGACGGGTCGCTGATGAAGACGGGAAGCCGGCGCGGGCACTGCTCTTCGTCTCGCCCCTCGGGAAAACACCTGCGCTACGTGCTGCGCCTCCATTTCCCGGCGTCCAACAATGTGGCTGAGTACGAAGCTCTGATCAACAGATTGCGAATCGCCATCGAGCTAGGGGTCCGACGCCTCGACGCTCGCGGCGACTCGCAGCTCGTCATCGACCAGGTCATGAAGAACTCCCACTGCCGCGACCCGAAGATGGAGGCCTACTGTGATGAGGTTCGACGCCTGGAAGACAAGTTCTACGGGCTCGAGCTTAACTACATCCGCCCGGCGCTACAACGAGACTGCGGACGAGCTGGCAAAGATAGCCTCGGGGCGAACGACGGTTCCCCCGGACGTCTTCCTCCCGGGATCTGCACCAACCCTCCGTCAAGATCAGCGACACGCCCGAGCCCGAGGCGCCCCTCGGCCCCGTCCGAGGTAACCTCGGCCCAGCCCGAGCCGTCCTCAGGTTTCAGCCCGAGGAACCCTCGGCTCCTGAGGGCGAGGCGCTGCGCATCGAGGAGGAGCGGGGCGAGGTCACGCCTGATCAGAGATTGGCAGGCCCCGTACCTGCAATATCTCCGCCAAGGAGAGCTACCCCTCGACCAGGCCGAGGCACGGCGGTAGCGCGCCGCGCCAAGTCGTTCGTCTTGTTGGGCGATGAGAAGGAGCTCTACCACCGCAGCCCCTCGGGCATCCTCCAGCGGTGCATCTCCATCGCCGAAGGTCAGGAACTCCTGCAAGAGATACACTCGGGGGCTTGCGGCCATCACGCAGCGCCTCGAGCCCTTGTCGGGAACGCTTTCCGGCAAGGCTTCTACTGGCCAACGGCGGTGGCTGACGCCACTAGAATCGTCCGCACCTGCAGAGGGTGTCAATTCTATGCAAAGCAGACCCACCTGCCCGCTCAGGATCTGCATACGATACCCATCACCTGGCCCTTCGCTGTGTGGGGGGCTGGACCTCGTCGGCCCTCTGCAGAAGGCGCCCGGGGGCTACACGCACCTGCTAGTCGCCGTCGACAAGTTCTCCAAGTGGATCGAGGTCCGACCCCTAAACGGCATCAGGTCCGAGCAGGCGTGGCGTTCTTCACCAACATCATCCATCGCTTCGGGGTCCCAAACTCCATCATCACCGACAACGGCACCCAGTTCACCGGCAAAAAATTCTTGGATTTTTGCGAGGATCACAACATCCGGGTGGACTGGGCTGCCGTAGCTCATCCCATGTCGAATGGGCAAGTAGAGCGTGCCAATGGCATGATTCTACAAGGGCTCAAGCCTCGGATTTACAACGACCTCAACAAGTTCGGCAAGCGATGGATGAAGGAACTCCCCTCGGTGGTCTAGAGCCTGAGGACGACGCCGAGCCGAGCCACGGGTTTCACGCCGTTCTTCCTGGTCTACGGGGCCGAGGCCGTCTTGCCCACTGACCTGGAATACGGCTCCCCAAGGACGAGGGCCTACGACGATCAAAGCAACCAAGCTAGCCGAGAAGACTCGCTGGACCAGCTGGAAGAGGCTCGGGACAGGGCCTTACTACACTCGGCGCGGTATCAGCAGTCCCTGCGACGCTACCACGCCCGAGGGGTCTGACCCCGAGACCTCCAGGTGGGCGACCTGGTGCTTCGGCTGCGGCAAGAACGCCCGAGGGAGGCACAAGCTCACGCCCCCCTGGGAGGGGCCATTCGTCATCGCCAAAGTTCTGAAGCCCGGACCGTACAAGCTGGCCAACAGTCAAGGCGAGGTCTACGGCAACGCTTGGAACATCCAACAGCTACGTCGCTTCTACCCTTAAGATGTTTCCAAGTTGTTCATATACCTCGCACCCACGCAAAGTTTAGTCAACAAGGAAGGGTCGGCCTCGCCTCGGCAAAGCCCGACCCTCCCTCGGGGGCTAAAAAGGGGGGAAACCCCTCTGCGTCAAAATTTTCCTCAAAAAAAAAATCTCTTTTACCAGAATATCTTTCGTGCTTTTTGACTACTTCGAAAAGTGGGTCCTGGAAACGACGGAGTACACGTAAGCAGTCAAGGCTGACCGAGCCGAGGGACTCCTACGCCTCCGGGATACGGATACCTCACTCATCACCTTCTGCGATAAGTAACTCGCGTTCGGATAAAGTGGCTCCGCGGATCGAACAAGTCTTTACGTTCGGAAGCCCTTCTGCCGAAGCGATCCTTCGAGCCTTCTCGACCGAGTCGGTGATAGGGCCTCATGGACGAGTAAAAGTGCGCGTAAGCGGCAAGGCCGACCGAGCCGAGGGACTCCCACGGCCTCCGGGATACGGATACCTCACTCATCACCTTCCGCGAGAAGCAACTCTCGCTCGCACAAACATCCCTGTTACCGACAAAAAGTCCAGATACTCGAAACAAGAGGAAAAGAGACGCAGCTTTACAAAGCAGCGAGGGTGTGTGTGTTCTGGCCTCGACGGCCGCATGAGGCACACGCTACAAGACAATCTGGTCCTGCAGGATCGGGTCTTGACGTCGGAAGAGGGCAGCAGCACCCTCGGGCATCGACGGCACCTTCAGCAAGGCCCGACCTAGCCTTGGACGGCGACGGGGTCCGAGGCTCTCCGCTCCGAAGGACGACGTCATCACCACGCCCGGGCTATCGCTGCCGGGGACTTCTCCGGGAATCCGGCCCGAGCAGGCGGATCGGCCGGCCACCTCCGGGGCCTCGGCCAACCATCTTCCAAGGGCGCCAGCCCGATCCGAAGCCTCGGCTGATCAACTCCGACGTCGATCCGGCCAACGGACAACCCGGCTAGGCTCGGCCAACCAGACGACGACAGCCCCCCGCTCCGGATGGCCGAACTGCAGCAGCGCAGGCCTCAGGGTAGGCGCCGCTGCAATCTCGCCCTCGCCCACGCCGACGCTCGAGGGGCGAGGACAAGTACAAAGGGCCGGAGGCCCGAAGCGTGGATGGTGGCGGTAATCCCGTCGGCAACAGGGACTTCTCGAGCCGCCTCCGCCTCGGCACCGACAGCAGGAGCCATCAGCCTACCGGCAGATCCCCACTCAAGTCCTCCTAGATGAGTGGGGCACCGGCCTCCGCGTAAAGGCGCCGCCCCGGTGCAAAGGCAGGACCACCCAGAACACGAACGCCGCCCTAGCAGCGCGCGGCGTCTAGGGTGGTCCTCCCATGTACATGGCGCGGCAGCCGCCCCCCAACAGAAGGGGCCGCCGGGGAGCCAAGCTAGCGGACCCGACACGCTGGAGGTGACGACGCCCGCCGTCGATCCACCCCGCGTTGCCGAAGTCCGGGCCGCTCGCAGGGCCAGTGAGCGCCCTCTTCCCTTGAATGTTGCGGGAGAGGATGACCCACGAACCCGTGCGGGAGGTAGAGCGCCGGCTCAGCCCGGCACCCACCCCAGCGAGGATGATGACATCCTTGAAGCTGAGGGTGGGACCAAGATCGCAGCCCGGTTTACCCCTCCCCACCCAGGAGCTGGTGGTCACCGTCTCGGGTGACCCCCAGCGGAGGGGAGCAACCGGGCTGCCTGATGAAAATCCTTGAAGCCGAACGATGGCTGAAAGGTACCAACTCCCACGGAGTTGCGTTCCTCCAACGATGAGGCGAAAAAGACGGCGTGTTTCCCCCATCCGGGGGCTCGGAAGGTGGAGAGACACGGTGCATAAGGGAGAAAGAAGACGTGGTCGCCTTACGGAAGGGGTCGCCCTCCTTTTAAAGGCGACTCTCCCTGCTTGCGCCCCCAACCGTCACGGGCTGAGTCTTCACCAACACGCCTCCAAAGCCCTCCCCTGCGGCGCGGGGGCTGGGTCCCGCATGTCATGCAGACCGGCTCCGAGCAGAAGAAGCCAAACCGCCGCGCACGGCACACGCAACCACCCAGCGGTTGCAAGTGACCCTCCACTTTTGCACAGGCCAACGGGCGAAAGGGGCAGGCAGCCATGCAGGCGGCATGCAACCGCGCCAAATGGACGTGCCTCTCCGACTCCTGACATGCCAGCACGGAGGCCCAAGCCCACGCGTCGCGCGACCGGCGCGCCGGATGCTGCATGCAAGCAACTGTACCACTTGCGCCACCACCGCACCTCCTCGATTGCGGAACCGATACCGCGACCCGAGGCGACCCAGCGCGCGACCCAGCAGCGCCAAGCCTGACGCAGCGGTCAAACGCGGTCAAAAGTGGGCCGGCAGTAATGACGGTGGCAGGCACGCGGGAGCAGCGGTCACGCCGTCAGCCAAGCTCACGTCCCATCCGGAGGCAGCGAGAGAACCCCCTCTCACGGCGTGAAGACGACGCGCCCGTGACCCGTTCCTCGAACGGCTCGCGCACGCGCAACGGCAGCCTCGCCAACTACTCGCCCCGTCGCATTAACTCCGCGGCTTGGACAGGCGGCGCTTCTGGCAGGAGCAGCTGGCGACGCTTCGCCTTCGCCAAAACAACCGCGCCAAAAAAGGTACGCCGCGTCGTTCAGTTTCGTATCCTTTTTTCCTTTTTCCTCTTTCTCTATCTCTTGCAACAGGGACCGGGAAAGGGGATACCCCTAAAGGGATCCTTCCCCGTGAAGGAACTAGGCTCCGAGCCTCCTTACTGATCAGGGGTTCGAAGGCTGGCCCCCCGAAGGGTTCAACAGCCGCCTCAGATCGCGTGGGCCCGACACCCACTACTGGTCAGAGGTTCGAAGGTCGGCCTCCCGAAAGGTTCCACGGCCGCCTCAGGGCTACTCGGGCTCCGCGCCCATTACTGATCAGGGGTTCGAAGGCTGGCCCCCCGAAGGGTTCACAGTCGCCTCAGACACCGAGCGAGGGATGACCAGGGGTACGTTCGATACATAACCGAGGCTCGGGCTGCGCTCCCGAGGTACCCTAGGACATTTCCGAGACCAGCGGGAACGATCCTGTAACGGAATCCCATCGGAGGGAGGCATCGAGCCCTCGGACCCCGTCGCCAGGGGACCGGGTCCGGCAGATCACCCGCAGGTACTTTTGGGCGTGCCTCCGGGGCCCTAGCCGACCCCCAACGAACGGGGCAACGGACGTCCACTCGGATTACCCGCTTGCAGCTCACCGGAGACACCATGTTCGGTGCCCATCGAGGGTAACATGGCGCTCTCCCCCCCTCCTCCTTGCGGAAAGGCGACGTAGGGGCGTATGTAAAAAAGCCGAGTCTGTCCCTGATCGCCCTCTCGCCCTGTGCGGAGGCTCGGGGGCTGCTCTCGCAAACCCGGCTCCGGCCAAACCGTTGACAGCGTCAACATACCAGCCCGAGAACTTGGGCCCCGACAGTGCACCCGGGCTACGGCCAGTTCGCATGAGGGAACCACCAGACCAGCCGAAGCATTACGCAAGGCATTAAGACCTCGAAGGAGTGAAACCACTCCTCTGAGGCCTCGGGGGCTACACCCGGCGGGTGCGCTCGCGCGCACCCACCGGAACAAAATGCAACCGAGAAAGGCTGGTCCCCTTGCAAAAAAAGTGCGACGAAAGCCTCCAAGCGAGTGCTAACACTCCCTTCGAGGCTCGGGGGCTACTGTCGGGCACCATAATTAGGGGTACCCTCAAGACGCCTAATTCTCAGCTGGTAACCCCCATCAGCATAAAGCTGCAGAGGCCTGATGGGTGCGATTAAGTCAGGGATCAGTCCATACGAGTGACTCGATCACGCCTCGCCCGAGCCTAGCCTCGGGCAAGGGCAGCCGACCCTGAGGTGTTTCCGTCTCGCCCGAGGCCCCCTTTTTTACGGCAGACGCATCTCCGGCTCGCCCGAGGCCTTGCCTTCGTTAAGAAGCAACCCTGACTAAATCGCCGCGCCGACTGACCAAGTCACAGGGGCATTTAACGCAAAGGTAGCCTGGCACCTTTATCCTGACGCGCGCCCCCTGGCAGAGCCGAAGTGACCGCCGTCACTTCACCGCTCCACTGACCGGTCTGACAAAAGGACAGCGCCGCCTGCGCCGTCCCGACTGCGGTGCCACTTGACAGAGTGAGACTGACAGGCAGCCAGGCCTTGCCAAAGGCGCCATAGGAAGCTCCGCCCGACCCAGGGCTCGGACTCGGGCTAAGGCCCCGGAAGACGGCGAACTTCGCTCCGCCCGACCCAGGGCCCGGACTCGGGCTAAGGCCCCGGAAGACGGCGAACTCCGCTTCGCCCGACCCAGGGCTCGGACTCGGGCTAAGGCCCCGGAAGACGGCGAACTCCGCTCCGCCCGACCCAGGGCTCGGACTCAGGCTAAGGCCCCGGAAGACGGCGAACTCCGCTCCGCCCGACCCAGGGCTCGGACTCGGGCTAAGGCCCCGGAAGACGGCGAACTCCGCTCCGCCCGACCCAGGGCTCGGATTCGGGCTAAGGCCCCGGAAGACGGTGAACTCCGCTCCGCCCGACCCAGGGCTCGGACTCGGGCTAAGGCCCCGGAAGACGGCGAACTCCGCTCCGCCCGACCCAGGGCTCGGACTCGGGCTAAGGCCCCGGAAGACGGCGAACTCCGCTTCGCCCGACCCCTGGGGTCGGACTCCGCCCTGGCCTCTGCCGAACGACCTCCGCCTCGCCCGACCCAGGAGCTCGGGCTCGGCCTCGGCCATGGAAGACAGACTCGACCTCGGCCTCGGAGGAGCCTCCACGTCGCCCGACCTAGGGCACAAGTCCGCCACGTCAACAGGAAGCGCCATCATCACTCTACCCCGAGCCGACTTGGGCCGCAGAGAACAAGACCGACGTCCCATCTGGCTAGCTCCGCCAGATAGGCAATGATGGCGCCCCGCTGGACCCATGACGACGGCGGCTCTCAGCTCCCTTACGGAAGCAGGGGGACGTCAGCAAGAGCCCAACTGTTCCGACAGCTGTCCCTCCACCAGGCTCCGTTACTCCTCCGACAGCCACGACACCACACCAGCTGGGTGCCAAGTTCTCTCCAGCTGCCACATTGGCATGTACCTAGGGCGCTAGCTCTCCCCCGCTAGACACGTAGCACTCTGCTGCACCCCCATTGTACACCTGGATCCTCTCCTTACGCCTATAAAAGGAAGGACCAGGGCCTTCTTAGAGAAGGTTGGCCCCGCGGGAACGAGGGCAGGGGCAGGCGCTCTCTTGGGGCCGCTTGCTTCCCTCACCCGCGTGGACGCTTGTAACCCCCTACTGCAAGCGCACCCGACCTGGGCGCGGGACGAACACGAAGGCCGCGGGATCTCCACCTCCCTCACGACTCGGCTCCGGCCACCTCGCTTTCCCCCCTTCGCGCTCGCCCACACGCTCGACCCATCTGGGCTGGGGCACGCGGCACACTCACTCGTCGGCTTAGGGACCCCCCGGTCTCGAAACGCCGACAATAAGAAAGTGGATACAACCAATTCCTGACCTCGCGCGAGTGCTAGAAAAATCACTCGACTTCTACCGAGATCCCTACTTAGTAAAGCAGCTACTCGACCTAGCATACTAGTATCCATCTCAATAGGATTCCTGAGATCATGCAACTAGGGTTTCAAACAACTCCTACACTTAAGTGCACAGTACAAGCCTACAAACATTAAGTGCAGTAAAATAGCATATATAACGGTTATGCATAGAACCGGGGCTTGCCTTTAATTTAACACTTAGGGAGTGTTTGCTGGGGAGGTACTCGCTTGGCGAGCATCTACTGGTCATGTCCACCATTCTTCAGGTCGTCCACCAACTGCATCTTGTGGTTGGCACCACATCACTTGCACAATCATCATCTCTCGGTCCTATATGAGGTGCAACATGCATATGTATGAATATAATGAAAGTAGCACAAAAATAGCACAAGATATACTAAGACACAGTGGCGAACTAAACATTAATTAGTAAGACACTGCAACAACCATACGCAAACACTAGTTATTTATGTGTCATTGGGCACACGTAAACACTACCACTGGAAAGACGACGATCACTACCTACAATTAACCAACGCAACACGATATCACATGTACAAGCATTTATTTAGTTGCTACGGCTTTTCATTAGTTCTTTTATTGATCACACAAAAGCATCACAAACACAAGTTTAATAGAGGACCGATGCATCAATGTCGATGGACTCCTCTATCACAATCAACTACAGCAAGCAAGCACATTAATCATGGAACACATGTTAACCTAAGTTTAGCCATCACAAGTCTATGTCCGTTAAGTGCTAACTAAGCATTTTTTTGCCAAATAGTGAACTAAACATTCATTTGAGCACGTGCAGATTTTTAGGACAGCAGCACAGCAGCTACTTGTTTTAATCATAACTCTTCAAATATTAATCCAAAAATAGCAAACTAAGACTTTTTGGAAAGCTTAAAAAGTTTTCTACAACTTTAGTATTGTCATCACAACATGATTCGACACTTAACAAGGTCGAATTGTGCAAACACAGTAGCTCTGTCCAGATTTGGACAGATTCAGACTTGCAGCTTCAAAAAGTTACAACTAAAGATTCAGACATCCAAACAAAGTGATCCTAGACTTTCTGGAAAGCTAATTAAATGTTCTACAATTTATTTATAAACATCCCAAGGTGATTCAATATTTAACTAAGGATAAACATCACTAAAAGACTTTGCTGTCCAGAACTGGACAGATTCAGTCTTCAGACTTTAAACATCCATAACTTAATCTTCAGATCACCAAAAAGAGTGATCCAAGACTTTTTGGAAAGCTTGGCAATTGCACTACATAACTTTTATAATCACCAAGAATTGATTCTATGTTGAACTGAATCAAACAATTCAGTTTTCGAAATCTGTTCTGTCAGTGGACAGAACACAGCAACCAGTTCGTAAATTTCATAACTCTTAGACCGCCAGGCCTTTAGTTATGAAATTTTAACACAAGCAAGATAAGAAAAGCATCTACAACTTTCTTATAATCTACAAGTACTGATTCAAACATTAACTTAAGCAAACAGTACAGTCTCTGAAATCTGTACAGAATTTGGACAGATTCAGTCACTGAATTTGTAAAAAGCACAACTCCTAAACCGTTAGACCTATGACTGTCAAATTTTAACACCAGCAAGATAATAAAGTTATCTACCACTTTTCTATGTAACGTTTTTACAGAAAACATAATTTAGCCAATCAAACATACAGCGCGACGAAAACAGTATGTGCAGCCCAAAACAACAACTAATAAAATTCAGCTCCTATTCACTTAAAAATTGCCGCGTTCTAAAGACTTGAATTATTTTAACACCTTACCATTTGTTAAAGTTGAAACAATCAAATTAGGACCAACAAGTAGACTTACCAATTTTATACAATTCATTTTGTGCACTAGAATTGTCATACACAATTAGCAACGCATCTACCACAATAATCTTACCCGACATATATGTGTTTATCGATGCGCTCTTCACATAGTAATTTCGCAGTTTAACTTGGGCATCACATGAACACTACTAATTTTTACCCGCAACTGTAACCATGCGCATTTAGGCCATAACAAGCAATTCCTCGATTACGAGCTTAACCAACATATCTAACAATTCGGCTAACTAGAGCAACGACATAGCCCGCTAAATAACATACACGTCGGCTTGTCTATTATTATCAAAATCCGAGACACCACATACACTACAACATTTTTATAAACATTCATATTCACAAGTATTTTCGCACACCGACCAAAACATACGAATCGTAAACTACTAGTCTCCAACTCACAATCACCATGCATTTACTTCCCAATCATGAACACATGCATGTTTATCATACGAACAGAGCATTTCAATAATTATCCTAAAACAATTAACTCCATTACACAACTTACACCACAAACCTACTTGACTTGCTTGAAGTGTCTACTCGAATCCGTGAGCACAATCACACATTATATGTGAAGCATAACTTAACGAACACATAATATGTATCGACTCTATTCGACTTATAAATATCGAGAAAGCGATGACTACTTTGGCGTGTCACCACCTCTCTAGTTAAGCAAAAACAATTTCTACCTACACCGACCGAACTTTCGTGTCGAGCACACCTTATATTTTCCCGTCCCGCATACCACCATGTGGCAGCGTGCACTCGAGACACTACCGATTAACTTGATGCAATTACCACTACCATGCACTTCGATATACCCTTTCAACAATACAGTGCTCAACAAACCCACACTTCCAATCTACTTATCACATCCAACCTACACCACGTGCCCACTGCACTCTTATGACCAAGTTTTAGCGCAATTATTTATAACAACATTTATCGACTAGACGAGTGAAACACCAAACTGATTATTTGCACATCTCGTCTTCAAACACCAATAACATGTCGCATAGTTTACATTTTCAACCCACTCTAACCTTCACCAACGATGAATACATAAAATATAATT
Source organism: Zea luxurians (assembly GCA_029449295.1). Lineage (NCBI taxonomy): Eukaryota > Viridiplantae > Streptophyta > Magnoliopsida > Poales > Poaceae > Zea > Zea luxurians. The sequence goes on along the minus strand of JAOPSE010000686.1, from coordinate 302,934 downwards.
ATCTTAGACTAACTCATTGGCCGACCGCAGAAATTACCCAGCATGTTTTACGCTTTATTAAATTTACCACAGCTAACACACTACTTTACGACGATGTGTTTAATCAAACAATTAATACATCTGCGACCAATCCCTACGACGCACAAATGGACCATTGCAGGCACACAACACTTGTTGGCATTCCAATCGCAAACACAACTACGCATACCACTTTCCCGTCCAGGAATTTTAATTCGCATACAACATATTCACACACATATATCTACATGACAATGACAAATGTGCAAGTAAGTCAATCACATGGATTCAACCTGAACGAGTCGGGATTTAGCCGCATGGACTGTCCACATGGCTCGGCATTTTGTCGAACTGCAAGGCGCGGAGCGCGACTTTGATGGTGGCTGCGATAATACAAAAATTTGTTGACGACAGTTCATCGAACACCATAAACACCGAAAGAACAGCGAGGACAGCTGGTTTCTCACCGAGGGTCGACGGCGTCATGGGCGGGGCTGTCTACGACACCAAGCCTCTCACAGGCATTTTGTCGAGCACCTGCAGAGTGTGCGCAGCGTAGGACTGCAGGGAAACGCTGCTGCAAGGGTCGACCATGGATTGCATGGAGGGGGCTGTTGGGCGCTTAAGGAGGAGCTAGAGAGGCACCACGGCATCCCGATGTGGCTCTAAAATTTGGACAGCGAGGAGGGAGGAAAACAAATGCCATAGAGTGGCAGCACCCTGCTCAAGCAAAACCAGAGAGGAGGGGCGTCGGCATGCTCCTAATGAGCTCCTGCGCGCAGGGAAGGAAAAGAAAAAAAACTCTTTGCTGCCGAACGCCGTGCAGAAAGGGCGCTGGGCAGAGGAGGGTGTTGTTCCTGGGCATTTCCTGGCCGCTGGCAGGGAAGAGGGGGGGCGCCATGGCCATGGAGGAAATGGAGCTGCTGCATCGCCCATGGACATGGAGCTCGCCGAGGTCGGCCCAGGGAGCTCCCGCGCGCAGAGGAACATCAGGGGGGAAAGAAACTCAGCCATGGCTGCTGGAGGTGCTCGGCTAGGGAGGGAGCATGGAGATGGAGTTGGCTTCCATGGGGAAGAAGGGGAGGATGCCATGGCTGCTGACTGAGCTCTCTGCTGGCCGCCGTGGGGGAGAAGATAGGGAGTCGGCTGGAGCAGACCTGCGCGAGGGAGAAGGAGGAAGAGAGTGGCGGCTGAAAAATTTAGAGGGGTGGAATGTAAAACAGCCAAGGGCAAGGGAGAGGGGTCCATATTTATAGAGAAACCCTAGGGTTAGGGTTTCAAATGGGCTGGGTTGGGCTGGCCCAAAACACGAATCGGGCTACGCTAAATTATTTTTCCGAATAAAAATGCTCTCGCGGAAGTCGTTTGTGTAAAAACAGAGCGAGCTGGAGTTCGGACGAACGAAAGATTGAGCGATTAATTCGGCAAAGAGTCTAATTTGATTTCGCTCGAGAATAATTACCTACGCGTGATTCGAAAATAAATCGCCTTGAGATACGGCCGGCTTTCGGATTTTTGATTGAAGGAGACAAACCGCGACGTTTAAAATTATCGCCGATGTCGATTTTTAAATCGGGATCGAACACAGAGGTATGAAGTCGAGTCGGATAAGAATTAATTAGAGGGCGACATACTGAGTATCCCGTTGGAGAAAACGGACCTGGATAAAATAGTCGAACATAGATCGAAGTTCGAGGAGCTAGATTTGGGCTCAGATCAGATAACAGTCGTTGAGGGTTTGATTTAAAGAGCTTCAGATGAGATTTAAAATTCGAGAATGATCTTCGAGTCTGCATGAGTTCCGAGAATTAAAAGTTTTAACACGCTCCGAAATTGGTTGTTTCTCGCGATCGATTAACTCTGAATTCGGTGAACTTCCGAGAGAAAGCCTGATAAACAGAGATAGGCACGATCGAGAATAGAAATTTTTACTGAGCATCCAAGATTAGGATAAATCCTTCGACATAACCCGAAATAGACACCTGGGGTGTCACAGACTTGCATTCTTATTTAACTCGGGGTGACCACTATGCCCCGCTAACGGAGCAATCGGCTTAAGTCGGCAATGACTTAAGGCGGTGCGACATGCTCACGCTTACTTGACTCGGGGTGACCACTATGCCCCGCTAACGGAGCTATCGGTTTAAGTCGGCAATGACTTAAGCCGGTGCAACATGCTCGCGCTAACTTAACCCGGGGTGACCACTATGCCCTGCCAACGGAGCAATCGGTTTAAGTCGGCAGCGACTTAAGCCGGTGCAACATGCTCAAGCTAACTTAACTTGGGGTGACCACTATACCCTGCCAACGGAGCAATCGATTTAAGTCGGCAGCGACTTAAGTCGGTGCAACATGCTCAAGCTAACTTAACTTGGGGTGACCACTATACCCTGCCAACGGAGCAATCGGTTTAAGTTGGCAGCAGCTTAAGCCGGTGCAACATGCTCACGCTAACTTAACTCGGGGTGACCACTATACCCTGCCAAAGAGCAATCGGCTTAAGTCGGCAGCAACTTAAGCCGGTGCAACATGCTCGCGCCTACGCAACTCAGGGTGACCACTACGCCCTATTAACAGAAGCAATCGACTTAAGTCAGCAGCGACTTAAGGCGATTTGGCGTGATCACAATTACTCATATAAAGATGGCTTCTACAACTCGCAAGCAAATTTCAAAACCATCGTACATCATTTTACTACTACAAATTTACGAACTGATGAATTCTGAAACAATGTGAAAACAACAATATTGTCCAAATACTGAAGTGACGTCCTCTAGCAAATGTCTGACCATGCTAACCGCGCGTTCGAAGCACGCAAAGTGTCTCTCTATTTCGTGATGTTTTTCTCAGGAGCAATCGAGGAGGAAGGACGACTCGAGGAATCAGGGGCGGCATTCACATCAGCCCTTATATCTTCGGGAACAACCACGCCGGGTCTCCTCATCAAGATTCGCCCCGCCCGAATAGCCTTGTCCATGGCTCTATCACGCTGGGCTCTGAGAGTAACAGAAGTTTCTTCGGCAACCTTGGCAGCTAGCTGAGCAGTTTCTAACTCTTGGGCGATGGATTTCTTGGAAACTCTGAGCTCTTTGATAGTAGCGTCCTTTGCTGATATCAACTGCTTGAGCCGGGTTACTTCATCCATGGATTCCTGCAGCTTACAGCGTTGGTGGTCTAACTCTTCCATGGTGAAGCGATGACTTCTCTCCAAGATAGTCAGCGAGTTGCTAGAATCACGATACAATCTTTCAAGATTGTCTCGAGAAGCAGCAAGGATACGTTTTTCTTCCTGCAAACAAAAGTCAACTCCCTCAAACACCAAGCAAGTAATGGCAGCACAACAAGGCAAATCGCAGTTTCATAAATCACCTTTTCAGAGTCGAGCTGAGCATGAAGAGAAGAACTCAGTGCATTGGCGTCATCTAAGGCAGCGGAGACCTGACCCAGCTCAATCTGACTTTGAGAGTACTTTTCCTCAAAATCAGTGCATCGCTGGGCCAATTCAGCCTGATCTCGGGAATGTTTTTCTTCAAGAGTGGAAATCTGCTGAGTCATACCTAGCAGGAGACAATCAAACAAAATAAGGGTCAAAATGTAAAGCAGTCTACAGTGAAGGCAAAGAGAAGCAAAAGGGCACTAACCAGCGTTGGTTGCTTCCAATTCAGAGACACGATGTTGAAGTGACACTAGATTCCAACATGCAAGTGATGAAGCTACTTCTGGGATAGAAGCACCCTGTAGCCTCAACTGGCTAGCCATCCCATCCACCAAAGCCTGATGAGGAGAGCAGATGAATGTAATGACACCAGTTCGTGTAATGTAAAAATCCAAGCTAAAATACATCACAGTACCTGGAGGTTGGAAAAGAATGAAGGGATCCCCAAATTAGGAGAGATCAATTGATAACCAGGCATAAGGCCACCGCCCGAAGCAGCTTGCAACGAACCAGCAGGAATCAATTCGGTACCATCAACAGAACCCAACACTCGGTCAGTGGGGACGCTATCCTCTAAAGCGACTCCCTGGTCCAAGGTTTGGGCTACCACCATACAGCCGGAGTGTGGAGACGACCCCGCATGAACGTCCATGGAAGTACCAGAGAAAGACCCCGCTCGGACATCCTCGAGGGCTGGGTCATAGTTTGCACTGCCCACTTGAGCCGGATCACTCCCGGCAGCACCCTCGGGGGCTGGGCAGTGGCTTGCACTTCCCACCCGGATCAAGTCATCCCCGACAACATTCTCGGGGGCTGGGCACGTGTCAACACCATCCTTGGGGTCCAAGCTCTCCGCGGTAGCCACCTCTAAGGCTGATGGGCCCTCAATTACTTCCATGAGACCAGGACGACCCAAGTTAGTCTCCCGATCCTCAAGATCGCGCTCTAAGGTCGACGAGGCACGGGATGACCTCAACCCAGCATCAAGCACATCAGCGCAAACCTCCATCACACCATCATCTGCTGGCTCCGATAACAAATCCTCCGGAACCATATCCTCGAGAGTCTGATCAAAATTGGCCAGGGACAGTTCTTGCAGACCAATGAGAGCAGACAAAGCAGGAGAGGGAACTCCACTACTTTCACCGCTAGCGATGAATTGCCGACTGTTTTTCCGAGTCAAAGGAACTTCATCTTCTCCCTCCTCATCATCCACATTAGCAACACATGCAGCACCCCCATTGGGATCAGCAACTGATTCGGTACACCCATCGGGATCAGCAACAGACTGGGTACACCCATTGGGATCAGCGTCAGTAAATTCAGTCGCAGGCACTTCTTCAGCATCAGGAAACGAGGTACCAACGTCCCGACCCAAACTGGGTACTTGCCGGAGGCGTCTCCTTTTCTTTTTCTATTCATCAGTAGAAGGATCAGATGGATTGGCTCGGCAAGGGCGCCTCGGGCGAGTACCAGCAGGTTTCTGAGTATCTAAGGTCGTACCAGCCTCTGGGAGGGGCGCCACCACCAATGCCCCAGCAGGAGCAGCGTCAGAAGAGTCCTCAGCCAACAAATCAAGCATGGCATTTATCTCCGCATCACTAGGGTTTAGGGGCACCTCAAAATAGACCTGCCGTTCATCATCAGGAATTCCCCCGAGTGTGGCAACCAAGGCACTAACTTCTTCAGCAGAGGGCCGCACTCTAAGGCCCAAACTGCCGTCAGTAGCAGGAGGATTCGACACAAAAAGAGTGAAGGCTTTGGGAGGAGGCAAGTTCCAAGCTGAGAATGCCACGGGGGCACCAACATTTGACACTTTGCCTCTAAAGATCATCTCAAGTCGGCTCACCAGGTCCGTAGAGGGAATTCTTCTGTTAGTGACCCGAGTTGAGTCGGCTAGGCCTCGATACAGATAAGCTGGGTATGCCCTGTCTTTTAACGGCTGAATATTCTTGAAGACAAAATCAGCAACCACGGCTTTAGCGGTGAGACCCCTCTCTTTCAGCAATCCAACTTCAGCAAGCAAAGCACCTGCCTAAGTTACCTCCTGATCTGTGGGAGACTCGGTCCAGCTTGGGGTGCGAACATCCGGCTGTCTTCCCGACCGGGGGGGAGAGAGTTTCCACAATTCTCAACTATGAACCACTCCAAGCGCCACCCTTTGATACTATCTTTGAGAGGGATTTCGAGATACTCCGTCTTCCTCCCGCGGCGCATCTCCAAGCTGGCACCTCCAACCAATTGATGTTGTCCCCCGGCCATCCCGGGGCGACAGTGATACAAATACTTCCACAACCCGAAATGAGGTAGCACGCCAAGAAAGGCTTCACATAAATGAACGAAAATGGAGATTTGCAGGATAGAATTGGGATTCAAATGGGTCAAGTTAATATGGTAGAAATCAAGGAGGCCGCGGAAAAAGGGAGAAATGGGAAGGCCAAGGCCGCGGAGAAGGAAAGGGGCATAAATGACGAACTCATGGGTATCCTCAGTTGGGGCAGTAACCCCATGGCAAATCCGCCAAGAGCAGAGTTCCTTCGGAGGAAGAACCCCGATGGACACAAGGTGGAGAAGTTCGGACTCAGAAATGACGGACATGTGGTTACCTGCGAAAGGCAACTGGCTGTTGGGATCGATTGGAGGAATCACCATGGCAGACGAACTCGAGGTTTTCCTCTTGGGCGCCATCTCGATTCTACCGGCGAGCAGAGTAGGAGGCGGAATGCGGAGAGGATTTGGAAGCGAGAAGGCAAGAACTAGGGCACGGAAAGCAGAGGCGGCTAAAAGCGCAGCACTTATGGGATATTCTCGAGCCAGATACCGTTTCAAAAAGCGCCCAGTCAGCACGCGGCATTTAGTTCCAAAGCACCGGCGCGCCACATCATCACTCGGCTATTAACCTCAAAGTTGCCCACGTAGCCCGCTATCGCTCGGCAGTTAACTCTAAAACTCCGACATCGCGTTCAGTCGCTCGGCAGTTAACTCTAAAACTCCGACATCGTGTTCGGTCGCTCGGCAGTTAACTCTAAAACTCCGACGTCGTATTCAGTCGCTCGGCGTTACCTCTAAAACTCCGACATCGCCTTCGAGTTACTCGGCGTTACCTCTAAAACACCGACGTCGCCCTCAAGTTACTCGGCAGTTATTTCTAAAACGCCGACGTCGCCTTCAAGTTACTCGGCAGTTATTTCTAAAACACCGACGTCGCCTTCAAGTTACTCGGCAGTTAACTCTAAAACTCCGACGTCGTATTCAGTCGCTCGGCGTTACCTCTAAAACTCCGACATCGCCTTCGAGTTACTCGGCGTTACCTCTAAAACGCCGACGTCGCCCCCAAGTTATTCGGCAGTTATCTCTAAAACTCCAACATCGCCTTCAAGTTACTCGGCGGTTAACTCTAAAACTCCGACATCGTGTTCGGTCGCTCGGCAGTTAACTCTAAAACTCCGACATCGTATTCAGTCGCTCGGCGTTACCTCTAAAACTCCGACATCGCCTTCGAGTTACTCGGCGTTACCTCTAAAACGCCGACGTCGCCCTCAAGTTACTCGGCAGTTATTTCTAAAACGCTGACGTCGCCTTCAAGTTACTCGGCAGTTATTTCTAAAACGCCGACATCGCCTTCAAGTTACTCGGCAGTTAACTCTAAAACTCTGACGTCGTATTCAGTCGCTCGGCGTTACCTCTAAAACTCCGACATCGCCTTCGAGTTACTCGGCGTTACCTCTAAAACGCCGACGTCGCCCCCAAGTTATTCGGCAGTTATCTCTAAAACTCCAACATCGCCTTCAAGTTACTCGGCGGTTAACTCTAAAACTCCGACATTACGTTCAGTCGCTCGGCAGTTATCTCTAAAACCCTGACATCATCTACAAGTCGCTCGGCGGCTACTTCTAAAAGCGTCGATATGATGTCCGAGTTATTCACCTACTATTCCAAAGGAGTCAACTTCATGAAAAAAGCGGGAAGAGGAATGATTCAAGAACTTTGAGTCATGGACATCAACAAAGGGAAGCCAACATCATTTCTTCATTAAAAGGGAAGATATCATACTAACAAATCAACTCATTATGAGTTGATGCTTCCCTATTACTGCTACTGCTACATTACATTATACTACTACTACTACTACTACACTGCACTATACTACTCTACACTACTAAATACTACTACATTATTCTAACTATACTATACTAACATCTAAAGAATCAGTGGCATCTAGCCACTGGCCCTGTTGTTGCTGCCGCCGCTGCCGCCCCTGCCGCTGCCGTCGCTGCCCCTGCTGCCGCCGCCGTCGCCGTCGCCGTCCTTGCTGCCGCCGTTGCCGCCCCTGCCGCTGCCGTCACCGTCACCGCCGCCACCGCCTTCGTCGTCATCGTCGTCGTCGCCGTCCTCGTCCTCGCCGCCACCGTCCGAGTCCTCCTCATCCGAGGAGTACTCCGACTCATCCGAGCCCTCGAGCCCGGAGCGCTCGACGGCCCGGATGTACGTCCAGACCTCCGCCGCGAGCCCCTGGGAGTCGTCTGAGTCGTCAGACGACTCACGCAGGGGGATGGGAGCCGGAGACCCCTCGGATTCAGAGGAGAACTCCTCCTCTGAATACTCCGAGTCACCGAAATCCTCAGACGGAGGAGTTGGTTCGCGCTTGCGTTTCTTGCCCATGGTGGAAATGCAGATAGAAGAGAGAAAGCAGGCAATGGAGAACAGCGAGAGATGTGAAAAAATCAGACAGGCAAGGGCACTATTTATAGGAAAAGAAGGCAACCGCTCACCTCCAACAGTGGTCACTGAACAGTCGCAAAGCATTCAATAAGCACTCCAACCCGTCTGAAGACACATCAGGCGGCGGACGCCGTTTCACGCAACACAACACCCATTGGGACTCCAGTCAACAGCGCGAAGGATATGATTACACTCGCCGTCGCATCACATTACTACTCAGAAGCAGCCGGCTAAAACACTCAGCGTACCAAGCCGTCATTGGGCATCAAGCGAATGAAGTGTGTGACACGCGGATTTGTTTTACCGAGGTTCGGTTCTCGCAAACCTACTCCCCGTTGAGGTGGTCACAAAGACCGGGTCTCTTTCAACCCTTTCCCTCTCTCAAACGGTCCCTCGGACCGAGTGAGCTTTTCTTCTCAATCACTTGGAACACAAAGTTCCCACAAGGACCACCACAAGATTGGTGTCTTTTGTCTCAATTACAAGTGAGTTTGATCGCAATGAAGAATCAAAGAGGAAAGAAAGCAATCCAAGCGCAAGAGCTCGAAAGAACACAAGCAAATCTCTCTCACTAATCACTAGGGCGTTGTGTGGAGTTTGAAGAGGATTTGATCACTTTGGTGTGTCTAGAATTGAATGCTAGAGATCTTGTAAGTAGTTGAAGTGGGAAAACTTGGATGACTTGAATGTGAGGTGGTTGGGGGTATTTATAGCCCCAACCACCAAACTAGCCGTTTGGGTGGAGGCTGTCTGTCGCATGGTGCACCGGACAGTCCGGTGCGCCAGCCACGTCACCCGAACGTTAGGGTTCCGACCGTTGGAGCTCTGACGCTGGGCCCGCCTGGATGTCCGGTGGCGCACCGGACATCCACTGTTCAGTGTCCGGTGCGTCATGACGCGCGTGCCTGACTTCTGCGCGCCAGACTGCGCGCTCTGGCGCGCATTTAATGTGCCTGCAGGTGACCGTTGGCGCCAAAGTAGCCATTGCTCCGCAGTTACACCGGACAGTCCGGTGTACACCGGACATGTCCGGTGAATTATAGCGGAGCAGCCGAAGTGAATTCCCGAGGCTGCCGAGTTCGGAGCCACGTCCTCTTGGAGCACCGGACACTGTCTGGTGTACACCGGACAGTCCGTTGAATTATAGCGTGCCGGCTCCGAGAATTCCCGAAGGTGAAGAGTTTGAGGTCGACCTTCCCTGGTGCACCGGACAGTCCGGTGCACCAGTCCAGGGTGCCTTCGGTTGGCCCTTGCTCCTTTGTTTGAACCCTTTCTCTTGATCTTTTTATTGGCTTATGGTGAACCTTTGGTACCTGTAGAACTTATAAACTTGGGCAAACTAGTTAGTCCAATTATTTGTGTTGGGCAATTCAACCACCAAAATTAGTTATAGGAAATAGGTGTAAGCCTAAATCCCTTTCAATCTCCTCCTTTTTGGTGATTGATGCCAACACAAACCAAAGCAAATATGGAAGTGCATAATTGAACTAGTTTGCATATGCAAGTGCAAAGCTTGCTTAGAATTGAGCCAATAAATATTACTTTCTATATGTGCATGGATTGTTTCTTTATTTTTAACATTTTGGACCACGCTTGCACCACAAGTTTTGTTTTTGCAAATTCTTTTGTAAATTCTTTTCAAAAACCTTTTGCAAGATAGTCAAATGCTTTTCCTTGACTAAAACAAAAACTCCCCCTCGAATAAATTCTCCTCTTAGTGTTCAAGAGGGTTTTAAGATATCAATTTTGAAAATGCTACTTTCTCCCCCTTTAGAACACAAAGAGATACTAATTTGAAATTTTCCAATTGAAAATCATCAATTTTTAAAATTAGGGTGGTGGTGCGGTCCTTTTGCTTTGGGCCAATACTTTCTCCCCCTTTGGCATGAATCGCCAAAAACGGATACTTGGAATGAAATATAGGCCCTTTCCTAATTATTTTCTCCCCTTTGGCAAATAAAACATATGAGTGAAGATTATACCAAAGATGGAGAGTGATGCGGAGCGACGGCGAAGGATGAGTAGTAGAGTGGAGTGGAAGCCTTTGTCTTTGCCGAAGACTCCTATTCCCTTTCAATATACCTATGACTTGGTTTGAAATACACTTGAAAACACATTAGTCATAGCATATATAAAAGGGACATGATCAAAGGTATATTTATGAGCTATGTGTGCAAATTAGCAAAATAAATTCCTAGAATCAAGAATATTGAGCTCATGCCTAAGTTTGGTAAAAGTTTGTTCATCAAGAGGCTTGGTAAAGATATCGGCTAATTGATCTTTAGTGTTAATGTATGAAATCTCGATATCCCCCTTTTGTTGGTGATCCCTAAGAAAATGATACCGAATGGCTATGTGTTTAGTGCGGCTATGCTCAACGGGATTATCCGCCATGCGGATTGCACTCTCATTATCACATAGAAGAGGAACTTTGGTTAGTTTGTAACCGTAGTCCCGCAGGGTTTGCCTCATCCAAAGCAATTGCGCGCAACAGTGGCCTGCGGCAATATACTCGGCTTCGGCGGTAGAAAGAGCGACCGAATTTTGCTTCTTTGAAGCCCAAGACACCAAGGATCTTCCCAAGAACTGGCAAGTCCCCGATGTGCTCTTTCTATTAATCTTACACCTCGCCCAATCGGCATCCGAATAACCAATTAAATCAAATGTGGATCCCCGAGGGTACCAAAGCCCAAACTTAGGAGTATAAGCCAAATATCTCAAGATTCGTTTTACGGCCGTAAGGTGTGATTCCTTAGGGTCGGCTTGGAATCTTGCACACATGCATATGGAAAGCATAATGTCCGGTCGAGATGCGCATAAATAGAGTAATGAACCAATCATCGACCGGTATACCTTTTGATCGACGGATTTACCTCCCGTGTCGAGGTCGAGATGCCCATTGGTTCCCATGGGTGTCTTGATGGGCTTGGCATCCTTCATTCCAAACTTGGTTAGAATGTCTTGAGTGTACTTCGTTTGACTAATGAAGGTGCCCTCTTGGAGTTGCTTCACTTGAAATCCTAAGAAATACTTCAACTCCCCCATCATAGACATCTCGAATTTCTTTGTCATGATCCTGCTAAATTCTTCACATGTAGATTCGTTAGTAGACCCAAATATAATATCATCAACATAAATTTGGCATACGAACAAATCATTGTCAAGAGTTTTAGTGAATAAAGTAGGATCGGCTTTGCCGACTTTGAAGCCATTAGCAATAAGGAAATCTCTTAGGCATTCATACCATGCTCTTGGGGCTTGCTTGAGCCCATAAAGCGCCTTAGAGAGCCTATAGACATGGTTAGGGTACTCACTATCTTCAAAGCCAGGAGGTTGCTCAACATAGACCTCCTCCTTGATTGGTCCATTGAGGAAGGCACTCTTCACGTCCATTTGATAAAGCTTGAAGCCATGGTAAGTAGCATAGGCCAATAATATGCGAATGGACTCAAGCCTAGCTACGGGTGCATAGGTTTCACCAAAATCCAAACCTTCGACTTGTGAATACCCCTTGGCCACGAGTCGAGCTTTGTTCCTTGTCACCACACCATGCTCTTCTTGCTTGTTGCGGAAGATCCACTTGGTTCCTACAACATTTTGGTTAGGACGTGGAACTAAATGCCATACCTCGTTCCTTGTGAAATTGTTGAGCTCCTCTTGCATCGCCACCACCCAATCCGAATCTTGGAGTGCTTCCTCTACCCTGTGTGGCTCAATAGAGGAAACAAAAGAGTAATGCTCACAAAAATGTGCAACACGAGATCGAGTGGTTACCCCCTTATGAATGTCGCCTAGGATGGTGTCGACGGGGTGATCTCGTTGTATTGCTTGGTGGACTCTTGGGTGTGGCGGCCTTGGTTCTTCATCCTCCTTGTCTTGATCATTTGTATCTCCCCCTTGATTATTGTCGTCATCTTGAGGTGGCTCATCTCTTTGATCTTCTTCTTCATCAACTTGAGCCTCGTCCTCATTTTGAGTTGGTGGAGATGCTTGCGTGGAGGAGGATGGTTGATCTTGTGCATGTGGAGGCTCTTCGGATTCCTTAGGGCACACATCCCCAATGGACATGTTCCTTAGCGCGATGCACGGAGCCTGTTCTTCACCTATCTCATCAAGATCAACTTGCTCTACTTGAGAGCCGTTAGTCTCATCAAACACAACGTCACAAGAAACTTCAACTAGTCCTGAGGACTTGTTAAAGACTCTATATGCCCTTGTGTTTGAATCATATCCTAGTAAAAAGCCTTCTACAGTTTTAGGAGCAAATTTAGATTTTCTACCTCTTTTAACAAGAATAAAGCATTTGCTACCAAAAACTCTAAAATATAAAATATTGGGCTTTTTACCGGTTAGGAGTTCATAGGATGTCTTCTTGAGGATTCGGTGCAGATATAACCGGTTGATGGCGTAGCAAGCGGTGTTGACCACCTCGGCCCAAAACTGATCCGGTGTCTTGTACTCATCAAGCATGGTTCTTGCCATGTCCAATAGAGTTTGATTCTTCCTCTCCACTACACCATTTTGTTGTGGAGTGTAGGGAGAAGAGAACTCATGCTTGATGCCCTCCTCCTCAAGGAAGCCTTCTATTTGTGAGTTCTTGAACTCCGTCCCATTGTCGCTTCTGATTTTCTTGATCCTTAAGCCGAACTCATTTTGAGCTCATCTCAAGAATCCCTTTAAGGTCTCTTGGGTATGAGATTTTTCCTGCAAAAAGAACACCCAAGTGAAGCGAGAATAATCATCCACAATAACTAGACAGTACTTACTCCCGTCGATGCTTATGTAAGCGATCGGGCTGAATAAATCCATGTGTAGGAGCTCTAGTGGCCTGTCACTTGTCATGATGTTCTTGTGTGGATGATGAGTGCCAACTTGCTTCCCGGCTTGGCATGCGCTACAAATCCTGTCTTTCTCAAAATGAACATTTGTTAGTCCTAAAATGTGCTCTCCCTTTAGAAGCTTATGAAGTTTCTTCATTCCAACATGGGCTAGTCGGCGGTGCCAGAGCCAACCCATGTTAGTCTTAGCAATTAAGCAAGTGTCGAGTTCAGCTCTATCAAAATCTACCAAGTATAGCTGACCCTCTAACACTCCCTTAAAAGCTATTGAATCATCACTTCTTCTAAAGACAGTGACACCTATATTAGTAAATAGACAGTTGTAGCCCGTTTGACATAATTGCGAAACGGAAAGCAAATTGTAATCTAAAGAATCTACAAGAAAAACATTGGAAATGGAATGGTCAGGAGATATAGCTATTTTACCCAAACCTTTGACCAAACCTTGGTTTCCATCCCCGAATTTGATAGCTCGTTGGGGATCTTGGTTTTTCTCGTAGGAGGAGAACATCTTCTTCTCCCCTGTCATGTGGTTTGTGCACCCGCTGTCGATGATCCAACTTGAGCCCCCGGATGCATAAACCTACAAAACAAGTTTAGTTCTTGACTTTAGGTACCCAAACGGTTTTGGGTCCTTTGGCATTAGAAACAAGAACTTTGGGTACCCAAACACAAGTCTTGGAGCCCTTGTGTTTGCCCCCAACAAACTTGGCAACTACCTTGCCGGATTTGTTAGTCAAAACATAAGATGCATCAAAGGTTTTAAATGAAATGCCATGATCATTTGATGCACTAGGAGTTTTCTTTCTAGGCAACTTAGCACGGGTTGGTTGCCTAGAGCTAGATGTCTCACCCTTATATATAAAAGCATGGTTAGGGCCAGAGTGAGACTTCCTAGAATGAATTCTCCTAATTTTGCTCTCGGGATAACCGGCAGGGTACAAAATGTAACCCTCGTTATCCTGAGGCATGGGAGCCTTGCCCTTAACAAAGTTAGACAAATTTTTAGGAGGGGCACTAAGTTTGGCATTGTCTCCCTTTTGGAAGCCAATGCCATCCTTAATGCCAGGGCGTCTCCCATTATAGAGCATACTTCTAGCAAATTTAAACTTTTCATTTTCTAAGTTATGCTCGGCAATTTTAGCATCTAATAATGCTATATGATCATTTTGTTGTTTAATTAAAGCCATGTGATCATGAATCGCATCAATATCAATATCTCTACATCTAGCACAAATAGACACATGCTCAATAGTAGATGTAGAGGGTTTGCAAGAATTAAGTTCAACAATCTTAGCACGCAAAATATCATTGTTATCTCTAAGATTGGAAATTGTAACATTGCAAACATCTAATTCTTTAGCCTTAGCAAACAATTTCTCATTCTCATCTCTAAGGCTAGCAAGAGAAATATTCACCTCATCAATCCTAGCAAGTAAATCAACATTATCATCTCTAGGATTGGAAGTTGAAACATTACAAACATGAGAATCAACCTTAGCAATTAATTTAGCATTTTCATTTCTAAGGTTGGCAATAGTGTCATGGCAAGCGCTTAGCTCACTAGATAGTTTTTGACATTTTTCTATTTCTAGAGCATAAGCATTTTTAACCTTAACATGTTTCTTGTTTTCCTTAATTAGGAAGTCCTCTTGGGAATCCAAAAGGTCATCCTTTTCATGAATAGCACTAATTAATTCATTTAATTTTTCCTTTTGTTCCATGTTAAGGTTGGCAAAAAGGGTACGCAAGTTATCCTCCTCATCACTAGCATTTTCATCACTAGAAGACTCATATTTAGTGGAGGATTTAGATTTAACCTTCTTCTTTTTGTCGTCCTTTGCCATGAGGCACTTGTGGCCGATGTTGGGGAAGAGGAGTCCTTTGGTGACGGCGATGTTGGCGGCGTCCTCGTCGTCGGAGGAGGAGTCGGTGGAGCTCTCGTCGGAGTTCCACTCGCGGCACACGTGGGCATCGCCGCCCTTCTTCTTGTGGTACCTCTTCTTTTCTCTCCTCTTGCCCTTCTTGTCATTATCCCTGTCACTGTCACTTGATAATGGACATTTAGCAATAAAGTGACCGGGCTTACCACACTTGTAGCAAACCTTCTTGGAACGGGATTTGTAATCCTTCCCCTTCCGTTGCTTGAGGATTTGGCAAAAACTTTTGATAATTAAAGCCATCTCCTCATTGTTGAGCTTGGAGGCGTCAATTGGTTGTCTACTCGGTGTAGACTCCTCCTTCTTCTCCTCCGTCGCCTTAAATGCCACCGGTTGTGCTTCGGACGTGGAGGGTTCATCAAGCTCGTTGATCTTCTTTGAGCCTTTAATCATACATTCAAAGCTCACAAAATTCCTGATTACTTCCTCGGGAGTCATTAGTGTGTATCTAGGATTACCACGAATTAATTGAACTTGAGTGGGGTTAAGGAAAATGAGAGATCTTAGAATAACCTTAACCACCTCGTGGTCGTCCCACTTCTTGCTCCCGAGGTTGCGCTCTTGGTTCACCAAGGTTTTGAGCCGGTTGTACATATCTTGTGGCTCCTCCCCTTGGCGAAGACGAAAACGACCGAGCTCCCCCTCGATCGTTTCCCGCTTGGTGATTTTGGTGAGTTCATCACCCTCGTGCGCGGTCTTGAGTAGGTCCCAAATCTCCTTCGCACTCTTCAACCCTTGCACCTTGTTATATTCCTCTCTACTTAGAGAGGCGAGGAGTATGGTTGTGGCTTGGGAGTTGAAGTGCTCGATTTGGGTCACTTCGTCCGTATCATAGTCTTCATCCCCTACGGATGGTACCTGTACACCAAACTCAACAACATCCCATATACTTTTGTGGAGTGAGGTTAGATGAAATCGCATTAAATCACTCCACCTAGCATAGTCTTCACCATCAAACGTTGGTGGTTTGCCTAATGGGACGGAAAGCAAAGGTGCATGTTTAGAAACGCGAGGATAGCGTAAGGGGATCTTACTATACTTCTTGCGCTCTTGGCGCTTAGAAGTGACGGACGCCGCGTCGGAGCCGGAGGTGGATGTCGATGAAGAATCGGTCTCGTAGTAGACCACCTTCCTCATCCTCTTTTTCTTGTCCCCACTCCGATGCGGCTTGTGGGAAGAGGATTTTTCCTTCTTCTCTTTGTGATGTGAAGAAGATCTTTTCTCCTTCCCTTTGGAGGAGTCCTTCCTCTTCTCCTTCCTCTTAGTGCGGGACTCTTCCGATGAAGTGCTCCCGTGACTCGTAGTCGGCTTGTCGCCGGTCTCCATCTCCCTCTTGGTGTGATCTCCCGACATCACTTCGAGCGGTTAGGCTCTAATGAAGCACCGGGCTCTGATACCAATTGAAAGTCGCCTAGAGGGGGGTGAATAGGGCGAAACTGAAATTTACAAATATAAACACAACTACGAGACGGGTTAGCGTTAGAAATAATAATGAGTCCGAGAGAGAGGGCGCAAAACAAATCACAAGCGAATGAAGTGTGTGACACGCGGATTTGTTTTACCGAGGTTCGGTTCTCACAAACCTACTCCCCGTTGAGGTGGTCACAAAGACCGGGTCTCTTTCAACCCTTTCCCTCTCTCAAACGGTCCCTCGGACCGAGTGAGCTTTTCTTCTCAATCACTTGGAACACAAAGTTCCCACAAGGACCACCACAAGATTGGTGTCTCTTGTCTCAATTACAAGTGAGTTTGATCGCAATGAAGAATCAAAGAGGAAAGAAAGCAATCCAAGTGCAAGAGCTCGAAAGAACACAAGCAAATCTCTCTCACTAATCACTAGGGCGTTGTGTGGAGTTTGAAGAGGATTTGATCACTTTGGTGTGTCTAGAATTGAATGATAGAGCTCTTGTAAGTAGTTGAAGTGGGAAAACTTGGATGACTTGAATGTGAGGTGGTTGGGGGTATTTATAGCCCCAACCACCAAACTAGCCGTTTGGGTGGAGGCTGTCTGTCGCATGGTGCACCGGACAGTCCGGTGCACACCGGACAGTCCGGTGCGCCAGCCACGTCACCCGAACGTTAGGGTTCCGACCGTTGGAGCTCTGACACTGGGCCCGCCTGGATGTCCGGTGGCGCACCGGACATCCACTGTTCAGTGTCCGGTGCGTCATGACGCGCGTGCCTGACTTCTGCGCGCCAGACTGCGCGCTCTGGCGCGCATTTAATGTGCCTGCAGGTGACCGTTGGCGCCAAAGTAGCCGTTGCTCCGCAGTTACACCGGACAGTCCGGTGTACACCGGACATGTCCGGTGAATTATAGCGGAGCAGCCGAAGTGAATTCCCGAGGCTGCCGAGTTCGGAGCCGCGTCCTCTTGGAGCACCGGACACTGTCTGGTGTACACCGGACAGTCCGGTGAATTATAGCGCGCCGGCTCCGAGAATTCCCGAAGGTGAAGAGTTTGAGGTCGACCTTCCCTGGTGCACCGGACACTGTCTGGTGGTGCACCGGACAGTCCGGTGCACCAGTCCAGGGTGCCTTCGGTTGGCCCTTGCTCCTTTGTTTGAACCCTTTCTCTTGATCTTTTTATTGGCTTATTGTGAACCTTTGGTACCTGTAGAACTTATAAACTTGGGCAAACTAGTTAGTCCAATTATTTGTGTTGGGCAATTCAACCACCAAAATTAGTTATAGGAAATAGGTGTAAGCCTAAATCCCTTTCAGAGGTAAATCCGTAGATCAAAAGGTATACCGGTCGATGATAGGATCTTTACTCTATTTATGTGCATCTCAACCGGATATTATGCTTTCCGTATGCATGTGTGCAAGGTTCCAAGCCGATCCTAAGGAAATTCACCTTAGGGCCGTAAAGAGAATCTTGAGATATTTAGTTCATACACCTAAGTTTGGCCTTTAGTACCCCAAGGGATCCTCTTTTGATTTATTAGGATATTTAGATGCTGATTGGGCAGGGTGTAAAATTGATAGGAAGAGCACATCAGGGACTTGTCAGTTTCTGGGGAGGTCCCTGGTGTCTTGGCCTTCAAAGAAACAAAACTCAGTAGCTCTTTCTGCCGCTGAAGCCGAGTATATTGCTGCAGGCCATTGTTGTGCGCAATTGCTTTGGATGAGGCAAACCCTCAGGAACTATGGCTACAAATTTAGCAAAGTCCCTCTCCTATGTGATAATAAGAGTGCAATCCGCATGGCGGATAATCCCGTTGAACACAGCCGCATTAAGCCTATATTAACACCAAAGATCAATTAGCCAATATCGTTACCAAGCCACTAGATGAGAAAACCTTTACCAAACTTAGGAATGAGCTAAACATTCTTGATTCTCGGAACTTTGATTGATACTTTGCACACATAGCTCATTTATATATCTTTGATCATATCTATTTTATGTCTATGACTAATGTGTTCTCAAGTATATTATTATGCTTAGTCATAGAATTGAAAGGGAAATGGAGTATTTGGCAAACACGACGCTTCCACTCAACTCCATCGGTATTATCTACTCTTTGTCGGTATTCCGCCATCTCTCCACATTGGTATAATCTTTCACTCATATTTTGTTTGCTAAAGTGGGAGAAAACGATAAGAGGGCTCATATTTCACTCAAGTATCTGTTTTTGGCGATTCATGCCAAAGGAGGAGAAAGTATTAGCCCAAAGCAAAAGGACCGCACCACCACCAACGAATTTTAAAAAATTAAGTTTTCAAATTGGTATCTTAATGTGTTTTCAAAAGGGGGAGAAAGTTCTAGTATTTTCAAAATTTGTAAAACCCTCTTGAACACTAAGAGGAGAATTTCATTAAGAGGGAGTTTTGTTTAGTCAAAGGAAAAGCATTTGAGACAGGGGGAGAAAATTTCAAATCTTGAAAATGCTTCTTACAATCTTACTCATATACCTTTGATCATTTGCAAAAGAATTTTGAAAAGAATTTCCCAAAGGATTTGCAAAACCAAAACTTGTGGTGCAAGCGTGGTCCAAAATGTTAAAATAGAAGAAAACAATCCATGCATATCTAGTAGAAATAATTATTGGTTTCACTCCAAGCAACCTTTGCACTTACCTTATGCAAACTAGTTCAATTATGCACTTATATGTTTGCTTTGGTTTGTGTTGGCATCAATCACTAAAAAGGGGGAGATTGAAAGGGAAATAAGGTCAAACCTTTTCCTAAATGATTTTGGTGGTGTGTGCTTAAGTTTATAATTTTCAGATTCCGCCTATTCACCCCCCCTCTTGGCGACTTTCAGGAAGCGTCTAGCTCCTGAAGACTAAGCAAAGCAGTTCCTATCATCTGAAGGAGTAGCTTAGTGTTGGTGGCCTCGGCCTTACGAAGTGCAAGCAGTTCCTATCATCTGAATGTGTGCATCATGTGTGAATGCTTGTCGGAGTCTGAAACTGATGTGTGTGTGCATGAGTCTGAAACTGATGTGCGTGTCTTGTGTGTGTCCTGTGCGTGTCCTCTTATTTTACACAGCGAGCAGATGTCACTGGTAAAGATGGCCACTCACCACTCCAAAAGTGTACTGCGGCAATTCGGATGCTTGCATATGGCAACTCAGCTGATCAACTTGATGAAGTTTTGAAGATTGGCACAAGCACGGCTTTAGAGTATTTGGGAAATTGTGCCAAAGGGATGATAGAATGGTTTGGTCCAGAGTACTTGCGTCCTCCAAGGAGTGACGAGCTAGAAAATATACTTCAACAAAATGAGTCTCATGGTTTTCCAGGGATGATAGGAAGCATTGATTGTATGCATTGGGCTTGGAAGAATTGCCCAAAAGGTTGGGCCGGCATGTTTACACGTGGTGACAAAGGTGTTCCTACTATGATTCTTGAAGCAGTTGCATCACGAGATCTTTGCATATGGCATGCTTTTTTTGGTACTGTCGGATCTCAAAATGACATTAATGTGTTGAATAAGTCTACACTGTTCATCGACGTGCTAAGAGGAGAAGCTCCAAAGGTACATTACACTGTTAATGGGAATCAATATGAAACTCCATATTATCTTGCCGATAGGATATATCCAGAGTGGGCAGTCTTTGTGAAGACTATACATCTTCCTCAGTTAGAAAAAGACAAATTATTTGCACTACGTCAAGAATCTACAAGGAAAGATGTTGAATGCGCGTTCGGTGTGCTACAATCTCGTTTTGATATTGTTCACCGACCAGCACGTTTATGGAAGCGGAAGGATGTTGTTAACATAATGCAAGCTTGTGTTATACTTCATAATATGATAGTCGAAGATGAAAAAGAATCGGTTACAATTCCGTTGGACTTGAACGAGAATCCAAGTCCAACTATTGTGCTACCACCGGAAGTGCGTACTAGTGACAATCCTGACCCCTGCTTCGTGGAGGTGCTACAGAGAAATGCTGCTCTCCATGCTCGCTCAACTCATACTCAACTTAGGACAGATTTGGTTGAACACATATGGCAACGCTATGGAAACAATCAAAATTAGATTGACATGAAGTTATGTATTCATACTAATTGTTTCTTATTTTGCAATGCCATGTCATGATTCGGGTATCTAATGATATAATTATAAATTATATTTATGTTTATATAAACCATGTCTTAATTGAGTATCTTGATGAGATCTTAAACGTGCAGCAAAATAGCTACAAAGATCTAATGTATACTTGATCAATATAGATCAATAAAGGCTTTTTATGAATTAAATAGTACATAGACAGTCTTACAGACATAGCATTGTATGAGCTGTCTTTTTTACTGTCTGTGTGCGACCTTCAATACACTTAGACACGACAGTCGTCTATATCATCGTCTATATCATTGTGCGGTCTAAGGGCATGTACAACGCCAATAATTATGTCGTCTCTAAGCTACCACATGAGCGAGGATTAAAGCGTGGACCATAAGTATGGAGGAGAGAGAGCAGGATCGTCGTTTCGTGAGGTGACCGACTAACCGCTCCTGCTCGCGCTCTTAGGCGATTAGATCGCATCATCGATGGATGTATGTGCAGGACAAAACTCTGTGTCATCGAATGGAGGCAATCGACGGCAGAGAATGCTCGGTGTGTGGGCATGACAACAACAGGCAGCGCTGCCATGGTGGCACGCAAGCAGAAACAAGCAGACACAAAAAGTTTGATGCCAACACAAATCGATTTTACATAAAGATTTCATGTTATATATTAACTACAATATATTGTGTCGCGTCTTTTAAAATAACAACAATACAAAATATATTTTATATGTAAAGAGTTTGTTCAATTGATTTACCTCCCTCATCTATGTAGATGAGATGTCCATTTGATGGAATAGGGGTCTTGAATGGCTTACAATCATCTACTATTGGATCTTTTGAGGGAGTCTTTGGTATACTACTCTTGGGAAATGAAGTTGGCCTCTCTCATCTGCTTGACTTGAAACCCAAAGTAGAATGTGAGATCGCTAATCATCGACATCAAATCACCAGGTCGAGCTAAATATTATAGCATCAACATAAACTCGATAAATGAAGATATCATTATGCATTTTCTTGGTGATTAGTGTGGTGTCAACCACGTCGATCTTGAAGCCCTTTTGCAATGAGGAGGTCCCAAAGATGCTCATATCAAGCCCTTGGATATAGGGATGGCAATGGGTACGGGTATGGATAAATAACCGCGGATAATTATCCATTGGATATGGGTATGGTGGAATTTGGTATCCGCAGGTACGGTTATGGATATAATAAGGTATTCGCGGATAATTTTTCGCGGGTATGGATATCCAGTATCCATACCCGTTACCCAATGGATATCTGACGTGTGGGCCATCCAGATTTAATATATTATCCTAAATTCTAATTTTCAATTTTTATCTATGACATGTTGATTGGTGCTGAAATTATTATTATTTGATGATGGAATGATAATTGTTTTTGAAATGTGATAAAATTGTTGTTTGATGTTGAATGCTAAAATTGTAGTGGACGGGCGGGCAACGGGTATACCTGGCGGGTACGGGTATGGGTAGAGATCCATACCCATGAACGTTTATGGGTACGAATATGGATTGAGTTTTGTCTCGCGGGTATGGGTTCGCGAACTATATATCCACGTACTATCCACCCACCCGATCGCCATCCCTACTTGGAGATTGTTTTAGCCTATATACCACATTGGACAATCTATAAACATGTTTAGGACACCATAGGGTCTCCAAACCTAGGAGCTAGGTTGATCAACATGTATGAAAGTTTATTTAATTAAGAAGCCATGTCAGGATGCAATTTTTTACATTCAATTGAAGTAATTTAATGTCATGGTTGGATGCATATTCAAGAAAGAACATGTATGGCTAGTCATATGCCATCGCGGTGCAAATGTCTCACCAAAATCCGAACCTTAAACTTGAGAGAACCTCTTGGTAACTCGCGTTATTACCTTGTTCGTCTACGCTATGGCACCTTGATAATCATATCTTGTTTGTTATGGAACATCCATGTTGTGTTCCAATTATTATTATTTCATCTCGCGGTCGCTCTTAAAGTTTCCAGACCTCGTCGCGATGAAGTTGCTAAATTCTTCATGCATGGCATTCACTCAATCTCGATCCTTGACAGCTTCAATCTGTATAGGGTGAAGTTGTTAAATTCTTCATGTGTGACGTTCACTCAATGTATATATAACAACTGATGGGATCCAAACAAACAACACTTTTTAACTTAGTCACGCCATTGGTCGCGTTATTAGTCACGTATCAGATCGGAGAACGTGCCATACATACACACGCGCGCGCACAGTACATGTACAGTTCGATTGGGTCGCCGGCTAGCCGATCAGTCACAGGGGATGGATGCGAGTGAGACCGGCGTGATGGATGGATACGGTATCAGTCACAGGGGAAAGAAATGTGTGCCGCCTGCCGGGAACCATGTGACCGCACAAGTCACAACCGTAGGTTTAGGTTACTGTACCCTACCCCCCCTTAGGCCTGTAATAACTGTACGTCTGTACTGTACTGTACCAAAGGCGCGAGAAAAAAAGGATGCATGCAATGCAAAGCAGCGGCTTCCGCCCGTGAGGCCGTGCGTCTAGGCATCTATCTCCGCGATGATCATGCCATGCCGTATTAATTGTCATGCATGCATGCGTCTCAGTCTCATCGACCATAGACGAACTGAAGACGTGCACGTCGATTATTACGACGACGTACTGGGTGGTCTCCGAATTTCCTTAGCTTTTAGTATCCGGCACCGGCACCGGCACCGGCACGATCTAACCTAGAATTATTATTTCAAACTTTATCGTAGCGAGCACGGTCCAAGACGAAGAGAAGTGAGCGGTATTGGAGAAGTGCTGCTACTTGCGGGACTGGTTATTAATGACCCTCTCCTCCGTCCGATCACGTCGCCGCCCAAAACTCCTGTCGCGTGGGCCGAAAACATGCGATCGATGCCTCGCAAGAAGAAGGATCGTTAATCATTCGGCCCACCGGCCCAGCAGGGGGGGCCTTACGCACTCCTGAGTCATGAATGTCTCTCTATTGCACAGTTTTTTGAGACGGGGCGGGCGGAGCACGTCAACGAGCAGTAGTAGGCGTGTGCATTGCAACCAGCCAATCACGGATACAGAAATAAGATCCCCCCCCCCCAAATTTTTGTAAATCATAGATCGAGTACAGAATCTATTCAAAATTTTAATTAAACTAAAATAATGTCAACAGAAAGAAACTGTATGTTTCCTTCAAACGATTTGAAAGCGTCTGGGTCCCGGGGGCCCCGGCGCACGCACGCCCACGCCCATGCCCAGCACTGCCCCGTCAGGACGCTTTGAAAGCGTCGTACGAGCGCGCTGCCGCGGCGGACCTACGTGTCTCCCCGTGGTTCGCGTGCAAAAAAACTTGGATTGGCCACTTCTCGTCCAATCGCGCTACAGCAGCGACCATATAGAATGGAATATATGTCCCCCCTTCTCTCTCTCTCTCTCTCTCTCTCTGACTGAGGCCATTAACATATGTACTCCTGGAACAGCACAAGTGAACTGTCTTCAACTTCAACTCAAGGGACCTATGCCGGCCGGCCAGCCGCTTAGCTCAACATCAACTGAAGGGACCAATGCCCTGGCTACAGGCGCACCATAAATTCAGTGTACGTTTTTCGCAAGGAGTGTTTGATGATCATAAACGACCTTATAGCATCTCCAAGAGAGCTGAGGCTCTAAACATGGTTCTATTTTAAATATAGAGCTTAAATTAAA
Organism: Zea luxurians; assembly: GCA_029449295.1. Taxonomy (NCBI): domain Eukaryota; kingdom Viridiplantae; phylum Streptophyta; class Magnoliopsida; order Poales; family Poaceae; genus Zea; species Zea luxurians. The sequence continues at coordinate 278,745 of JAOPSE010000686.1, read as the reverse complement.
ACAATAAAACATCCTTTAAACAGCGGTTGTATTTTATAAAATTTCATTAAACGGGTACAGGGCTCGTTCTCCCAAGGTCCTAAATATAGTATACTATCCTATACACTGGAGCCCTATCTTCGTCTTCACTTGATCACCTGATCACCAGCTATTCATTTCCTAACAATATGATTTGTTTGCTAAATAGCATTATTTAATGGTCTGGCTGGCTCTGTTGGAATAAACATTTCTTTTTGAGACCCTGAGTATTTTAAATACGGTCGTATTTTAAATTTTACGACTATTTTAAGGTTTATCGTTGGAGATGCTCTTATACCACACGCATCTCCCGCAATATTCAAACTCTACTCTACGACAGTACAGTCTATCCCCCATATTCAGTTTACATATTCTGTCTTAGTCTAAGAGGACGTTGAGCTTGGTTGAGGTGAGCAAAATTTCAAACACCATCCAGCGAATAACCCGACCACGCAAAGGTGGCAGCTTCCGTGCCAACCATGTGTACGTTTCCTTTACGGTGGGACGTACGTAACGTCACATTCGCTTGGCCCGATTAGGACAAAGCAACTGTTACCGTTGGTCAATTCCTATTCCTATGCCTAAGATTTGGAGAGGGATTCTTTGCCCTGGTCCTTGTCTCCTCCTCTAATCAATATCAATATGCGTTCATCGTATCAGCCACGTACGCACGCGCGCCGTAGCAAGGCTAGAGAAAGCGGCACACATATAGGATGACCGCCTGCAGGGTATTATAGAAAATTAAAAAAAAAGTAGATTCAAAAAACGCTTTCACTGTTTGATACTCGTTCCGTACCGGATTAAAATTCATTTTAGTCATTTAGTAGATTCATACAATGATTAATATATGTGTTTTTGTATACGTGTCTAGATTCATCGTTATATATTTGAATATATAGACATAAAATTGAAGTGCTAGAGCGAACACTCATATGGAGTATTAGTTAGAGATGCGTAAACTATTAGGAAACAGAGGTAGTGAATAGCGACGAGGACAAAGATAGGGCTAGAATCGTCCTCCGTTTGATAAGCTTATGTTCGTTCGTACACTAGCTAGCAGTAGCAGAGCTAGAGGACAAACATGCATGATTATTTGGTGAGGTAACGTAATTTCAAGATCGACGTCACTTTCTCCACCTCTGCCTTCCAAGAAAAAGGTAGATGGGAAAAGAAGTCAAGAAAACAACACGTAGTGCAACAAAAAAAAAAGGATAAAACAGATGAAGAAAGGAAAAAAAAGGAGAGAGAGAGAGAGAGAGAGGGCAAAGGGGTTAATATTATATAATTATATTTATTTATATACCGAATGTGCTTGTATACATTATTCTATGTCGCAATCAAATCAGATTATTGTAACTTGTATAAGCATGAGCCATGAATCCAGATCATATCAACAAGCTCTTTCGGCTGGCTTTTTTTCTCGTAGATGCAGGTACAGGATTTTAATATTAGATAGAGAATAGGTTACTACGTTTTATATAAGGATTATGGATAGAGAAAGATACTGCCATAAAGTTATATATATATCATAAAAAATGCAAGAGATTGCTCAGTGGAATCCTTTAGCACTTTGATACTATAGATACAGGCATAGATTGTTGTTGTTATCTTCCTATTCCTATTCCTGTTTTTATATTTATATATAGAAAAAAGCAGACGCTAATAGTCCTTTTCTAATTCCTATAAACCCAGTTCGTTGTCTGGTCGGATGACGACGAGAAGTTAGAAAACAGAAATAAATCGGAGGGTACAAAGAGCAGGACAGACGATACGGGAAATAATTAAAAACGGGTTCGAAAGAAATGTTTCGCAAATAGTAAGTATAACATTATAGATAGATATAGACATAGATTTATTGGTTTTTTCTATCCTTTATCTACGCATCCCGTCGGGATCACTGATTTTTCTATTAAAATCATAAGGGCTAGTTTGAGAACCGTGTTTTACCAAGAGTTTTCATTTTCACAAGAAATTAGTTTATTTTTTTCTTTGAGAAAATAAAAAGCTCTTGTGAAAATTAGAGTCCCTAGCCTAATCATGTTAACAGGTATTGCCTCCGTTTCGTTTTAGTTGTCGTTGGATCCATATGGTTTTATTATTTAAAGTCTCCTGCCATCAACCACAGATAATTCGACAACTTCGCATGAAACCCCTCCCTCCTACCAGCGGGCAAGTAATGCGACTTGCTTTGACTGGTTTTATATTAGCAGTAATAATAATAAAAAAAACCCACTCGTTCCTTTAAAATAATAAGAAGCACCGAACGGTCGAGCTCACGGCAGAGTGGGCAGACACACCCGCCAACGTACCAAACGCGGGCAAGGGCTCAAAGGCCGGCCGGCCGGCCGGGGAAAGCAAAGCCAAAGCCCTTCCGATTCCTGTCTGAAACTCTGAATATTCAAAGCCCAAGCCACGCCAAGGACGCCGACCGCCGCCTCACCCAAATGGCCACGCCCGCTCCAGCCGGCGAGCTCGCCCCGGGACCGGGAGAAGCCAACAAACACGGCCCCCGAGACCGCCAGCACCAGCGCCAGCGCGCGGGCGCGCGCCTCCTGTCGCTCGCCGTGCAGGCGTTCGCGCTCGCCGTCTTCTTCCTCTTCACCGCCGCGTCCGCCCTGCTCCTCCTCGTCCTCGTCCTCGCCGCGCGCGCATCCCGCCACCGCGGCGGCAGCCGCTACCGCGTCCCGTCGCTCGACCCTGCCCCCTCGCCGCCGCCGTCGCCGCCTCTCCGCGCGAGGCTCTCGCCCGCCGACATCCGCCGCCTTCCGAGCTTCACCTTCCCCTTCCACTCCTCCTCCCCGCACGCCAACGGCAACAGTGACGACGAGGCCGCCTGCTCCTCCCCCTCGTGCTCGTGCTCGTGCGCGTGCGCCGTGTGCCTCGAGGCCGCGCGCGCCGGGGAGCGGTGGCGCTCGATGCCGGCCTGCGCGCACGCGTTCCACGCCGCCTGCGTCGACCCGTGGCTCGCCAGGACGCCCGCCTGCCCCGTCTGCCGCGCCGCCGTCGCCGTCGCCGTCCCGATGAGCGAAGGCTGACGCCGCGACTCGTGAGCCACGCAGGTTTGGGACACAGCTGCTTAGTGGTCTACACTACACTCTGTATCCAAAAGCTTCCGTGCTCTTGTTGTGTGTAAAAAAGACTGTGAAGAGGAACGCAGTGGGGAGAGAAAAAGAGGATGAACCCATGAATGAAACTTTACCATCCCTCAGAGAATTAACTATTCGATGCAAAATCTTTCTTGAGTTGCAACGTGTTACGTACATTACATGATGCATTAAGGATTGATGTGCTGCTCTCCAGCAGTCCGTGTCCGGCGGGGACCCAATGTATCAATGAGGAATGGTACCTGCCAACGATAGAATTGGATTGGACGTGATACTTCTGCTGATGTAGGAAGCTGAAAAAAAAATATATTTGAACTGGTGATCGATTGATCGAATCCGACGTCGTCGGGATCTTTTTAGTTGGGAACTATATATTCTTGACCCATTTATTTCCAGCTGCTTCCTGTTTCTTTTTGTCTTCTTGGACGTCGATTCTTGACCATGCCAACGACACGATTCACTGTACCATGTACTCCACGTCCTCCCACCAGTGTGTGTATTAGGTATCAACCACCCTGGCTAGTTTATAAGCCAAACGTCGTATTAAAGGTTAATACGGACGTTTTTCAACAAAGTCTCAATTTTTTGAAGTTAGAGCTGGTTTATAAGCAAAGGATATTAAGATATTACTAGCTAAATACCCGTGCGTTGCAACGGGAATATATAGTAGATGTGTTTTATATTATAGATGTAGATATAAACACACATGTGGTGTAGTGGTAGCTACCACTGGCATTTGCTTGAGAGGTCGTAGGTTCGAATCCCCTTGGGGCCATGTGTATTTTTTTAATTTTAGCTAGGCGTTGGCTACACAGAGAACATGGGAATGGACTGTGCGTGGGAAAGAGGGAATCGGAATGGGTAGGAGGGAGTCGGAATGGGCATGGACTGTGCGTGGGGAGGGGGAATCGGAATGGGCAGGAGGGAATCGGAAAGGCAGAACACGGAATGGCAGACTACTATTGCAGTCTTAATAGTAGTAGAGATTGAACTCTATAGTACAGCTGCTCTAGTAGAGTTGGTAGAGCAGAGCTAAATTTGATAGAGCAGAGCAATCCCAAACATAATCTATATATCATAGTGAACTAAAACGTTCTATTGCATATTTTATTGTTCTTTTCCACTGAGGTTGTGCCCTCCCGCCGTGCTGTGAAACAAGGAACCTATTAAATCTAATTAGTCCATGATTCATTTATGTGATGGTGGTGCTATAGTAAAAATTGACTTATCATAGATTAAGTAATCTTAGTAGATTTTTCTTGCTGTTGGGCACCAAAATGAGCGGACGGTCCGGCCCTTGGGCCCGGACGGTCCGCGTGTCCCGAGATTAGATTAACTCGGATATTTATCCTTATCTCGTGCGTGGTTATCCATCTAATCACGTGGTAGTTTGTTGGCTATCTCTTAGGAAAAGGTCCAGACCTCCTCCCCTATAAATATAAAGGGGTACGGCCGATTGAGAACCCCCGAACACATTCCAATCGAACCAATTACCTTATTTACTTTTCCTGCCCTAGGAGTAGATGTAGCATAGTTCTAGTTGTAGCCTTCCGCATATCCACCTCCACCCCTATTCGACTCTACGTCGTCTAGATCCGTCTTGGGTGGCCTGCCGATCCCAAGACGACCCTAGGATCTCACCCCTCCCCGGGGGCAAGATCTAGTTGTTCACTCGAGACCTCTTACTCGAATTGATCTCTTAATTCCTAGACGACTCCACGTCGTCTGGGGACGCCCCGGGTGACCTGTCGACCCGGAGCACCATTAAGATCTCTTCCCCCCAGGGGACGAGATCTAGATTCCAGCAAGGAGGAGGAAGACGACCCTGTCGCCAGGTCACGGACCGTCCGGCCCTAGGGCGCGGACCGTCCGGCCCTAGGGCGCGGACCGTCCGGCCGTCAGGCAGGAAAGACACCGCTCCTGCGTCCAGGTCGCGGACCGTCTCGCCCTGTGTCGCGGGCCGTCCGCGCCGCCGCAGAGGGCACTATTAGGCAACCCGGCGACCTGTCACAGGCCGCCACCACTGTTCACCTCGCGGAGCCGAACCCAAGATATTGCTCATCACGAGAAGGTCATAGGGTTCGTTGCTATTTGGTCCCAAATAGGTGGTGACCATCATAGAGGTGTTGCCCCATATTTAGGATAACCACTTTATTTGGCCCTACATCATCTAAAGGTGCCAAGTACCACCAAGCGGTTCATTATAGTGTTTGGTGACCAAAAAGGCACCAACACTTGCTGATTAGTCTTCACTGTATAATAAATTTTATAATAGACTATATTTAATACTCATAATAGATATTCAAACATTCCCTATAATATAAACTAAACTTTAATTATTGGAACCAAACATCGGTCCAAGAAGAAAGCAACATGGCAATGGTCACGACTCAGGAGGAAACCGCGTGCCGCGCGCGAGGTCACCTGGTCAGGTCAGCAGAGTCGCTAGAATTCCACGAGCTCAGCCCGGTCAGACGGACGGACGCCTCGGTGAATTGTATGCAGAAGTGTAGTGTCACACCCGGCTTTTAGGGGTCCAAAACCCGAGCGCGAACATAATCACCAGGTGTGCTGGGACCAAGTCTCACACATATGATGAATCATGGCACAGGATCGAATGTCACATCTTTACTACATAACAGGAGTTCTATACAAAATAAATAATTACATTATAAGGAGACAACGGTCCAGCAACCCAAAGTTGACTGGGAGACGACGGCCTAGACCTCTCACGAAAACATCGCAGCATCCTCCATGCGCCTCATCCTGTGGTACCTGCTCTTGACCTGTGGGGGGGGGTGTGAGACAGCAAGAGTGAGCTCACATACGTTCATAGCTCAACAAGTTGTGGGGAATAATGTGCATGAACTCACCAAAGGTGGGAGCTCATAAAGTGTAAGGCTTACCAAAGAAGATGGTTGAGGCTGAGCATTGCTTTTAAAGTTGGTCAAAATTTTATTAGCAATTACTAAGTATAAGTAAATACCAAACCCAATTAAATAGTAGAACAAAAGTAGTAACAACATCACCTGCGATGCAATGCATATAACAAATTGAATTTAGTTCCATAATTTAATCATGTGAGGGTCCGAGCTGCTCATGACCGTGAGCACGGCTAGTATACCAGTTTTACACTCTGCAGAGGTTGCGCATCTTTACCCACAAGTCATGTTACCCATCTGCCAAGGGATCGCGACTTCCCATACACCTCTACCGAGGAGGCGAGGCAGGGTAACACTACGAGGCCTTTACAAAGTTCCACTAGCTTCAGAAAACCCGCTACAGTTTATAGGAAGCTCCAATGCAGGAATCCCTTGCAGGACCGCCATCGCAGCAAAATCCTCCCGAGGGCCTCCCTACACTGACCACTCCCCTACTGCCCTTGCCCCTTTCGGGTAAGGTAGTCTTCCACTAGCTTTCCTAATTAATCAGCCAAGGGGTCCCATTCCTCCCTTGTGGTAGCACTGTTTTCCCGGGTGGTCGCTCCATGTTCCAATTAACATAATGATCTTATCATGAACAGTAATAATAAACATATAATAAAAGTGTGATCATAAATAATGTACCTTCATACCCAAAACCACATAAAGCACTAGCAAGTACTACCCAAAAAGTTCAGTGGTAAACAAGGTATAAAGATAGACAAACTAGGGTAACCTATTGGGTCCCATCAAAATTAACCTATGCAGATCATTATGATTAATTAGAACATGAGTGGGTAAAAAGAAGTGATCAAGGGCACAACTTGCCTGGGACTTGAGATTCCAGGTACCAGGATGATCTTCAGATTCTCGTGACCTCACTGCTAGTCGTAGCAATACAAACAAGCATGGTATAGGCAAAATTAACATCACACCAAACATAAGAATAAACTGCGTAATAATAATCTACGCGTCGTAACGAGATCACATGTTCGAGAACTACTAAAATCGGAGTTACGGTTAAGGAGTTATGGTATAATAAATACTGTTAATGCGTAGTAAATATTTATACAGGACTAACGCAATTCAAACGGATCAAATCGGAGTTTAAACGGAAAAGCTGCGAATTTCCTAAGGTTTAAGGTTTTATGTATTTGATATAAGATTAATTAGGAAAACAAAATTTAAAGTGGCTTTCATGTCAAATCGGTGGCACTGTTGGATAAACAATAATATTATAAAATTATAGGAACTGAAATAGACTCATTTGGACATCATATGAATTTTCTATGAATTAAACATATTCTAGCATTTATTTTCTCATTAAAAATCATTTTCTACTCACTTTTACTGAATTTCTAATTTCCTGGACTGGGCGCCAAATTCTGAAAAAGCCAGGGGCTTTAGGGTAAGAATTCCCAAGACACAGATCGATTGGCGACAGGACTGCGGGTTGATTTATGTAAAGCGCAGGGTCTCTTTTAGAAAACGCTCGGCTGGTAAGGTCTGGACTAACAGGAGTCGTCAGATCCTGATCTAAGGAACTCGATATAATGATGAAGGGGTACGCGCCCATGATCCTTGGATCGGGAATCCACGGTTAAAAACCCCCGCGACCAACAAGCCGTCCGATGGCCTATCTACGGTCGGAACCTACAGCCACGAAGGGGTATGTGCCCAACTAATCTGGACCACCCTACGGCCGATCAAAGGCAGAGGCCCATCTTCCTTATCCCCACTACACGGACAGTAAATCAGAAAGCATCGCGGTGGCGTTCTCATCCCGAACGACGAAGACCCCACCGGCGACGCGACACGCCAACATCTGCTTACTCGATCATTCGTCCGGCCAAGTGCTAGTCTAAGCCAGGATCACGCTGCATCAAACCAGAGGTCCATCCTGTGATTAGGAAACCGAGCGACACAGCCCATGTGCCCCGGCGGCTTCACGGTGACAACCATGCCGACATGCTCCGTTCCGCAGGGACCACACACACAAATTCAGCTAGCTCTACATGATGCGAGTAAACCGCAAGGATTCAAAAGCACCATACCAGTGACTTAGGCGATTAACTGGTTGGACAACGAAGAACTGCTCCTTCGCTCAATCTTCTCGGTCCGCCCATTGCCGCACACCAGCCCACACCACAGACGGCGAGGGGAGAGCTGGAAGAGCGCGAGGTCAAGCGGCGCGTGGCCCTCCATGGCGACCCCCGCCACAGCTACTACCGTCGACGTCCCCGGATCTAGCGGATCCCAGACACAAGCTCCTCATGCCCAATGGTACTCCCAGCGCGCTGTGATTTTTTTTGTTCTCTCTTGAATTCGTGCTCGCCGGTGACCTCACGCTATCAAATCGTGGTTAAGGCTTCAGGGGAAAGCGGTGCCCAGCCATGGCGTGGCTTGCTAGATGGATTAGAGAGAGGGTGGCAAGGGCCTGATTTATAGCCTGGGGGGGCGAGCGCACGAAATAGCCAGAGTAATCGAGCAGCAGATATCTCGGCGGGTTGTTGCAACGATCGCAAAGATCGCTGGGATCTTCAATGAACTGGAAACAAAGAGCCTGTATATGCGACTCCACCTATCAACGAAACCAGGCACGAACAGGTTCACTGAGGCACTGGCTAGGGGGCCCGTTTCGCAGCGACACGGCTGAGCGCACAAATGCTAGTCGGATCCATACCAGCGATACGTGGGAGAGCTAGCTAGATGACATCATTGCTTATGTCAGGATGACGTATGTTGCGGCAAGATGAATAAATAATTGAGGCAAAACTAGTGTGGCTATGCGGTTGGGTTTATGTCATGTGGGCCATGTGGGAGAGTAATTTAGCCCAGCCGTTGGCGCCCAAGTGCTTATGGATAGGCAAGCTGTGTGCGCGCGCGTCTGGGCCAAGCAGTGGAGAAGGCAGCCTAGGCGAGGGTTTAGCTCTTATTTTTTTTTCAAATTTTGAATTTCAAATCGAATTCTAATAGAGTTTGAATTCCAAGTTTAATTAGAATGCACAATCAAAGAAAATCTCAACATACAATGTGGAGCTATATACCTATATATTTTAGTCCTTTTATTCATTTAGGCAAATACGGCTCCATAGATAACTCGTGAAAGAATAATATGCTCAAACAAACAAAATAGACGTCATTCTATTATTTCTTACTTGACTTTTTAAAATAGATTTTAGATTTGTTTTTTTTGAATCTCTTCTAAATCTCAATATAAAATTTCGGGTGTTACAAATTCTACTTTTCAAACTTAAACTTGTCACAAAGCTTTGAGTACACAGGTAAAAATACAAGAACTCCATCATGAGGTGCATAATCTTATATCTATTTATTTTGTTATTTGTTAGCTTAATTCTATTCAATTGGACATTCAAAAGCATGAGAATTCCAATAATGTCCAAAGGTTTCAAAAATCCCTAAAACACTATTATATCAATATATGCATTTATTAATGTTTTTATACCAATTTTAGGGCTTTACAAATCCTACCCCCTTAACCGAAATCTCGTCCTCGAGATTTGTAAGGAAAGAGATACAATAAATTTGTAATTCAACTTTTAGTCTATAATTGTTTCAAAAGTCCATAGTCTTATTTGTTTTATATACTCAATAGTGGGTGATCAAGAGAGCATAGGTATCCAGCTACTTTTATTAGGTAGGATATAAGAGATGTATAGTTTAGGGCAAGAGTAGCCAGGGGTAAGAAAGTTTATGGTAAGGAAGAACTTCGTGTTGGATGGTAATGCATCCGAAGATTGAAATTGACTTCTCTCCTTCCTTGACGAGGTTGATCTTGTCCTTTTCTGGTCTTGGTCTCATTGAGTGTATACCATCGTAGTTGGGGAATATGGTTAAGATAGATATGGATGAGATAGACTATATGATGTAGGTCAAAAGTTTGTTTGAAGTTAGGTGGGGATAGAAAGATTATGCAATCCATCATGACTCTATTGGTTGGGTTAGCTCTTATGCTCATGGTTAAGTTGGTCTAATGTGTTAAGTTAGGTTAACATCTGGCTAGTAGGGTCTAATCTATTTTATCAGTATTATCTAACATGTTTGTCCATTAGAGTAGATCTAATCAAATTAGATGAGATCATAATTAAATTGGTGTAACCAGATTAGACTCGATAGGGATATACTAAATTTATTTTGGAATAGATCATGTTTGTTATACCATTGTGAGATAAGCAAAGTGGTGAGGATAAGATATAATCTTTTTAAGGTAAGATGGATCCATTAAGATAAGAGAATCTTTTAAGATAACATGGACCTATGAGTGTAGGATAGAATCTGTTAAGATGAGATGTATATTGTTAGGCTAGATCCTTTAATGAGGGATAATCTAGTTTGTTTGAATATATTTTTTTATATATGCATATGTAGATGTAATTGTGGACATTACTCCACAACCTATCACACTCAATCAAAGATTCAAATCAGACAAGTATCATAAGAACAAACATTCAAGTGCATAGATAACCACAAAAATAGTTTTGTTTTTGTTCCTAAGATTAGGTCTCCTATTCCTAAAGGTCACTTTAGGCACGGGATTTCAAAGTGTGAAATCCACTTTTGTCTTTAGAAGGAAAAGGTAAGAATAATCAGAGTAAAGCGGAAATAGACGAGAAAAGATTAAGATAAGTTTAGAAAAGAATTAGAGTAGCAAAGGTAAGTAGACAATGGTTGTCCATTTCTATCTAGGTTTCGTCCTACAGTCAACATTCCTCTGATACCACTTCTGTCACACCCGGCTTTTAGGGGTCCAAAACCCGGGCGCGAACATAATCACCAGGTGTGCTGGGACCAAGTCTCACACATATGATGAATCATGGCACAGGATCGAATGTCACATCTTTACTACATAACAGGAGTTCTATACAAAATAAATAATTACATTATAAGGAGACAACGGTCCAGCAACCCAAAGTTGACTGGGAGACGACGGCCTAGACCTCTCACGAAAACATCGCAGCATCCTCCATGCGCCTCATCCTGTGGTACCTGCTCTTGACCTGTGGGGGGGGTGTGAGACAGCAAGAGTGAGCTCACATACGTTCATAGCTCAACAAGTTGTGGGGAATAATGTGCATGAACTCACCAAAGGTGGGAGCTCATAAAGTGTAAGGCTTACCAAAGAAGATGGTTGAGGCTGAGCATTGCTTTTAAAGTTGGTCAAAATTTTATTAGCAATTACTAAGTATAAGTAAATACCAAACCCAATTAAGTAGTAGAACAAAAGTAGTAACAACATCACCTGCGATGCAATGCATATGACAAATTGAATTTAGTTCCATAATTTAATCATGTGAGGGTCCGAGCTGCTCATGACCGTGAGCACGGCTAGTATACCAGTTTTACACTCTGCAGAGGTTGCGCATCTTTACCCACAAGTCATGTTACCCATCTGCCAAGGGATCGCGACTTCCCATACACCTCTACCGAGGAGGCGAGGCAGGGTAACACTACGAGGCCTTTACAAAGTTCCACTAGCTTCAGAAAACCCGCTACAGTTTATAGGAAGCTCCAATGCAGGAATCCCTTGCAGGACCGCCATCGCAGCAAAATCCTCCCGAGGGCCTCCCTACACTGACCACTCCCCTACTGCCCTTGCCCCTTTCGGGTAAGGTAGTCTTCCACTAGCTTTCCTAATTAATCAGCCAAGGGGTCCCATTCCTCCCTTGTGGTAGCACTGTTTTCCCGGGTGGTCGCTCCATGTTCCAATTAACATAATGATCTTATCATGAACAGTAATAATAAACATATAATAAAAGTGTGATCATAAATAATGTACCTTCATACCCAAAACCACATAAAGCACTAGCAAGTACTACCCAAAAAGTTCAGTGGTAAACAAGGTATAAAGATAGACAAACTAGGGTAACCTATTGGGTCCCATCAAAATTAACCTATGCAGATCATTATGATTAATTAGAACATGAGTGGGTAAAAAGAAGTGATCAAGGGCACAACTTGCCTGGGACTTGAGATTCCAGGTACCAGGATGATCTTCAGATTCTCGTGACCTCACTGCTAGTCGTAGCAATACAAACAAGCATGGTATAGGCAAAATTAACATCACACCAAACATAAGAATAAACTGCGTAATAATAATCTACGCGTCGTAACGAGATCACATGTTCGAGAACTACTAAAATCGGAGTTACGGTTAAGGAGTTATGGTATAATAAATGCTGTTAATGCGTAGTAAATATTTATACAGGACTAACGCAATTCAAACGGATCAAATCGGAGTTTAAACGGAAAAGCTGCGAATTTCCTAAGGTTTAAGGTTTTATGTATTTGATATAAGATTAATTAGGAAAACAAAATTTAAAGTGGCTTTCATGTCAAATCGGTGGCACTGTTGGATAAACAATAATCTCTACTACTATTAAGACTGCAATAGTAGTCTGCCATTCCGCGTTCTGCCCATTCCGTGTTCTGCCTTTCCGATTCCCTCCTGCCCATTCCGATTCCCTCATCCCCACGCACAGTTCATTCCCATGTTCTGTCTTTCCGATTCCCTCCTACCCATTCCGATTCTCTCCTCCCCACGCATAGTCCATTCCCATGTTCTCTGTATAGCCAACACCTAGCTAAAATTAAAAAAATACACATGACCCCAAGGGGATTCGAACCCACAACCTTTCAAGCAAATGCCAGTGATAGCTACCACTACACCATATGTGTGTTTATATCTACATCTATAATATAAAACACATCTACTACATCTCTCGCCAAACCCACCTGCTACCCTTGCACAATGTAGTGGTGAAACAGATAGATTATAAATAACAAAAATTATGTATGGCCAGGATCACAAATTGATTATGAAACATTTTCTCATAACGATATAACACACATTTTGTATATAAGTTATTGTAGTATACTCGTATTATATATTCCCGTTGCAACGCACGGGTATTTAGCTAGTATTATAAAATTATAGGAACTGAAATGGACTCATTTGGACATCATATGAATTTTCTATGAATTAAACATATTCTAGCATTTATTTTCTCATTAAAAATCATTTTCTACTCACTTTTACTGAATTTCTAATTTCCTGGACTGGGCGCCAAATTCTGAAAAAGCCAGGGGCTTTAGGGTAAGAATTCCCAAGACACAGATCGATTGGCGATAGGACTGCGGGTTGATTTATGTAAAGCGCATGGTCTCTTTTAGAAAACGCTCGGCTGGTAAGGTCTGGACTAACAGGAGTCGTCAGATCCTGATCTAAGGAACTCGATATAATGATGAAGGGGTACGCGCCCATGATCCTTGGATCGGGAATCCACGGTTAAAAACCCCCGCGACCAACAAGCCGTCCGATGGCCTATCTACGGTCGGAACCTACAACCACGAAGGGGTATGTGCCCAACTAATCTGGACCACCCTACGGCCGATCAACGGCAGAGGCCCATCTTCCTTATCCCCACTACACGGACAGTAAATCAGAAAGCATCGCGGTGGCGTTCTCATCCCCAACGACGAAGACCCCACCGGCGACACGACGCGCCAACATCTGCTTACTCGATCATTCGTCCGGCCAGGTGCTAGTCTAAGCCAGGATCACGCTGCATCAAACCAGAGGTCCATCCTGTGATTAGGAAACCGAGCGACACAGCCCATGTGCCCCGGCGGCTTCACGGTGACAACCATGCCGACATGCTCCGTTCCGCAGGGACCACACACACAAATTCAGCTAGCTCTACATGATGCGAGTAAACCGCAAGGATTCAGAAGCACCATACCAGTGACTTAGGCGATTAACTGGTTGGACAACGAAGAACTGCTCCTTCGCTCAATCTTCTCGGTCCGCCCATTGCCGCATACCACCAGCCCACACCACAGACGGCGAGGGGAGAGCTGGAAGAGCGCGAGGTCAAGCGGCGCGTGGCCCTCCATGGCGACCCCCGCCACAACTACTACCGTCGACGTCCCCGGATCTAGCGGATCCCAGACACAAGCTCCTCATGCCCAATGGTACTCCCAGCGCGCTGTGATTTTTTTTGTTCTCTCTTGAATTCGTGCTCGCCGGTGACCTCACGCTATCAAATCGTGGTTAAGGCTTCAGGGGAAAGCGGTGCCCAGCCATGGCGTGGCTTGCTAGATGGATTAGAGAGAGGGTGGCAAGGGCCTGATTTATAGCCTGGGGGGGGGCGAGCGCACGAAATAGCCAGAGTAATCGAGCAGCAGATATCTCGGCGGGTTGTTGCAACGATCGCAAAGATCGCTGGGATCTTCAATGAACTGGAAACAAAGAGCCTGTATATGCGACTCCACCTATCAACGAAACCAGGCACGAACAGGTTCACTGAGGCACTGGCTAGGGGGCCCGTTTCGCAGCGACACGGCTGAGCGCACAAATGCTAGTCGGATCCATACCAGCGATACGTGGGAGAGCTAGCTAGATGACATCATTGCTTATGTCAGGATGACGTATGTTGCGGCAAGATGAATAAATAATTGAGGCAAAACTAGTGTGGCTATGCGGTTGGGTTTATGTCATGTGGGCCATGTGGGAGAGTAATTTAGCCCAGCCGTTGGCGCCCAAGTGCTTATGGATAGGCAAGCTGTGTGCGCGCGCGTCTGGGCCAAGCAGTGGAGAAGGCAGCCTAGGCGAGGGTTTAGCTCTTATTATTTTTTTTTTCAAATTTTGAATTTCAAATCGAATTCTAATAGAGTTTGAATTCCAAGTTTAATTAGAATGCACAATCAAAGAAAATCTCAACATACAATGTGGAGCTATATACCTATATATTTTAGTCCTTTTATTAATTTAGGCAAATACGGCTCCATAGATAACTCGTGAAAGAATAATATGCTCAAACAAACAAAATAGACGTCATTCTATTATTTCTTACTTGACTTTTTAAAATAGATTTTAGATTTGTTTTTTTTTGAATCTCTTCTAAATCTCAATATAAAATTTCGGGTGTTACAAATTCTACTTTTCAAACTTAAACTTGTCTCAAAGCTTTGAGTACACAGGTAAAAGTACAAGAACTCCATCATGAGGTGCATAATCTTATATCTATTTATTTTGTTATTTGTTAGCTTAATTCTATTCAATTGGACATTCAAAAGCATGAGAATTCCAATAATGTCCAAAGGTTTCAAAAATCCCTAAAACACTATTATATCAATATATGCATTTATTAATGTTTTTATACCAATTTTAGGGCTTTACATGTAGCCGTATCTACCACGGCTTATTATATATATAATAATAATGGTTAGCATATAGTTGCAGCAAAATATTGTCCCGAGATGCCGTGGTATTCAGTCTGAGCAGTCGGGCGGGCGGGCCTGCGTGCTAGCTGCAACTGAAGAAGATGGCGAAGCAAGCTGTCCTCCTTCCCATGGCTGCACTGGCACTGGTTCTTGGAGCACTTGCAACCATTCCTGCAGGTCCGACGCCTGTTAGGGTAGTACACAAACTACAATCGACTACCTACGCATTGAGCTAGCCGAGCTAATGCCACACGCGCAGCGCAGTACAGGTGTGCGATCCATCGGCGTGTGCTACGGCATGAACGGCGACGACCTGCCGTCGGCGAGCGACGTGGTGCAGCTGTACAAGGACAACGGCATCGACTCCATGCGCATCTACTCCCCGGACACCGACGTGCTCCACGCGCTGAGCGGCTCGGGCATCGCCGTCACCGTGGGCGTCCCCAACGCGGACGTGGGCGGCCTCGCCTCGCGCCCCTCGGCCGCCGCCGCCTGGGTCCAGAGCTACGTGCTGGCCTTCCCGGCCGTCCAGTTCCGCTACATTAAGGGTGAAAACGGTCGCTGACGATCGGAAAAAATATTTCACTATTTTCACCCGCATAATTTTTTGTTCGATTAGAATCGGTAAACTGAAAGTCGAAAACGGACAACGACCTATAAATTCCGGTATATCGAAAACGGATAAATCCGAGCAAAATAGCTCGAAATTAATCGGGAAACGGTAACTATAATCGGAAAAGTTCACAATAAACAAATCCTAACCACACAGATGTTCATTCACATCCACATACAAGTCTCATTCACAAAAGTACACAAAACACAATCTTGTCCACATATAATTGGTCATACACTCATACATGTCCACTCTTAAATTTTAACACACAACACATAAGTCTTAAAACACGATTGTTCATTCACATTCACATACAAGTCTCAACCACACAAATATACAATACATAGTCATGACCACACATAAATGATCATACATGTTCACTGAAGTTTTAACCACACAGTATATAAGTTTTAAACACACGATACATAAACTAGAAATCATGTGACATGTCGTCTGGATCACTTGATATATCTTCTATGACATCTAAAACCCTAATCTCTAAACCCTAACGGGTATAGTTCTTGCCTCCTTTGTTTTTTTGGACCAGGAAAATACTGTTAAAATACGGAAAAATACCGGATTTTTCCGAAAATTCCGAAAACGAACGGTAAATATATCTCACCGTTTACCGTACCGTTTTCGTAATAACACATCCCGTTTTCGTCCCGTTTTCCGTATATCCCGAAAAATCTAAAAACAGTTAAAAAAAATCTAGTAAACTGTACCGGAAATTTACCAAATTTTACCGACCATTTACGCTACATCGCCGTCAGGAACGAGGTCGTCGCGGGGGGCGGGGACGCGGACCGCGTCCTGCTGCCCGCCATGCGCAACCTCGACCGCGCGCTCTCCGCGGCCGGCCTCGCCGACGGCATCAAGGTGTCCACGGCGGTGGCGATAGACGTGCTCGGCAGCAGCTTCCCGCCCTCCGCGGCCACCTTCGCTCAGTCTGCGGGCTACATGGCGCACGTCGCGCAGTACCTGCAGAGCACCGGCGCGCCGCTGCTGGCCAACCTGTACCCCTACTACTCGTACGTCAGCGACCCGAGCGCCGTCGACATCAACTACGCGCTCCTCGCCATGCCCGCCGGCACGGTGGTGGTGCAAGACGGCGGGTACAGCTACGACAGCCTGTTCGATGCGATGGTCGACTGCTTCTACTCGGCGCTGGAGAACGCCGGAGCCGGGAACGTCACCGTCGTCGTGTCGGAGAGCGGGTGGCCGTCGGCCGGGAGCGCCGCGGCCAACGCGACCAACTCGCAGGCCTACAGCCAGAACCTCATCAACCACGTCGGGCAGGGCCGCAGGGCACGCCGAAGCGCCCCGGGGCCATAGAGACCTACATATTCGCCACGTTCAACGAGGACCAGAAGCTTGGAGACGACGAGACGCGGCGGCACTTCGGCTTGTTCAACAAGGACAGATCGCTCGCGTACCCCATCGATTTCGTCAACCCATAACAGCAGGATCATCAATCTCGTTCTCTTCGGTTTTCCAAAATTGGTGATGTGCACTTTTTGTGAAAACCAGTATACATGCATGCACGTTCGTATGTCTACATGAAAACAAAATTAAGCAATATTTTTGGAAAACCAATTTATGTAGTGACAGTATATAAAAATATCCAGTTCTCAAATATTTGTCACCTGTTAGTTTATTTTAAACTAAAACATAATAAATAAAAATGAACGGCAGCCCATATAGCCTACGATGACACTAAAACATATATCGCTGTAGTAAGCATATTTGTGGAAGCGACGATTTCATCGTGCAATTTTGTAACAGTGTATAATTTAAGTTGACTTTATAATTCCATTGCAGTCAAGAGAACATAAGGCTATTTCGAGCAGATCTTCTTTTCCATCTCATATCCCACCTCGTATTTTAAACTTCATTCTCAAAATATTGCTATTTACAGTGTAAAACAGTGTTTTAACCTGCTGGAGTCGACCTAAGTTTACATTATAACGATATATATGATAACACATCAAAACGAAATAAACAAATAGTATGATGTCATGTATAGATTTTCTCATTATATGATGAGATGCACACACATTATTTTGCCATAAATAGAAAAACTACTAGAAAGCTTATTTTGCCACAACGAAATACCAAACAGGGGGAAATGGGGGTGTATTCCCTTTGTTTGAGAGAGGGGTGGGGTTTAACCGTTTAATTAGTTCGAGTATTGGGGATGGCTAACGCCAATTAGAACACACACAGTCAAGCACCAAAGAGGGGTCCAAACAATAAGACTAACCAACAAGTTGGCCATGCAATGTAGATGCCCATTCTTAAAAGCTCGCGAACACTTTCTAAGACTGTCTTCAACAACGTCCTTTAAATTTTATCCTCTAAAATAATATTCTTTATCCTTTACAGTATACTCTAAAAGATTCCGTCCTCTATATCTTCTTTATCTCTAACAACGTTCTCTAAATTTCGTTCTCTATATATCATACTCCATTTTTCAGTATTTATATTAATAAAAAAATCAAGCATACTTCGTACCGGACTGTACCATATCATGTCAGAGGCAGCGCGTTGGCCAATCACCAATGGCACGTCGTACTGCAGCACACTGTAGCAGCGCGGGAGGCAGGGCATCAACCAATCACCGATGGCCTGGTACCGGATAGCAAGCGCCATATTTGGCGGACCAGGAGCAAACTCTAAAATTTAGAGGACGTTGTACCGGACCTTGCTGGACGCATAGAGGAGACGAGAAATTGCTATGTTTAGCGGAGAGGACCGTTTACCGGTTCTTGCTGGAGACAGTCTAAGACCCAACGCCAATGAATCCCATCAAGTGAGGTGTTGTGCTGTACTCCAGTAGAAGCTTGAAAGAGCTAAGTTAGGAAAAAGATACTGGATTGATTTTTGACCGACCGTGAACCTCTGTCTATATGGAGGGAGAGCTCTTGTCCCTACAGAAATCCTCCCTAAGTCTGATCTATAGATTTACCACGGTATCAGAGGAGTTTGGGATGAATTGAACTTTGGAGTTTGGACAGACAAAATCAGTGGCATGTCTGGTTTGTACAAGGCCACGTAGAAAGCCTAGGAAAACTGGCCTAGGGTAAACTGGCTTGAGCCTATTTTAACTAGGTTTTGGTTATCTAGTCCAAATTTCTCTAGATTTATTTATTGTTTGTATTTGATTTACAAGACCGAATGCAACCTCCTCAACGTTTTTGCTCTCAAGAGGATCGAATCAGTAATCTTGAGTCAATGTCACACCCAGGTTTTAAGGGACAAAGTCGGGTGCATCTCATACATGCGCCAAAGAAGACAACATATATAATAACAGAGTGTATAGAGATAAATGTTAATAACATCAGATAATTTATTACATAGCGGAAGTCTTATTACAAAATAAAAGATAAATATAAAACGAACTAAGGATCGTCATTGGCGCCAATGTCAACTGAGAAATGCCACCTAGATCAGATTAAACTCCTCGCCTTGTGGCTCTTCCTGAACTACATGTTCGTCTCCTGTGGGGGGTGTGAGACAGCAAGGGTGAGCTCACACATGTTCATCGCTCAACAAGTTGTAGGGAATAATGTGACATGAACTCACCAAAGGTGGGAGCTCATGAAGTGTAAGGCTTACCAAAGAGAATGGTTAAAGCTGAGCATTGCTTTTAAAGTTGGTCAAATTTTTATTAGCAATTACTAGATGTATGTAAATACCAAACCATAATAAATAATAATAGAACAAAATTAATAACAAATCATATGCAAATGCATATGATAAATTGAGTTTGGGTGGGTCTGTAGAGGAACGGTCAGAGCAGAGGAACGATTTACAGTGTGGGTGGGTTCCGCGGGGTTCACGGTCAACTGGCCCACGCGAAGATCTCGGCGAGCAGGTACGCCGCCCGTGCTTCGCGCGATGGGGAGAAGAGCACAAGTGACATATGGGCCCCACAGGTAAGCGAAATCCTGAGTAAGGGCGCGAGCTGACGGCGTCTAGGTTTACTGACGAAGCGGCTCCACTGGTCAGCCCGCATGTGTTAAGTGAGCTAGCGTGGGTGAAAGCCAGGATAATGGGTCGTGACGTGGAAAAATGGTCCACGAAGCGTTTTTCTCCCAATTCTTTTCTTATTTATTCCCTGTTTTATTTTTCCTATTTCCTTTCCAAATTTCCAATTAATTTCAGATTCAAGTTTCCAAATTTCCCAGTATCAATCATCTCCCTAATGAAAATATAACATCAACTATTTATACTAATATTATTTTTCTTGTCACTCATTTAGGGGAGGAATAAATGGGTCCATAAACATTTTTATTTCTCATTTTCTATTTTATTTTTTTTCATTTGATTTACAAATTTCAAGTTTGAATCCAAAATAAAGTTTAAGAATTCAAATTTTTAATACACCCAAAAAAAATTACGATGCAATAGATTTATATTAATTTATTTGTTTGGTAGATGTTTGAATTATGAAACACACTCATATTGTTTTCTTTCTTTTTAGAAAAATAGTATTTTGAATATGGGATAAGAAGTAAGAGTTACTTTAGGGGTAAATATTCATGTAAGTAAATGCTTATGATGTATCATTTAACGAAATGCATAATCATTTAGTTGAATAGAAAACCTTTCTATTGCTTCTTTTCTAAATTAATTTTTGGTTTCAAATTTCAGTCCTCAATATTCACAGCTTAAATATAAGTTGAGATGTCAGAATTTACTATTTTATTTCTTCATATATTTATTTTATTATCATTAATAATTTTTTATACAGATTTTGGGCCTTACAAATCCTACCCCCTTAACAGAAATCTCGTCCTCGAGATTTATAAGGAAAGGGTGTATACTCATATTGTTTCAACACATATGCACAAACAAAAATCTCGGCATGATGCATAATTGTCGGGGACCATAATTAGGGCTACCCTCAAGACTCCTAATTCTCAGCTGGTAACCCCCATCAGCATAAAGCTGCTAAGGCCTGATGGGTGCGATTAAGTCAGGGATCAGTCCATTCGAGCGACTCGATCACGCCTCGCCCGAGCCTAGCCTCGGACAAGGGCAGCCGACCCCGGAGGATTTCCGTCTCGCCCGAGGCCCCCCTCCAACGGCGGACATATTTCCGGCTCGCCCGAGGCCCTGCCTTCGCTAAGAAGCAACCCTGACTAAATCGCCGCACCGACCGCCCAAGTCGCAGGAGCATTTAATGCAAAGGTGACCTGACACCTTTATCCTGACGCGCGCCCCCCGGCAGAGCCGAAGTGACCGCCGTCACTTCACCGCTCCACTGACCGGCCTGACAGAAGGACAGCGCCGCCTGCGCCACTCCGACTGCAGTGCCACTTGACAGAGTGAGACTGACAGGCAGTCAGGCCCTGCCAAAGGCACCATAGGAAGCTCCGCCCGACCCAGGGCTCGGACTCGGGCTAAGTCCCGGAAGACGGCAAACTCCGCTCCGCCCGACCCAGGGCTCGGACTCGGGCTAAGTCCCGGAAGACGGCGAACTCCGCTCCGCCCGACCCAGGGCTCGGACTCGGGCTAAGTCCCGGAAGACGGCGAACTCCGCTCCGCCCGACCTAGGGCTCGGACTCGGGCTAAGTCCCGGAAGACGACGAACTCCGCTTCGCCCGACCCCAGGGCTCAGACTCGGGCTCAGCCCCAGAAGACGACGAACTCCGCTTCGCCCGACCCCAGGGCTCGGACTCCGCCCTGGCCTCTGCCGAACGACCTCCGCCTCGCCCGACCCAGGGGCTCGGACTCGGCCTCGGCCATGGGAGACAGACTCGACCTCGGCTTCAGAGGAGCCTCCACGTCGCCCAACCTAGGGCGCAGGCCAGCCACGTCAACAGGAAGCGCCATCATCACCCTACCCCGAGCTGACTCGGGCCACAGAGAACAAGACCGGTGTCCCATCTGGCTAGCTCCGCCAGATAGGCAATGATGGCGCCCCGCATGCTCTGTGACGACGACGGCTCTCAGCTCTTTTACGGAAGCAGGAGGACGTCAGCGAGGACTCAACCGCTCCGACAACTATCCCTCTGCCAGGCTCCATCGCTCCTCCGACGGCCACGACTTCACACCAGCTGGGTGCCAAAATCTCTCCGGCTGCCACATCGGCATGTACTTAGGGCGCTAGCTCTCCCCCGCTAGACATGTAGCGCTCTGCTACACCCCCATTGTACACCTGGATCCTCTCCTTACGCCTATAAAAGGAAGGACCAGGGCCCTCTTAGAAAAGGTTGGCCGCGCGGGGACGAGGACGGGACAGGCGCTCTCTTGGGGCCGCTCGCTTCCCTCTCCCGCGTGGACGCTTGTAACCCCCTACTGCAAGCGCACCCGACCTGGGCACGGGACGAACACGAAGGCCGCGGGATTCCCACCTCTCTCACGCCGGTCTCCGGCCGCCTCGCTCCTTTCTCCCCTTCGCGCTCGCCCACGCGCTCGACCCATCTGGGCTGGGGCACGCGGCGACACTCACTTGTCGGCCCGAGGGACCCCCCGGTCTCGAAACGCCGACAGTTGGCGTGCCAGGTAGGGGCCTGCTGCGTGTTGACGAACAGCTTCCCGTCAAGCTCCAGATGGGCAGTCTCCAGCAACCTCTTCGACCCGGGACGGTGCTCCGTTTCGGGAGTCTTGGGTTCATGTCCTTCGACGGCAGCTACGACATGATACTCCTTCCACCGCCGCGCGACAACGACAATGGCGGCCGACAGCCCGCCCGCCGGCGGCGGAATCGACGACGTCTTCCCCGCGTGGTGGAAGAACAGCATTCGAGCTCGCCCCGTCCTCTCCCCCGCCAACGGAGGAGGAGGCGGGGCAACCAAGGCCAAGCAGGAGGCCGTGCCTCGTCGGCTGTCGAGCGAGTCGACGTCCCTAGCGCCCCAACGGGGGGCGCGTCGGGCGTCGACCTCGCGTTTGAGACGAAGGCGAGCGCCGTCTCCCCGCGACACGCCAATCCCGAGCAAGCGGACGACGCCAGCACGCTCGCGGAAGGCTTGCTGGGCGTCTCCCTCGTACCTGAGATGACGGTGCAGTCAGTCCCCGACGTGACTTCATCGCCGTTCGTCGACCAAAAGGTACCGACCGATTCCCATCCTACGTCATTTGGATTCAGCCTCAACCCGCCTAGCGACCTTGCTTTGGCGGGCACTCTCGTAGAGGCGAGTTCAAACCCTCCGGGTTTTCGCATGCGGTCGCCTTGGGACCGGCTGACGGACGTCTCGACCTATGGGCCCTCCGAGTCCGAGGAAGACGACGACCCCAGCATCTGTTGGGATTTCTCTGGACTTGGCAACCCTAGTGCCATGCGGGACTTCATGACCGCATGTGACTGCTGCCTCTCCGACTGTTCCGACGATAGCCGCAGCCTCGACGACGAGGACTGCGGCCCAAGCCGCGAATGTTTCCACGTCGATCTAGGGGGCCCCTCCGAAGGCAATCATCTCAGCATGCCGGAGGACGGTGATCTCCCTAGGCCGGTGCCTCGCGCTGACATCCCGCGGGAGCTAGCTGTGGTCCCCGTTCCGGCGGGGGGTCACGACCCACAGCTCGAGCAAGTCCGCGGGGCGCAGGCCAGGCTCGACGAGGGAGCAGGAGCGCTTGAGCCGATCCGCCGGGACGTCGGGCAGGCATGGGCGGGCCAACCCCCGGCCGGAGAAATACGTCACCTGCCCCAGGGTCTCCAGCTCCGCGTCGCCAACGACGTCAGGGTCAGGCCGCCACCCGCATCCAGTGGGGTCGGTCAGAACCTGGCTGCAGCAGCGATGCTTCTCCGCGCGATGCCGGAGCCATCAACCACCAAGGGTCCGCGAATCCAGGGAGAGCTCAAGAATCTCCTGGAAGGCGCTGCGGCCCGATGGGCCGAGAGCTCTGCCTCCCGAAGGCAGGGATACCCCTCGGAACCTCATGCCGCGACTTCCCGATTCATGCGGGAAGCCTCGGTCTACCCCGGGCGCACGCGCAACACCGCGCCTGCGGCCCCGGGCCACCTCGGCAACGAGCACCATCATCGCGACTGTCGGGCCCACCTCGACGAGAGGGTGCGCCGAGGGTATCACCCCAGGCGTGGGGGACGCTATGACAGCAGGGAGGATCAGAGTCCCTCGCCCGAACCACCCGGTCCGCAGGCCTTCAGCCGGGCCATCCGGTGGGCACCGTTCCCGACCCGGTTCCGACCCCCGACTACTATCACAAAGTACTCGGGGGAAACGAGACCGGAATTGTGGCTCGCGGACTACCGTCTGGCCTGCCAGCTGGGTGGAACGGACGACGACAACCTCATCATCCGCAACCTCCCCCTGTTCCTCTCCGACACCGCTCGCACCTGGTTGGAGCACCTGCCTCCGGGGCAGATCTCCAACTGGGATGACCTGGTCCAAGCCTTCGCCGGCAATTTCCAGGGCACGTATGTGCGCCCCGGGAATTCCTGGGACCTCCGAAGCTGCCAGCAGCAGCCGGGAGAGTCTCTCCGGGACTACATCCGGCGATTCTCGAAGCAGCGCACCGAGCTGCCCAACATCACCGACTCGGATGTCATCGGCGCGTTCCTTGCCGGCACCACTTGCCGCGACCTGGTGAGCAAGTTGGGTCGCAAGACCCTCACCAGGGCGAGCAAGCTGATGGACATCGCCACCAAGTTCGCCTCCGGCCAGGAGGTGGTCGAGGCAGGGCCACCCACCGGAAGATGCTCCTGAGGCGTCTACTCAGCGCGGCGCCAAGAAGAAAGACAAGAAGAAGTCGCAAGCGAAACGCGACGCCGCCGACGCGGACCTTGTCGCCGCCGCCGAGTACAAGAACCCTCGGAAGCCCCCCGGAGGTGCCAACCTCTTCGACAAGATGCTCAAGGAGCCGTGCCCCTATCATCAGGGGCCTGTCAAGCACACCCTTGAGGAGTGCGTCATGCTTCGGCGCCACTTCCACAGGGCTGGGCCACCCGCGGAGGGTGGCAGGGCCCGCGACGACGACAAGAAGGAAGATCACCAAGCAGGAGAGTTCCCCGAGGTCCGCGACTGCTTCATGATCTACGGTGGGCATGCGGCGAATGCCTCGGCACAGCACCGCAAGCAAGAGCGCCAGGAGGTCTGCTCGGTCAAGGTGGCGCCGCCGGTCTATCTAGACTGGTCCGACAAGCCCATCACTTTCGACCAAGACGACCACCCCGACCACGTGCCGAGCCCGGGGAAATACCCGCTCGTCGTCGACCCCGTCATCGGCGACGTCAGGCTCACCAAGGTCCTTATGGACGGGGGCAGCAGCCTCAACATCATCTACGCCGAGACCCTCAGGCTCCTGCGCGTCGATCTGTCCTCCGTCCGAGCAGGTGCTGCACCCTTCCACGGGATCATTCCCAGGAAGCGCGTCCAGCCCCTCGGACGACTCGACCTTCCCGTCTGCTTCGGAACGCCCTCCAACTTCCGAAGGGAGACTCTGACGTTCGAGGTGGTCGGGTTCCGAGGAACCTACCACGCGGTACTGGGGAGGCCATGCTACGCGAAGTTCATGGCCGTCCCCAACTACACCTACCTGAAGCTCAAGATGTCGGGCCCCAACGGGGTCATCACCGTCGGCCCCACGTACAAACACGCGTTCGAATGCGACGTGGAGTGCGTGGAGTACGCCGAGGCCCTCGCCGAGTTCGAGGCCCTCATCGCCGACCTGGAAAGCCTCTCCAAAGAGGTGCCAGACGTGAAGCGTCATGCCAACAACTTCGAGCCAGTGGAGACGGTTAAGGCCGTCCCCCTCGACCCTGGTGGCGACGCCTCCAAGCAGATCCGGATCGGTTCCGGGCTCGACCCCAAATAGGAAACAGTGCTCGTCGACTTTCTCCGCGCGAACGCCGACGTCTTCGCGTGGAGTCCCTCGGACATGCCCGACATACCGAGGGATGTCGCCGAGCACTCACTGGATATTCGGGCCGGAGCCCGACCCGTCAAGCAGCCTCTGCGCCGATTCGACGAGGAGAAGCGCAGAGCGATAGGCGAGGAGATCCACAAGCTAATGGCAGCCGGGTTCATCAAAGAGGTATCCCATCCTGAATGGCTTGCCAACCCTGTGCTTGTGAGAAAGAAAGGGGGGAAATGGCGGATGTGTGTAGACTACACTGGTCTCAACAAAGCATGTCCAAAGGTTCCCTACCCTCTGCCTCGCATCGATCAAATCGTGGATTCCACTGCTGGGTGCGAAACCCTGTCTTTCCTCGACGCCTACTCGGGGTACCACCAAATCAGGATGAAAGAGTCCGACCAGCTCGCGACTTCTTTCATCACGCCCTTCGGCATGTACTGCTATGTCACCATGCCATTCGGTTTGAGGAATGCGGGCGTGACGTACCAGCGGTGCATGAACCATGTGTTCGGCGAACACATCGGCCGCACGGTCGAGGCCTACGTCGATGACATCGTAGTCAAGACGAGGAAAGCTTTCGACCTCCTCTCCGACCTTGAAGTGACATTCCGATGTCTCAAGGCGAAAGGCGTCAAGCTCAATCCCGAGAAGTGTGTCTTCGGGGTGCCCCGGGGCATGCTCTTGGGGTTCATCGTCTCCGAGCGGGGCATCGAAGCCAACCCGGAGAAGATCGCAGCCATCACCAGCATGGGTCCCATCAAGGACTTAAAGGGCGTACAGAGGGTCATGGGATGTCTCGCGGCTCTGAGCCGCTTCATCTCACGCCTCGGCGAAAGAGGCCTGCCTCTGTACCGCCTCTTAAGGAAGGCGGAGTGCTTCACTTGGACCCCTGAGGCCGAGGAAGCTCTCAGGAACCTGAAGGCGCTCCTCACAAAGGCGCCTATCTTTGTGCCTCCAGCTGACGGAGAACCCCTCTTGGTCTACGTCGCCGCGACCACTCAGGTGGTTAGCGCCGCGATTGTGGTCGAGAGGCAAGAAGAGGGGCATGCATTGCCCGTTCAGAGGCCAGTTTACTTTGTCAGCGAGGTACTGTCCGAAACCAAGATCCGCTACCCACAAGTTCAGAAGCTGCTGTATGCAGTGATCCTGACGCGGCGGAAGTTGCGACACTACTTCGAGTCTCATCCGGTAACTGTGGTGTCATCCTTCCCCCTGGGGGAGATCATCCAGTGCCGAGAGGCCTCGGGCAGGATTGCAAAGTGGGCGGTGGAAATCATGGGCGAGACAATCTCGTTCGCCCCTCGGAAGGCCATCAAGTCCCAGGTCTTGGCGGACTTCGTAGCCGAATGGGTCGACACCCAGCTACAGACGGCTCCGATCCAACCGGAGCTCTGGACCATGTTTTTCGACGGGTCGCTGATGAAGACGGGAGCCGGCGCGGGCCTACTCTTCATCTCGCCCCTCGGGAAACACCTACGCTATGTGCTACGCCTCCACTTCCCGGCGTCCAACAATGTGGCTGAGTACGAGGCTCTGGTCAACGGGTTGCGGATCGCCATCGAGCTAGGGGTCAGGCGCCTCGACGCTCGCGGTGACTCGCAGCTCGTCATCGACCAAGTCATGAAGAACTCCCACTGCCGCGACTCGAAGATGGAGGCCTACTGCGATGAGGTTCGGCACCTGGAAGACAAGTTCTACGGGCTCGAGCTTAACCACATCGCTCGGCGCTACAACGAGACTGCGGACGAGCTGGCAAAAATAGCCTCGGGGCGAACAACGGTTCCCCCAGACGTCTTCTCCTGGGATCTGCATCAACCCTCCGTCAAGATCGACGACTCGCCCGAGCCCGAGGCGCCCTCGGTCCAGCCCGAGGTGCCCTCGGCATAGCCCGAGGCACCCTCAGCTCGGCCCGAGGCGGCCTCGGTTCAACCCGAGGTACCCTCGGCCTCCGAGGGTGAGGCACTGCGCATCGAGGAGGAGTGGAGCGGGGCCATGCCTGATCGAGATTGGCAGACCCCGTACCTACAATATCTCCGCCAAGGAGAGCTACCCTCGACCGAGCCGAGGCTCGGCGGGTAGCGCGACGCTCCAAGTCGTTTGTCTTGCTGGGCGATGAGAAGGAGCTCTACCACCGCAGCCCCTCGGGCATCCTCCAGCGATGCATCTCCGTCGCCGAAGGTCAGGAACTCCTGTAAGAGATACACTCGGGGGCTTGCGGCCATCACGCAGCGCCTCGAGCCCTTGTCGAGAATGCTTTCCGGCAAGGCTTCTACTGGCCAACGGCGGTGGATGACGCCACTAGAATTGTCCGCACCTGCGAAGGGTGTCAATTCTATGCGAAGCAAACCCACCTGCCCGCTCAGGCTCTGCAGACGATACCCATCACCTGGCCCTTTGCTGTGTGGGGGCTGGACCTCGTCGGCCCCTTGCAGAAGGCGCCCGGGGGCTACACGCACCTGCTGGTCGCCATCGACAAATTCTCCAAGTGGGTCGAGGTCCGACCTCTGAACTGCATCAGGTCCGAGCAGGCGGTGACGTTCTTCACCATCATCATCCATCGCTTCGGGGTCCCGAACTCCATCATCACCGACAACGGTACCCAGTTCACCGGCAGAAAATTCTTGGACTTCTGCGAGGATCACCACATCCGGGTGGACTGGGCCGCCGTAGCTCATCCCATGTCGAATGGGCAAGTAGAGCGTGCCAACGGCATGATTCTACAAGGGCTCAAGCCTCGGATTTACAATGACCTCAACAAGTTCGGCAAGCGATGGATGAAGGAACTCCCCTCGGTGGTCTGGAGCCTGAGGACAACGCCGAGCCGGGCCACGGGTTTCACGCCGTTCTTCCTGGTCTACGGGGCCGAGGCCGTCTTGCCCACTGACCTGGAATACGGCTCCCCGAGGACGAGGGCCTACAGCGATCAAAGCAACCAAGCTAGCCGAGAAGACTCGCTGGACCAGCTGGAAGAGGCTCGGGACAAGGCCTTGCTACACTCGGCGTGGTACCAGCAGTCCCTGCGACGCTACCATGCCCGAGGGGTCCGGCCCCGAGACCTCCAGGTGGGCGACCTGGTGCTTCGGCTGCGGCAAGACGCCCGAGGGAGGCACAAGCTCACGCCCCCCTGGGAGGGGCCATTCGTCATCGCCAAAGTTCTGAAGCCCGGAACGTACAAGCTGGCCAACAGTCAAGGCGAGGTCTACGGCAACGCTTGGAACATCCAACAGCTACGTCGCTTCTACCCTTAAGATGTTTTCAAGTTGTTCATATACCTCACACCCGCACAAAGTTTAGTCATCAAGGAAGGGTCGGCCTCGCCTCGGCAAAGCCCGACCCTCCCTCGGGGGCTAAAAGGGGGGGAACCCCCTCTGCGTTGAAATTTTCCTCGAAAAAAGATCTCTTCTGCCAGAACATCTTTCGTGCTTTCTGACTACTTCGAAAAGTGGATCCTGAAAACGACGGAGTACACGTAAGCAGCCAAGGCTGACCGAGCCGAGGGACTCCTACGCCTCCGGGATACGGATACCTCACTCATCACCTTCTGCGATAAGTAACTCACGTTCGGATAAAGTGATTCTGCGGACTGAACAAGTCTTCACATTCGGAAGCTCTTCTGCCGAAGCGATCCTTCGAGCCTTCTCGACTGAGTCGGTGACAGGGCCTCATGGACGGGTGAAAGTGCGCGTAAGCGGCAAGGCCGACCGAGCCGAGGGACTCCCACGCCTCCGGGATACGGATACCTCACTCGTCACCTTCCGCGAGAAGCAACTCTCGCTCGCACAAACATCTCTGTTACCGACAAAAAAGTCCAGATACTCGAAACAAGAGGAAAGGAGACGCAGCTTTACAACACAGCGAGGGTGTGCATTCTGGCCTCGGCGGCCGCAGAAGGCACACGCTACAAGACACTCTGATCCTGCAGGCTCGGGTCTTGACGCTGGAAGGGGGCAGTAGCACCCTCGGCATCGACGACGCCTTCAGCGAGGTCCGACCTAGCCTCGGACAGCGACACGGTCCAGGGATCCCCACTCTGGAGGACGACGTCATCGCCACGCCCGTGCAATCGCTGCCAGGGACTTCTCTGGGAATCCGGCCCGAGCAGGCGGCTCGGCCGGCTACCCCTGGGGCCTCGGCCAACCATCTTCCAAGGGCGCCAGCCCGACCCGAGGCCTCGGCTGATCGACTCCGGCGGTCCCGCTAACGGACAACCCGGCTAGGCTCCGGCCAACCAGGTTTCATTTTCGAGCCAACTCCGCCTCTGTTCATGCTGATATCGCTACCCCTGGCCTCGGCTCGTCGAAGAGCGGCCAAGGGGTCCCTTTAACTAAGCTAGAGGAGCCTCAGACAACAAGGCCGACCGAGCCGAGGGACTCCTACGCCTCTGGGATACGGATACCTCACTCGTCACCTTGACACGGGGCGACTCATGCCTGGTGAAGCGGTTTAGACAACCAGCAGGCGAGTCTTAGTGCTCGAAAATGAGGAAAAAACATGGCTCCGTGCCAAAATTACATACATGTTCAGGCCTCGACAGCCGCGATGAACAAAAAACCCTGGCATTCGAAGTGCCATTACAAACGGAACTCCGGTTCCGTCCCCGTGGGTACGGACAACCTCCACACCGGGGAGCCTGCGGAGCGACAAGCTCCGGGCGAATCACCAGCAAACGCGGGTCACCCCAAGCGCACCGGTAGGTCCTCGCTGCCGTCCTCGCCGCGAATGCGAGGGAGAGGGCGGAATGTTGCATCCTAGCTAGGCAGCAACAGTTCGCCTTCCCCGGCATGGCTGGAGGACGTCTCCGCCGCAGGGCTGGAAGGCGATTGCCACCACCAGAAGCTGGAAGAAGAGGTGGCCCGCCGACCCGCGCAGGAGGTAGAGCCCCGGCTCGCCTCGCTCCCTGCCCCAGCGAGGATGACGAACACCCTCGATGCTGAGGGCGGGATCGGGATCACAGCCCGGTTTGCCTCTCCCCATCCAGGAGCTGGAGGTCACCGTCTTGGGTGACCACCAGTGGAGGGGAGCAACCGGGCTGTGTGATGAAAATCCTTGAAGCCGAACGATGGCTGAAAGGTACCAACTCCCACGGAGTTGCGTTCCTCCAACGATGAGGTAAAAGGACGGTGGGTATCCCCCATCCGGGGGCTTGGAAGGTGGAAAGACGCAATGCATAAGGGAGCGAGAGGACATGGTCGCCTTCCGAAAGGGGTCGCCCTCCTTTTAAAGGCCACTCTCCCTACTTGCGCCCCCAACCGTCACGGGCTGAGTCTTCTCCAACACGCTCCAAGGCCCTCCCCTGCGGCGCGGGGGCTGGGTCCCGCATGTCATGCAAACCGACTCAGAGCAGAAGAAGCCAAACCGCCGCGCGTGGTGCACACGACCGCCCAGCGGTTACAAGTGACCCTCCACTTTTGCCCAGACCAACGGGCGAAAGAGGCGGGCAGCCATGCAGGCGGCATGCAACCGCGCCAAGTGGACGCGCTTCTCCGACTCCCGACACGCCAGCATGGAGGCCCAGGCCCACGCGTCACGCAACCGGCGCGCCAGATGCTGCATGCAAGCAACTGCACCGCCACTTGCACCACCACCGCGCCTCCTCGATTGCGGAACCAATACCGCGACTCGAGGCGACCCAGCGCACGACCCAACACCGCCAGCCTGACGCGGTGGTCAATGCGGCCAAAAGTGGGCCGGCAGTAATGACGATGGCAGGCGGGCGGGAGCAGCGGTCACGTCGTCAGCCAAGCTCACGTCCCATCCGGGGGCAGCAAGAGAACCCCCTCTCACGGCGTGAAGACAACGCGCCCGTGATCCGTTCCTCGAACGGCTCGCGCACGCGCAACGGCCGCCCCGCCAACCGCTCGCCCCGTCGCATTAACTCCGCGGCAGGACAGGCGGCGCTTCTGGCGGGAGCAGTGGGCGATGCTTCGCCTTCGCCGTAATAACTGCGACAAAAAAGGTACGCCGCGTCGTTCGATTTCGTGTCCTTTTCCTTTTTTCCTCTTTCTCTATCTCTTGCAGCAGGGACCGGGAAAGGGGGATACCCCGAAAAGGATCCTTCCCCGTGAAGGAACCAGGCTCCGAGCCTCCCTACTGATCAGAGGTTCGAAGGCTGGCCCCCCGAAGGGTTCGACAGCCGCCTCAGATCGCGTGGGCCCTACACCCACTACTGGTCAGAGGTTCGAAGGTCGGCCCCCCGAAGGGTTCCACGGCCGCCTCAGGCTACTCAGGCTCCGCGCCCATTACTGATCAGGGGTTCGAAGGCTGGCCCCCGAAGGGTTCACAGTCGCCTCAGACGCCGAGCGAGGGATGACCAGGGGTACGTTCGATACATAACCAAGGCTCGGGCTGCGCTCCCGAGGTACCCTAGGACATTTCCGAGACCAGCGGGAGCGATCTTGTAACGGAATCCCATCAGAGGGAGGCATCGAGCCCTCGGACCCCGTCGCCAGGGGACCGGGTCCGGCAGATCAACCGCAGGTACTTTTGGGCGTGCCTCTGGGCCCCTAGCCGACCCCTAACGAACGGGGCACGGACGTCCACTCGGATTACCCGCTTGCAGCTCACCGGAGACACCATGTCCGGCGCCCATCGAGGGTAACATGGCGCTTTCCCCCCCTCCTCCTTGCGGAAAGGCGACGCAGGGGCGTATGTAAAAAAGCCGAGTCTGTCCCTGATCGCCCTCTCGCCCTGTGCGGAGGCTCGGGGGCTGCTCTCGCAAACCCGGCTCCGGCCGAACCGTTGACAGCGTCAACATACCAGCCCGAGAGCTTGGGCCCCGACCGTACACCCGGGCTATGGCCAGCTCGCATGAGGGAACAACCAGACCAGCCGAAGCATTACGCGAGGCATTAAGACCTCGAAGGAGTGAAACCACTCCTCCGAGGCCTCGGGGGCTACACCCGGCGGGTGCGCTCGCGCGCACCCACCGGAACAAAATGCAACCGAGGAAGGCTGGTCCCCTTGCAAAAAAGTGCGACGAAAGCCTCCAAGCGAGTGCTAACACTCCCTTCGAGGCTCGGGGGCTACTGTCGGGGACCATAATTAGGGGTACCCTCAAGACTCCTAATTCTCAGCTGGTAACCCCCATCAGCATAAAGCTGCTAAGGCCTGATGGGTGCGATTAAGTCAGGGATCAGTTCATTCGAGCGACTCGATCACGCCTCGCCCGAGCCTAGCCTCAGACAAGGGCAGCCGACCCCGGAGGATTTCCGTCTCGCCCGAGGCCCCCCTCCAACGGCGGACATATTTCCGGTTCGCCCGAGGCCCTGCCTTCGCTAAGAAGCAACCCTGACTAAATCGCCGCACCGACCGCCCAAGTCGCAGGAGCATTTAATGCAAAGGTGACCTGACACCTTTATCCTGACGCGCGCCCCCCGGCAGAGCCGAAGTGACCGCCGTCACTTCACCGCTCACTGACCGGCCTGACAGAAGGACAGCGCCGCCTGCGCCACTCCGACTGCAGTGCCACTTGACAGAGTGAGACTGACAGGCAGTCAGGCCCTGCCAAAGGCACCATAGGAAGCTCCGCCCGACCTAGGGCTCGGACTCGGGCTAAGTCCCGGAAGATGGCGAACTCCACTCCGCCCGACCCAGGGCTCGGACTCGGGCTAAGTCCCGGAAGACGGCGAACTCCGCTCCGCCCGACCCAGGGCTCGGACTCGGGCTAAGTCCCGGAAGACGGCGAACTCCGCTCCGCCCGACCCAGGGCTCGGACTCGGGCTAAGTCCCGGAAGACGGCGAACTCCGCTCCGCCCGACCCAGGGCTCGGACTCGGGCTAAGTCCCGGAAGACGACGAACTCCGCTTCGCCCGACCCCAGGGCTCGGACTCGGGCTCAGCCCCAGAAGACGACGAACTCCGCTTCGCCCGACCCCAGGGCTCGGACCCCGCCCTGGCCTCTGCCGAACGACCTCTGCCTCGCCCGACCCAGGGGCTCGGACTCGGCCTCGGCCATGGAAGACAGACTCGACCTCAGCTTCGGAGGAGCCTCCATGTCGCCCAACCTAGGGCGCAGGCCAGCCACGTCAACAGGAAGCGCCATCATCACCCTACCCCGAGCTGACTTGGGCCATAGAGAACAAGACCGGTGTCCCATCTGGCTAGCTCCGCCAGATAGGCAATGATGGCGCCCCGCATGCTCTGTGACGACGGCGGCTCTCAGCTCTCTTACGGAAGCAGGAGGACGTCAGCGAGGACTCAACCGCTCCGACAGCTGTCCCTCCGCCAGGCTCCGTCGCTCCTCCGACGGCCACGACTTCACACCAGCTGGGTGCCAAAATCTCTCCGGCTGCCACATCGGCATGTACTTAGGGCGCTAGCTCTCCCCCGCTAGACACGTAGCGCTCTGCTACACCCCCATTGTACACCTGGATCCTCTCCTTACGCCTATAAAAGGAAGGACCAGGGCCCTCTTAGAAAAGGTTGGCCGCGCGGGGACGAGGACGGGACAGGCGCTCTCTTGGGGCCGCTCGCTTCCCTGTCCCGCGTGGACGCTTGTAACCCCCTACTGCAAGCGCACCCGACCTGGGCGCGGGACGAACACGAAGGCCGCGGGATTCCCACCTCTCTCACGCCGGTCTCCGGCCGCCTCGCTCCTTTCCCCCCTTCGCGCTCGCCCACGCGCTCGACCCATCTGGGCTGGGGCACGCGGCGACACTCACTCGTCGGCCCGAGGGACCCCCCGGTCTCGAAACGCCGACAATAATTTATTAGCAACACATGAGATCAATTAGACCTTATTATTATTCCTCCTAAAATAGTGTCGTACCATCTACTAACTAAAGTAACATTTAGATCATACAAATAGTAGTAATTTATATTTATGTTTAAGTAGCTTGGTGGAGCTGGTGGTGGAGGAGGTTGTTGTTGTCGTTGTTGTCTTTCCAACCGTGCTTGCCTTATTTCTTGACGTATCTCCAGCCGGTCCTGACGTATTTCCTCGCGTTCTTGTCTTATCTGATTTTACAGTTCAGTAACCATGTTTGCCATTTATTGTATTGTCATCATTTGGGTGGCAACCACTTGATCGATTCCAACCGGTGGAGGATTTGGAGGATTCGTTTCTATTTGTTGTTGCCTAATAATCTTTCCTTCCTGGTATTGACCATGAGAGTTAGAAGCACATGGTAGGATAGTTTTGCAAGGAAAATTATTTGGTAAGCAGAATGAATAGGCTAGTAGTTGTTTATGATCTGAAGATTCTTTAGCAGGTCTTAATCCGTTTTATGTCCAGATTGGGGTAACTAGTCGTATAAGGTGAGTATCCAAAGGTAGGATAGAATTTTGTCAAGATGAGATAGATGACACGATGTAGGTCAAAAGTTTGTTGGATGTTAGGTGGGGACAGATAGATTATACAGTTAATCATGACTCTACGGGCTGGGTTAGTTCATGGCTGATTTAATATAACGTGCTAAGTTATGTTAACACCAGGCTAGAAAGGTCCAAGTACCAATAATCTGTTTAAGCAGACCACATTTGATCAGATCACATTAGATTATATAATACTATTTAAGAATACCATTTAGTTGAGCATATCAAGCTAACTTTATTTTTATGAAATTCCAGTATATATATACATATATATTTTTTAAGTGGAAGTTCCAATTAGTATTTTTTATACACCTGAAATTCTTCATGTATTAGTAGGTGTGGCATAGAAATCAAGGGTACTTCAAATTTTGGCCATTAGGTGGGTGTAGAGAAGTTTTGGGAGTAAAAGAGAGTTAGGTAAGGGATACTTTTTATTCTGGGTGGTGGATCTTGATTCATCTGAAGATTTTTTTTACTTGTATCCTTCATTTTCGAGGTTAACCTTCTTCTTGGGCCTGATTTAGTAGAAACAGATCTTCAGATGAGGTAGGGTATAGGTTAGATTGGATATAACTGGATTATACTGGTTGAAGTTAGATAGATCTACCAGGGTAGAATATATTATTGATATATGTTAGAATCTTTTGAGATAGGAGGGATTATATGGTGTAGGTAAATCAGAATCTCTGTCGGTTAAATCAGAGGGGTTATGCAACTATCAAGTGGTTAAGGTAGTTGCATATGGCCAGGTTGTTGTATGTGGTCTAGTCTAAATTGGAATCTCAGTCCAACTTGGATTAAAACATGTTTATAAGAGTAGGATCCAATCTTATTTTACCAGTATTATCTAACATGTTTGTCCATTAGGTTAGATCTGATCAAATTAGATGAGATCTGAATTAAATTGGTGTAACCAGATTAGACTAGATAGGATCTACTAACTTTATTTTGGGATAAATCATGTTTGTTACACTATTATGAAATAAGCAAGGTGGTGGGATAAGTATGCTTATTAGGACAAGACGAGTCTCTAAGATTGTGGTAGAATCTTTTGAGATTAGTTAGATCTATGAGGATAGGATAGAATCTTTTCGAGATCAGATGGATCCATTAAGATAAGAAAGAATCTTTTAGGATAAGAGAGAATATGTAAAAATGGATCTATTAAGATAAGAGAGAATCTTTTAGATAAGATGTATCTATTAAGATAAGAGAGGACCTTTTTGAAAGGGAAATAGGCTTACACCTTTTCCTAATTGATTTTGGTGGTTGAATTGTCCAACACAAATAATTGGACTAACTAGTTTGCTCTAGATTATAAGTGTTACAGGTGCCAAAAGTTCACAATAAACCAATACAAGTCAAAAGAAAGGGTTCAAACAAAGGGAGCAAAAGATAACCGAAGGCAGCCCTGGGCTGGCACACCGGACTGTCCGGTGTGTCACCGGACAGTGTCCGGTGCACCAGGGAACTCCAACTCCGAACTCGCCAGTCTCGGGAATTCTGGGAGCCACTCCGCTAAAATTCACCGGACTGTCCGGTGTAACACCGGACTGTCCGGTGTGCCAGCGGAGCAACGGCTACTTCAGCGCCAATGGTCGTCTGTAACCGCATTGAATGCGCTACAGTGCGCGACAGAGTCAGAGCAGCGCCAGAAGGCGCACTGGACAGTGCACAGTGACTGTCTGGTGCACCACCGGACTGTCTGGTGGCCCAGAAGACAGAAGCTCCAACGGTCGAACCCTAACGGTCGGGTGACGTGGCTGGCGCACCGGACAGTGTCCGGTGGCGCACTAGACTGTCCGGTGCGCCATGCGACAGACAGCCTCCCAACGGCCACTTTTGGTGGGTGGGGCTATAAATACCCCAACCACCCCACCATTCATTGCATCCAAGTCTTCCACCTTCCAACACATTACAAGAGCTATAGCATTCAATACAAGACACACCAAAGAGATCAAATCCTCTCCCAAGTCCTTAGTTCAATTCCAATCAATAGTGACTAGTGAGACAGTGACTTGTGTTCATTTGAGCTCTTGCGCTTGGATTGCTTCTTTTCTTTCTCATTCTTTCTTGTGATCCACTAAATTGTAACCAAGGCAAGAGACACCAATTGTGTGGTGGTCCTTGCGGGGACTTTGTGTCCCGTTTGATTGAGAAGAGAAGCTCACTCGGTCTAAGTGGCCGTTTGAGAGAGGGAAAGGGTTGAAAGAGACCCGGTCTTTGTGACCACCTCAACGGGGAGTAGGTTTGCAAGAACCGAACCTCGGTAAAACAAATCATCGTGTCACACTCCTTATTTGTTTGTGATTTGTTTTCGCCCTCTCTCTCGGACTCGATTTCAATTCTAACGCTAACCCCGGCTTGTAAGTTTGCTTAAACTTTGTAAATTTCAGATTCGCCCTATTCACCCCCCCTCTAGGCGACTTTCAATTGGTATCAGAGCCCGGTGCTTCATTAGAGCCTAACCGCTCGAAGTGATGTCGGGAGATCACGCCAAGAAGGAGATGGTAACCGGCGATAAGCCCGTTACAAGCCACGGGAAGGCTCCATCGGGAGAGTCCCACAACAAGGGGAAGGATAAGGAATCCTCCTCACAAAAGTCGCATCGGAGTGGCGACAAGAAAAAGAAGATGAGGAAAGTGGTCTACTATGAGACCGATTCTTCATCGCCATCCACCTCTGGCTCCGACGCGCCGTCCATAACTTCTAAGCGCCATGAGCGCAAGAAATTTAGTAAGATTCCTCTACGCTACCCTCGTATTTCAAAGCGTACTCCTTTACTTTCCGTTCCATTAGGCAAACCACTGGTTTTTGACGGTGAAGATTATAATATGTGGAGTGACAAAATGAGGCATCATCTAACCTCACTCCACACTAGCATTTGGAACGTTGTTGAGTTTGGTGTACAGGTACCATCCGTAGGGGATGAAGACTATGATTCGGACGAAGTGGCCCAAATCCAACACTTCAACTCCCAAGCCACTACTATACTCCTCGCCTCTCTAAGTCGAGAGGAGTATAATAAGGTGCAAGGGTTGAAGAGCGCAAAGGAAATTTGGGACGTGCTCAAGACCGCGCACGAAGGAGACGAGGTGACCAAGATCACCAAGCGGGAGACGATCGAGGGGGAGCTCGGTCGCTTCATGCTTCACCAAGGAGAGGATCCGCAAGCCATGTACAACCGCTTGAAGACCTTGGTGAACCAAGTGCGCAACCTCGGGAGCACTAAATGGGATGACCATGAGATGGTCAAGGTTATTCTAAGATCCCTCGTTTTTCTTAACCCTACGCAAGTTCAATTAATTCGAGGTGATCCTAGATACACGCTAATGTCTCCCGAGGAAGTCATAGGTAAATTTGTGAGCTTTGAGCTAATGATCAAAGGCTCCAAAAAGATCATCGAGCAAGGCGCATCCTCCTCCGTGCTCGAAGCACAACCCGTTGCATTCAAAGCAACGGAGGAGAAGAAAGAAGATTCTACTCCAAGTAGAATCCCCATCGACGCCTCCAAGCTCGACAACGAGGAAATGGCGCTCATCATCAAGAGCTTTCGCCAAATCCTCAAGCAAAGGAGGGGGAAGGATTACAAGCCCCGCTCCAAGAAGGTTTGCTACAAATGTGGTAAGCCCGGTCACTTTATTGCAAAATGTCCTATTTCTAGTGACAGGGGCAACGACAAGAAGGGGAGAAGAAAGGAAAATAAGAAGTACTACAAGAAGAAGGGCGGCGATGCCCATGTTTGCCGGGAGTGGGACTCCGACGAGAGCTCCACCGACTCCTCCTCCGATGAGGACGCCGCCAACATCGCCGTCAACAAGGGACTCCTCTTCCCCAACGTCGGCCACAAGTGCCTCATGGCAAAGGACGGCAAAAAGAAGAAGGTTAAATCCAAATCCTCCACTAAATATGCAACCTCTAGTGATGAGAATAATTCTAGTGATGATGAGGACAATTTGCTTACTCTTTTTGCCGATCTTAACATGCAACAAAAGAAAAAATTGAACGAATTAATTAGTGCTATTCATGAGAAGGATGAACTCTTGGACACCCAAGAGGACTTCCTAATTAAGGAAAACAAGAAGCATGTTAAGGTTAAAAATGCTTATGCTCTAGAAGTAGAAAAATGTGAAAAATTATCTAGTGAGCTAAGCACTTGCCATGATTTGATTGCCAACCTTAGGAATGAGAATGCTAGATTAATTGCTAAGGTTGATTCAAATGTATGTGATGATTCATATGCCAATCTTAGAAATGATCATGCTATTTCTATTGCTAAGATTGAAAAATTAAATGTCTCTCTTGCTAGCCTTAGAAATGAGAATGAAAAATTAATTGCTAAGGCTAATGAATTAAATGTTTGCATTGCTTCCATTTCCAATCTTAGAGATGAAAATGTCATATTACATGCTAAGATTGTTGAATTAAATTCTTGCAAACCATCTACATCTACCATTGAGCATGTTTCTATTTGCACTAGATGTAGAGATGTTGACATTGATGCTATTCATGATCACATGGCTTTAATTAAACAACAAAATGATCATATAGCAAAATTAGATGCTAAAATTGCCGAGCATGAGCTAGATAATGAAAAATTTAAATTTGCTCATAGTATGCTTTATAATGGGAGACGCCCTGGCATCAAGGATGGCATTGGCTTTCAAAAGGGGGACAATGTCAAACTTAATGCCCCTCCTAAAAGATTATCTAACTTTGTTAAGGGCAAGGCTCCCATGCCTCAGGATAACGAGGGTTACATTTTGTACCCTGCCGGTTATCCCGAGCATAAGATTAGGAGAATTCATTCTAGAAAGTCTCACTCTGGCCCTAATCATGCTTTTTTGTATAAGAGTGAGGCATCTAGTTCTAGGCAATCAACTCATGCTAAATTGCCTAAGAAGAAAGCTCCTAGTGCATCAAATGAACCTAGCATTTCATTTAAAACTTTTGATGCATCTTATGTTTTGACTAACAAATCCGGCAAGGTGGTTGCCAAGTATGTTGGGGACAAACACAAGGGATCAAAGACTTGTGTTTGGGTACCCAAAGTTCTTGTATCTAATGTCAAAGGACCCAAAACTGTTTGGGTACCTAAAATCAAGAACTAAACTTGTTTTGTAGGTTTATGCATCCAGGGGCTCAAGTTGGATCATCGATAGCGGGTGCACAAACCACATGACAGGGGAGAAAAAGATGTTCTCCTCCTACAAGAAAAACCAAGATCCCCAACGAGCTATCACATTCGGGGATGGAAATCAAGGTTTGGTCAAAGGATTGGGTAAAATTGCTATATCACCTGACCATTCTATTTCCAATGTTTTTCTTGTAGACTCTTTAGATTACAACTTGCTTTCTGTTTCCCAATTATGTAAAATGGGTTACAACTGTCTTTTCACGGATACAGGTGTTACTGTCTTTAGAAGAAGTGATGATTCAGTAGCTTTTAAGGGAGTATTAGAGGGTCAGCTATACTTAGTTGATTTCAATAGAGATGAACTCGATACTTGCTTAATTGCTAAGACTAACATGGGTTGGCTCTGGCATCGCCGACTAGCCCATGTTGGGATGAAGAATCTTCACAAGCTTCTAAAGGGAGAGCACATTTTGGGACTAACAAACGTGCATTTTGTGAGAGACAGGATCTGTAGCGCATCCCAAGCAGGAAAGCAAGTTGGTGTTCATCATCCACATAAGAACATCTTGACGACTGATAGGCCACTCGAGCTCCTCCACATGGACCTATTTGGCCCGATCGCTTACATAAGCATCGGCGGGAGTAAGTACTGTCTAGTTATTGTGGATGACTATTTTCGCTTCACTTGGGTATTCTTTTTACAGGAAAAATATCAAACCCAAGAGACCTTAAAGGGATTCTTGAGACGGGCTCAAAATGAGTTCGGCTTGAGGATCAAGAAAATTAGAAGCGATAATGGGACGGAGTTCAAGAATTCACAAATTGAAGGCTTCCTTGAGGAGGAGGGCATCAAGCATGAGTTCTCTTCTCCCTACACGCCACAACAAAATGGTGTAGTGGAGAGGAAGAATAGAACTCTATTGGACATGGCAAGAACCATGCTTGATGAGTACAAGACTTCGGATTGGTTTTGGGCCGAGGCGGTCAACACCGCTTGCTACGCCATCAACCGGTTGTATCTACATCGAATCCTCAAGAAGACATCTTACGAACTCCTAACCGGTAAAAAGCCAAATGTTTCATATTTTAGAGTCTTTGGTAGCAAATGTTTTATACTTGTTAAAAGAGGT
The DNA here is from genome assembly GCA_029449295.1 of Zea luxurians. Classification (NCBI taxonomy): domain Eukaryota; kingdom Viridiplantae; phylum Streptophyta; class Magnoliopsida; order Poales; family Poaceae; genus Zea; species Zea luxurians. The sequence continues at coordinate 237,443 of JAOPSE010000686.1, read as the reverse complement.
AGAAAATCCAAATTTGCTCCTAAAACTGTATAAGGCTTTTTACTAGGATATGATTCGAACACAAGGGCATATAGAGTCTTTAACAAGTCCACTGGACTAGTTGATGTTTCTTGTGACATTGTGTTTGATGAGACTAATGGCTCTCAAGTAGAGCAAGTTGATCTTGATGAATTAGATGATGAAGAGGCTCCGTGCGTCGTGCTAAGGAACATGTCCATTGGGGATGTGTATCCTAAGGAATCCGAAGATCCCATTCAAACACAAGATCAACCATCCTCCTCCATGCAAGCATCTCCACCAACTCAAGATGAGGATGAGGCTCAAGATGATGAAGAAGAAGATCAAGAAGATGAGCCACCTCAAGAAGACGACAATGATCAAGGGGGAGATGCAAATGATCAAGACAAGGAGGATGAGCAAGTTCCAAGGCCGCCACACCCAAGAGTCCACCAAGCAATCCAAGGAGATCACCCCGTGAACACCATCCTCGGGGACATTCATAAGGGGGTAACTACTCGATCTCGTGTTGCTCATTTTTGTGAACATTACTCGTTTGTTTCCTCTATTGAGCCACACAGGGTAGAGGAAGCACTTCAAGATTCGGATTGGGTGCTGGCGATGCAAGAGGAGCTGAACAATTTTAAAAGGAATGAGGTATGGCATTTAGTTCCACGTCCTAACCAAAATGTTGTAGGAACCAAGTGGGTCTTCCGCAACAAACAAGACGAGCATGGTGTGGTGACAAGGAACAAGGCAAGACTTGTGGCCAAAGGGTATTCACAAGTCGAAGGTTTGGATTTCGGTGAAACCTATGCACCCGTAGCTAGGCTTGAATCAATTCGCATTTTACTTGCCTATGCTACTTACCATGGCTTTAAGATTTATCAAATGGACGTGAAAAGTGCCTTCTTCAATGGACCAATCAAGGAAGAGGTCTATGTTGAGCAACCTCCCGGCTTTGAAGACAGTGAGTATCCTAACCATGTTTATAGACTCTCTAAGGCGCTTTATGGGCTCAAGCAAGCCCCAAGAGCATGGTATGGATGCCTAAGAGACTTTCTTATTGCTAATGGCTTCAAAGTCAGAAAAGCCAATCCTACACTCTTTACTAAAACACTTGTAAATGATTTGTTTGTATGCCAAATTTATGTTGATGATATCATATTTGGGTCTACTAACGAATCTACATGTGAAGAGTTTAGCAGGATCATGACTCAAAAATTCGAGATGTCTATGATGGGGGAGTTGAAGTATTTCTTAGGATTTCAAGTGAAGCAACTTCAAGAGGGCACCTTCATTAGCCAAATGAAGTACATTCAAGACATTCTAACCAAGTTTGGGATGAAGGATGTCAAGCCCATCAAGACACCCATGGGAACTAATGGGCATCTCGACCTCGACACGGGAGGTAAATCCGTAGATCAAAAGGTATACCGGTCGATGATAGGTTCCTTACTCTATTTATGTGCTTCACGACCGGATATTATGCTTTCCGTATGCATGTGTGCAAGATTCCAAGCCGATCCTAAGGAAGTTCACCTTAGGGCCATAAAACGAATCTTGAGATATTTAGTTTATACTCCTAAGTTTGGGCTTTGGTACCCTAGGGGATCCACATTTGATTTAATTGGTTATTCCAATGCTGATTGGGCAGGGTGCAAAATTAATAGAAAGAGCACATCGGGGACTTGCCAGTTCTTGGGAAGATCTTTGGTGTCTTGGGCTTCAAAGAAGCAAAATTCTGTGGCTCTTTCAACCGCCGAAGCCGAGTATATTGCCGTAGGCCATTGTTGCGTGCAATTGCTTTGGATGAGGCAAACCCTTAGGGACTATGGTTACAAATTAACAAAAGTTCCTCTTCTATGTGATAATGAGAGTGCAATCCACATGGCGGATAATCCCATTGAGCATAGCCGCACTAAACACATAGCCATTCGGTATCATTTTCTAAGGGATCACCAACAAAAGGGGGATATCGAGATTGCATATGTTAGCACCAAAGAACAATTAGCCGATAACTTTACCAAGCCATTGGATGAACAAACTTTTACCAAACTTAGGCATGAGCTAAATATTCTTGATTCTAGGAATTTTGAATGATATTCTGCACACATAGCTCATATATATACCTTTGATCATCTATTTCATGTGCTATGACTAATGTGTTCTTTCAAGTCCATTTCATGCTAAGTCATAGATTGAAAGGGAAAAGGAGTCTTCGGCGAAAACAAGGCTTCCACTCCACTCCATCACTCATCGAATCATTCATCTTTCGCCGTCGCTCCGTACATCTCTCCAACTTTGGTATAATCTTCACTCATATATTATTTACCATAGGGGGAGAAGGTAGTGTTAAGGGCTTATATTTCACTCAAGCATCCGTTTTTGGCGATTCATGCCAAAGGGGGAGAGAGTATTAGCCCAAAGCAAAAGGACCGCACCACCACCAATTTCAAAAATATAGTCTTTCAAATTTGAGTTATGAAAAGAATTTTTCAATTGGTATCTTATTTTTGCTATAATTTCATATTGATATACCCTCTTCAAAATTAAAATATAAAACCCTCTTGAACACTAAGAGGAGGATTTCATTAAGGGGGAGTTTTGTTTAGTCAAAGGAAAAGCATTTGAAACAGGGAGAGAAAATTTCAAATCTTGAAAATGCTTCTCAAACTCTTATTCATTTACCTTTGACTATTTGCAAAAGAACTTGCAAAACAAAATCCGTGGTGCAAATGGGTCCAAAATGTTAAATATGAAAAGAAAGCTATCCATGCGTATCTTATGAGAATATTTATTGGTTCAATTCCAAGTAACCTTTGCACTTACAATTATGCAAACTAGTTCAATTCTGCACTTCTATATTTGCTTTGGTTTGTGTTGGCATCAATCACCAAAAAGGGGGAGATTGAAAGGGAAATAGGCTTACACCTTTTCCTAATTGATTTTGGTGGTTGAATTGCCCAACACAAATAATTGGACTAACTAGTTTGCTCTAGATTATAAGTGTTATAGGTTCCAAAAGTTCACAATAAACCAATACAAGTCAAAAGAAAGGGTTCAAACAAAGGGAGCAAAAGATAACCGAAGGCAGCCCTGGGCTGGCGCACCGGACTGTCCGGTGCACCACCGGACAGTGTCCGGTGCACCAGGGAACTCCAACTCCGAACTCGCCAGTCTCGGGAATTCTGGGAGCCACTCCGCTAAAATTCACCAGACTGTCCGGTGTAACACCGGACTGTCCGATGTGCCAGCGGAGCAACGGCTACTTCAGCACCAACGGTCGTCTGCAACCGCATTGAATGCGCTACAGTGCGCGACAGAGTCAGAGCAGCGCCAGAAGGCGCACCGGACAGTGCACAGTGACTGTCCGGTGCACCACCGGACTGTCCGGTGGCCCAGAAGACAGAAGCTCCAACGGTCGAACCCTAACGATCGGGTGACGTGGCTGGCGCACCAGACAGTGTCCGGTGGCGCACCGGACTGTCCGGTGCGCCATGCGACAGACAGCCTCCCAACGGCCACTTTTGGTGGGTGGGGCTATAAATACCCCAACCACCCCACCATTCATTGCATCCAAGTCTTCCACCTTCCAACACATTACAAGAGCTATAGCATTCAATACAAGACACACCAAAGAGATCAAATCCTCTCCCAAGTCCTTAGTTCAATTCCAATCAATAGTGACTAGTGAGAGAGTGACTTGTGTTCATTTGAGCTCTTGCGCTTGGATTGCTTCTTTTCTTTCTCATTCTTTCTTGTGATCCACTCAATTGTAACCAAGGCAAGAGACACCAATTGTGTGGTAGTCCTTGTGGGGACTTTGTGTCTCGTTTGATTGAGAAGAGAAGCTTACTCGGTCTAAGTGACCGTTTGAGAGAGGGAAAGGGTTGAAAGAAACCCGGTCTTTGTGACCACCTCAACGGGGAGTAGGTTTGCAAGAACCAAACCTCGGTAAAACAAATCATCGTGTCACACTCCTTATTTGTTTGTGATTTGTTTTCTCCCTCTCTCTCGGACTCGATTTCAATTCTAACGCTAACCCCGGCTTGTAAGTGTGCTTAAACTTTGTAAATTTCAGATTCGCCCTATTCACCCCCCCTCTAGGCGACTTTCACTTTTAAGATATCTTCATTACTTTTCTAGTTTACTCGTCACTATTTCTTTCTCTGTTTTCCTTTGGTGTTTTGCCGAGAAAAACATCCGAAATCATCTCTGCGAAAGTGAGATCCATATGATCCAATCATCGCTGTTGTTTGCTTTGAAAGATCAATTAATAGCAATAGATTTGGCGAAAAACAAAAAGATAAATATAAAACGAACTAAGGATCGTCATTGGCGCCAATGTCAACTGAGAAATACCACCTAGATCATATTAAACTCCTCGCCTTGTGGCTCCTCCTGAACCACCTGTTTGTCTCCTGTGGAGGGGGTGAGACAACAAGGGTGAGCTCACACATGTTCATCGCTCAACAAGTTGTGGGGAATAATGTGACATGAACTCACCAAAGGTGGGAGCTCGTGAAGTGTAAGGCTTACTAAAGAAAATGGTTAAAGCTAAGCATTGCTTTTAAAGTTGGTCAAAATTTTATTAGCAATTACTAGATGTATGTAAATACCAAACCATAACAAATAATAATAGAACAAAATTAATAACAAATCCCATGCAAATGCATATGACAAATTGAGTTTAAGTTCCGTAAATTAATCATCAGAGAGTCTTGAGCTGCTCATGACCGTGAGCTCGGCTAGTATACCAGTTTTACACTCTGCAAAGGTTGTACCCTTTACCCACAAGTCGTGTTTCCCATATCGCCAGGGTTAGCTAGACCCTTAGACACTACCAAGGTGAATGGCTAGGGATCCACTACGAGGCCTTTACAAAGTTCCACCAGCTTCCGAAAACCCGCTACAGTTTATGGGAAGAGCACTTGCAAGAATCCCCCATCTGACCGCCATCGCAGCAAAATCAACCCAAGAACCTCCTTGCATGCAACTCCCCTACTGCCCTTGCCCCTTTCGGGTAAGGTAGTCTTCCACTAGCTTTCCTAATTAGTTAGCCAAGGGGTCCCATTCCTCCCTTGTGATGTGAAAGCTCTCTTGTGGGTTTTGGTGTTTGTATGACAACCCAATTAAAGGACTAACAAGTGTGCTAAGTGTTGAACAAGTGCTTTATGCAAAGCTAATATGGTTCAACACAAGTGAACAAGTGTGATGGTCCAAAGACTATATTATATATAGATAATGGACATCACAAGCAAAATGGACATTGCTTAAGTGAGACTCGATGTGCATAACTCGGAGACAACCAATCAAGCCAAGGATGGAAGCAAGAAAAGCTTCGAGGTACCGAGTGCACGGGAGAAAGTCAAGGAGACCAGGAACCCAAAGCCAGGGGTGAAGAAGAAGACTTGCAAAGTCAAGGTTGATCTAGTTAAGAGTTATGGTGTATCAAGAAACACTACATATGGACATTACTTACAACCAATAAGGTAACATCTACAATTATGTGGTGTAAGTCATAAGGCTCAAGATCAAGCTCAAGAAGTGAACAAGGTCACTGGAAGGAGAAGCAGTGTCAAAACCAGAACTGGAAGCAGCCCAAAAGAGCTAAGTGCACCTTAATCTTTAGTTTGGGTTGTTCCTATGTTTGGAGATATTCTATGTGACCTTTGCAGAATGTTGGAGCTCAGAAATGACAAATCTGGATCAAGTCAAGTTGACTTGATGATTTATGAGTCCAACATCAATCTCAATTATGTCAAATGCTAAAGAAGTGCAAAATAAGAACAAGGTGTGTTTCTAGACTTAGTGAATTATTTTTGAGTACTAACATATTCTGTCTAAGTGCTAGAAACAGCGAGAAAAGAATTGCAAAAAGTCTTGGCTTGGGGCAGCCAAAACTCTGCTCAGTCTGGCACACTGGACTGTCCGGTGGTGCATCGGACAGTGTCCGGTGCGCCAGACTGAACTCCGGTGAACAGGCCGCTCTCGGGAGAAGTTTGGCGGCGTACGACTATAATTCACCGGACTGTCCGGTGGTGCACCGAACTGTCCGGTGAGCCAACGGTCGACTGCGCCAATGGTCGGCAGCGCGATCAGCGGGCGACGCGTGGCCTGAGCCAACGGATAGTTGGCGCACCGGACTGTCCGGTGTGCACCGGACAGTGTCCTGTGAGCCAAGACGACCGTTGCTCCAACGGTCAGCTGAGCCCGATTTGGAAGGAGATCGCACACCGGACAAGCTACAGGACCTGTCCGGTGGTGCACCGGACTGTCCGGTGTGCCACCCGACAGAAAGCAAATATTGCCTTCCAAAATGAATTCCAACGGCTCCTAGGCCCCTTGGGTCTATAAAAGGGACTCCTATGCGCCTCCAACAAGTACACAAGTGCAGCCAACAATTGTAGACATCACTCGGATCGATTCTCTCTCTCCCTCTCGTGTATATCTCTCTAGTTTGTGTAGAGGCAAAGTTGTAAGCCTTTAGAGAGTGGAGAAGTGCTGCTAAAAGCTAGAGCAAAGTCTTGAGCGCATTGTTACTCTGCCGGAGTGCTGTCAAGAAGACTGTAAGCAGCCACGACTTTGTTGTAACCAAACTCAACATAGTGGAAGGCTCTATCTGTCATACTGACAGATCTGAGCAAACGGAGGAAGGAGTTGAAATAAACTCCAAGCCCAGGTGTGGCTAACTCCAACGAGGACTAGGCAAGCATTTTAGGCTTGGTCGAACCTCGGGATAAATCCCTGCGTCTGTGTGCTTCGCTCTGTATTGTGTGCTGACTCTCTGTCTTACTTACTTTTTATATCTGCACTTCAACACTTATCTGTGGTATAAGTTATATTTGAAGTGCAGGGCATTTTAAGACAGGATCTTCTATTCTGCTGCAACCAACTCGAAGGGTCCTTCATTCCACTGTGATCCAGCCTTCGAGTAGAGTAAGAATTTCAGTTTTAAAGTGATAATTTTTATTCGCCTATTCACCCCCCTCTAGGCAATATCCAGATCCTGTTCCCGGCCAAAGGGAACTTTCAATTGGTATCAAAGCTAGGCCTCTCCAGTGTGGGCTTAGCCGTCCGGAGATGACAATGTCGTCACAAGAGGTAACTATAGAACTTCTTTTAGGTGATGGTTCTAACTATAAATCCTGGTCTGTCTCTATTTATAATGCTTTCATGAATATTGATCCTGATTTGAGACAGATCTTTAGTAGAAGTATTTTTCCCTCCAATTTTAGTCAAAATCTTTCTAATGATGAACTAAGTTGTCTATCTCTCAATCACCATGCTTGCAACATCTTAGTTGACTCACTTTCTATAGGTGCCTATTTTGCCATCATGAGTAGTGATAGTGACTTATTTGTTGATGCTCATGATCTATGGACTAAAATTAAGTTGAAATTTTTTAAGTCCATATGCACTACTTCTGCTCCCTCTATTGCTGGTAGTACTAACTTGTCCAAGGGAGAAGAACAAGAACGATGGACACCAAACGATGGATCCACCTCACCAACAGGTTCATCTCCCACTAGTTATACATGTCTTGTTGCTAACGATGAGAGTGGAGATGAAAGCGATGATGAGGAGGAATATGAGGATGAGGAGTCTACATCATCACAAGGTACATTTTCCTGTTTTGCTTCCACTGATAATAATGACAGGGAAAATGAGACCGACGATGTGGAAGAAGAGGAGATTTGCCGTTTCTACACCCATCTCAACAAAGAAGACAAAGCGCTCTTGGTTAAGCTGTTGAGAAGGAACAAGGCGAGACGCTTCTCAGGCTAGAGGAGACTCTCATCAAAACCAACGATAGCTTGAAGAAGATGACCAAAGAACATGAGGAGCTAAAGTGCTCTCATGATGATTTGGTCCAACGGTATGATTCAGTTTTAATTGAGTAAAGAAATAATGATGATGATTTATCTTGTGTTGCTCAACTTAAAATGGAAAATGCCATGCTTCAGAGGCAAGTAGAATTGCTAAATTTAGAAAAGCTTGCTCTAGGTGAAAAGTATGATATGTTGTCATATTCTCATAATAAATTATTTGATGACCATATCATGCTCGATATTGCTCATGAGGTAGTAATTACTAGTTTAAACTTATGTGAACCTCATTCTTGCACATGTGCACATTTAGATAATATATCACCATGTGCTAACCCCTGTTGCTCAAAAGAAAGCCAATGTTTGAATGAGCATCAAGCTGCAGGATCAAAAGAAAAGTTGCTCATCAATAAAGAAAGGAACAAGAAAGCAAAGAGAAGACGCCGTGCTCAAGATATTTACAAACATGTGGTGAATAAGCTTGAGGAAGAAGGAACCGTAGCAAGGGTCAAACTCTGCGAGAAAGAAGCTCCTAAGGCAATAAGTGAAGCAATCAACATGAACAAAGAAAAAGGTAAAGATTCAATTAGTCATGTTGTTTGCACTAATCATCTCCCTATGTTATCCAAGAACAAAAGGAGAAGAGGAAAAAGGAGGTGCTTCAAGTGCAATGAGTCAAGACACCTCATTGCTTCTTGTCCATACAAAGACAAGGATGAGGGGGTGAGGAGATGTTTTGGATGCAATGATAAGGACCATATGATCACTTCATGTCCGCTCATGAAGAATCAAAGACGTACACCCTCCAAGATGACCCTCACTAAGGAAAAAGACAAACAACAAGTGTCATGTCAGGTTGAGCGACACTTCTGCTACATGTGTGGTGAGCATGGTCATCTATCCAAGATATGTAAAAAGGGTAAGGTTCCTAAGCAAGTAAATTTATCTCAATCTTATTCGCTTAGGAGACCCAAACCATACACTTGTGCTAGATCAGTAATGAGATCACCTCGAACTAGCACAATTGCTATTTGGGTACCAAAGGCTCTTTTGGATGATCGTTATGGACCCATCCCGAGATGGGTACTAAACTGTGCCAACTAGACCATGCAGGTGCCTCGAGATGGACTGGAGACCATGGGAGAGCTTAAGATGGTTAATTCAAACTCTATGCTTAAGCTGTCAATTTTTTATTGTCTATTTATTGACCCAAGGATAAATAATTGTGTAATCCTAATCCCATGTTCATCTCGACTTAAATAAGTTGTAGAGGTCTTTAATCATTATTGGCGAATCAAGCAAAGGACCTTGATGAGAATCTGCAACTTGCTCTCCAAAGGACGGTACCCGTGTATCTTAAGTACATTACTTCTAATCAGCATTGCTTTCAAGTTGGATTGTCGTGCTATACCTATCATTGGAGTAGTTATGCTTTTGAGATTGCCTGTGTTAAATATCATTCAATCGATGGTTCATGATTTCAAAGATCATAATGATGCTTGCTTAATCATGATTGTTTTATATCTCTTGAATCATTCAATGGGTAGCTTGTCATTTGATATATTCACCATGATTAACTCTTTTTGTGTTCGTGGATAAACCTATATCTTTTGAAAGTCATGCTATATGGTTTTTAATGATTAACCTATGTGTGCAAGCATGACATCTGTTTAGTCCATGTTCACACAATTACCCTATTTTGATACTGTGTGTATACCAAATCCATGTTGTGTCTATAATGCACCTTCTTGAGCTATGAGGTGCATGAGCAAAAGGAGCCCTAAATTGGTGACAACAAGTGCTCTCATGGCAATTCAGGAAAAGGCAAAGGTATGAAGAATAGAACTATGCAATTTCATTGAAAATCTTGAAGGTTCGTTGATTGTGATCATAGCTATGTTCTTGCCTTTCAATTGGTAGTATCTTGGCTTAGGTGTCTTATGCCTTAAAATGTTGTTTCCTTTGGTGTACTTAAAATGAAGTACTTCTTAATCTTGGTGTGCTTAGACATTGTGCTTTATATGCATGATCTTGTCATCTTTCAATTTGTGTATGCGTTGCAATGATCATCATGTGTGAAGTATGCCTAGGTTGCTTGTAAAATGTTATATATCTTGAGGCATGCATTGTTTCCACTAATCATAAGTTGTATTAAGTCATCTATTCAATTGGTATCTTTTTGTTATGCAATTGATATATTATGTATGTTGTGAACCCCCTAGTTCTGAGGACGCTAGAATGTGCAAACTGCAAATCATTCAAGTACTTGTTGCACAACTTTAGGGGGAGCACACATAACTTGTGTCTTTTGAGACTAATTGTTTCTTGAGTGATCTTGTATAGTCTCAAGGTGGAAAAGGGAAGATGAGCAAGAAATGGAATAATCAAGACTTGGGTACCTCCATAAGTCAAGTATTTGGTATCTTAAGTTGTGAGTAATTGCATATTTTTAGATTGCTCATGTTCTATAATATTTGGTGATACTAGATGCTTATCTTTAAATATCATGGAGCTATGACAGTAATGATTTTTCAATTGGTAGTCGTGGCAGTGTGCTTCAATTGATCTCTTTTGGTATTCAATAGAATAGAAGCTTCATCTTGTGCCACAATACTATAACTTGTTCTAAGTCTGGTGTCTTAGCAACAAGACAAAGTCAGGATAAAGAATCAGGCACAAGTGTGAAGGAGCTTCCTAAAGATTAAACTCTCAAGATAGAAAGTACATCACAACAGAGTAAAGGTACAAAAGGGAGTGTTAACCTTTTGCGTATCTATATCTTAATTTTCCTCCAATGCTTGTGTTGCATATGTTTAATGTGTAAGGGGGAGTAATGTTAGTATGTTGTATTTTACCTACTAAATACCCTGCTGTCCCTTGACATCATCCTATGTTCTTGCTTGAATGTGGTTTTGGTGTTTGATGTCAAAGGGGGAGAATTTTGTGCATTAAAGCTTAGGTTTTCTTGAGTTCCTTTGATCTTAAGGAAGGAATGTGTTAGTTTGTGTTAGTTGTATTGATAATTCTTATCATATGCTTCTTGTTCATATGCTTCTTGTTGTATTATATGGTGATAATGCAAAATTAGTGCTTCCGTTGATATGAATCAATTAGTAGCTACTGTGTTTATCCTGTTTCATATGCTTCTTGTTGTATTATATGGTGATAATGCAAAATTAGTGCTTCCGTTGATATGAATCAATTAGTAGCTACTGTGTTTATCCTGTAATAGATATTCATGTGGTTCTAGTGCTTTAAAATTGTTTTAAATTGGTATCTTAATTGTGAATAGTTGTAGGTTGATATTCCTGTGGTATATTCACTCAACTGATTGGTGTTTAACTCTGATTCTGAGCATATGTTTAATTATCGACAATACATCCCACAGGTGCTAAGGTGTAGTAATGCTTCGAATTAGCCTAAGTATGTGCAATTTGGCATATAAGGCCAAAATTAAGATTTTGATGTAAGCACATATTTAGGGGGAGCATTCTATAAACTTAGAATTCAAAATTTATGCTTTAAATCTTATTCTTGTGTAAGCTTTAATTGTGTTGCCATCAATCACCAAAAAGGGGGAGATTGAAAGCTCTCTTGTGGGTTTTGGTGTTTGGATGATAACCCAATTAAAGGACTAACAAGTGTGCTAAGTGTTGAATAGGTGCTTTATGCAAAGCTAATATGGTTCAACACAAGTGAACAAGTGTGATGGTCCAAAGTGTCACACCCGGTTTCAGAAGACAAACCGAATGCGACCCATGTACGTGCCAGGATCAACAATTCACGTACACAACAGTTACATAACATGGACATCATCACACAGTGCTCAAATAGTATTAAAGGGGAAATAATAGTCGATTATATCATATGTCTGAGACATCTACATAGTCTTTACAATAAATCAAAGTGCGAAAATGAAACGTAGATAAACGCGGCCTTCACAGGCAGCCGACTGGGGGTTGCCGCTAACCCACGCCTAGAACTCGTCGTAGTCTTGAAACTCCTGGAAGTCTCCTTCCACGGCTTCATCTTCTCCTGAGCAGTGGTTGCAATGCGGACAACCTGGGGGGTTGGTGTGTAGAGCAAGGGTGAGTACACATCAACATACTCAGCAAGTATCCTGTTTGGCTGTGGTGGACTAGCTTTATGTGGAGGTAAGTCAAGCAGTTGCTTTTAGTCGGTCAGATTATTATTACTAGTAGAGAAAGCCAAGTTTTAGATTTAACCCACGTTATTAACCCAAACGTACTCCTTTCCAAACGGAAAGAGTACCACTTACCATTACCAGAGTCAATACCAAGAACCATCAATCTCATTGCCACCTACAAATCCAAACATCTCTGATCAAGTACCACTAATCACTGGAGCTCCCTTGGCCGCTCATAACCACGAGCACGGCTGATATATCAGTTTTCATACACTCTGTTGGGGGCCTTCGGCTTTCGAAGGTCCTCAAAAACGTGATTTAACTATGTCTCTGGAGTATAATGTGTAAACAGGTACCTTCAGACACAAATCAAAACCATAGCATGAAGATGCACAAAGAGTGTGAAGGATGGCGTAGAGCTGAAGCTATGCGCAGGGGAACTTCGGCGCGATAGCAGAAAAAGAAACCGACTTAAAAGGGAAAAGGCTATTTGGACCCCGATGGATTGCTATAGAGTATTAGCAAATGTAAAGGACATGGGTGTAATTTTACATGGGCTGCGTCCCGTGCCTATAAATAGATGAACAGTATTCCCGTACTGTTCACACTGACTTGGCATTTACTTTCGCGTCACGTTTGTACCCCTGCTTTCTTTCGAGCCGAAGGTATATTTATAATTTGTTATTGTCGATACAGTCACGCAAATAAAAATAAGTTGGTAATAACATTTAAAGTGTTTATATTACTTTTTCATATCTTGTGTATGAATCCTTCTTCATTATCTATTGTGTTTAAGAAGGTTTGTTCTTCATAACCTTCATCCGAAATTCATTATATCCGAAGGGAGATAATGTTTCGAAGGACGAAGGACTTTAACATTTAACACTTTTTGTGTTGCCTTGTTCTTAACTCTTAGCATTTGAGAACAAGTCCCCAACATTGGCGCCCACCTCCGGTGAACTCACTTCCACTTTTTGAGTTTCGAACACCTTCGGCAAGCATAGACCTTCGTCATGCCGCCAAAGAAAGCTTCAGCAACAGGGGCTACCGCTCTGCAGCCGCTGGACCCCAACCAAGAGACCCTCTCTCTTCGGGAGGCCCGAAGCCTGAAGAGGAAGGCTACCAGTCCAACGCCTTAGGAGGATGACTTGGACCAAGAGATCAGAAATATGGAGATGCTCCATCAGCAGGTGCAAAGGAAGAAGGAAAAGATGGCTAGGCTGGCTGATCTGCAAAGACAGATAGACGAAGCCTCTAAAGAAGTTCGCCATCTTACTCAAGATGAGCAGAACCGAAGGCCTCAACACAGAGAGCTTCATCAAGAGGGCTTCTTCAACGAGGATGACTGGTATGAGAATTTTCATCATGGGAATTTTGCTTTTGATGATGCTTCTCCTCTATCAGCAGAACTGCAGGCTACACCTTGGCCTCCGTCTTACAAGCCACCTCAACTCCCCATGTATGACGGACACTCAGATCCAAGCAGTTTCTGATGAGCTACGAAGCAACGATATCTTCCTATGGTGGCAATACTGCGGTCATGGTGAAGTCTTTCGTCATGGCCGTCAAGAATGTTGCACAAACCTGGTACTCCTCCCTTCGACCAAGAACAATCACATCATGGCAGAAGCTGAAGGATATGCTGATCACCAGTTTCCAAGGGTTTCAAACGAAGCCGGTCACCGCTCAAGACTTATTCCAGTGCACCTAAGACCACGAAGAATATCTCCAGGCGTATGTGTGAAGGTTCTTACGCCTGAGGGCACAAGCGCCAACAGTGCCCAATGAAATTGTCATTGAGGCCATGATTAAGGGGCTTCGGCTGGGACCTTTAGCTCAATACTTTGCCAGGAAGCCCCCTTAGACTTTGGAGAAATTGCTTCAGAAGATGGATGAATACATCTGCGCTAACAATGACTTTCGGCAAAGAAGGGAGGAAGCTTACAGGTTCTCCGAAATAGCCAGGGGCTTCGGAGGGAGAATTCATCCTAGACATGTCAGATCGATTCATTCTGCTCAGAATGATGACAGGGGAAGCTAGCAGCAGAGGCCGCAATATTCCTCCCAGGCTTCGGGGCAGCAGCAGACCTATCCTCGGCCTCCAGCTCCAAGGGGCAGAGGTGCCAGGGGCTTCGGAGGAAGATTTGGGGATCAGCCCAGGAAAATTTATTGCCTATTCTATGGTGAGGACAAGGGCCACACCACCAGGATGTGCCATGTCACTATCCAGAAACAAAAGGAAATAGCAGAAGCTGCAGCCCAACAGACCCAGCCGAAGCAAGTTATGCATACTGCTTTGTACCACTCGCCTTATATCCCAGAGTATGTGGGCAACCACCCTGCAGCTTCTGTTGCTTCGGCAAGTCAATCTCAGGCATCTTGGCAACAGCCTCCGCCTCCACCACCAATGCAACGAGGCCAGCAGCCAGAAGGGAGTCAGCATACTCAACACCAACGAGACTTCAGAGAAGAGTCCGAAGCTCGCACAGTCAATAGTACTGTGCCAGAATCAAAGCACATTTACTAACAAATATCCTACCTCGGCAGCAGTTTTTGCATTCAGTATCATTTTCTTTAAGGAACAATTATTGAAACCCTAAGTGTTTTTTGTCGTTTTCAATTTCTTGTAATAGCTTCGCCTTTGCCATAGTACAAATATACTTTCTCTACAGAATAACGGAGTCCAAAAAGTTTACGAAGCATAAGAACTTATGGTTGCAGGGAGAACCTCCGAAATAACAAAAAGTCGTTCCTAAGGGAGCGCAGCGTAAGTTTTCTGCTCAAAAGTCGTTCCGAAGGGAATGCAGAGCTTACAGCAAAAAATAAACGCTGATTCCGCTGAAGTAAAAGGCAAAGAAGCTCCTAAGGGAGGCTTACAGCGAAAAATAAACGCTGATTCCGCTGAAGTAAAAGGCGAAGAAGCTCCTAAGGGAGGCTTACAGCGAAAAATAAACGCTGATTTCGCTAAAGTAAAAGGCGAAGAAGCTCCTAAGGGAGGCTTACAGCGAAAAATAAACGTTGATTCCGCTGAAGTAAAAGGCGAAGAAGCTCCTAAGGGAGGCTTACAGTGAAAAATAAACGTCGACCTTCGGCAACTATCATTTTGCATAACATCACATCATCACATCATGTGCATAGCATAACATCATACATCATATTGCATCAATGACGCAAGAAGGGGGTTCAATGTTAATATTCGGAGATTGTTTCGAAGAAACAGTCCCAAGGCACAAAAATAATTAGTGAAGAAGCATACCTTCGTCAAACTCTGAAATGAAAAGATCTATTGGTTACTGATTTTACGAAGATTGGATGTTTTCTATGAAAATACGGATATCATTTACGAAGCATGAAAAGAAGGGAAGGTGTTTTTTCGCCGAAGGCTCAAAAACGGTATGTATGTAAAGTTTCATGCATCGTAAAGAATTGAACCATAAATAGCTTATATATTACATTCAAAGTTACAAAATATTACACATATTGTTCAACAAATATTACATTCCAAATGTTTTCACAATAACATCTAATCTTCCCTTAGAACTACTTCTGCAGCTTCGTTTAGTAGTTGATCGACAACTTTGTCCATGATAGCTTCGGCCATTTTTCTAATCTCGTCATCCCCCTTTACGTTGGGGTCCGCTAATGGCTCGGCGGGCTCTGAGGGAGGAGAAGGTGCGGCTATGTTACAAAGTGTAGGCAAGTTCGAAATCAAAAAGTTACAACAAAAACCCAAAAACTAGTAGTTAATACCTATTCGCCCTTTGAGATCCGCACTTTTCTCAGCGGCCTCTGCTACTTTTCTAGCGTGATGAATACCTTTTTTGCTTCTTCGTATAATTTCTTGAGCCATCTCCCAGCCACCATTTTCCCAGATGTCGGTGAAAAATTTTCCACCAACCAAACTTGCCTCGACCGAAGGGTCTTTTATGTCTTCAGAAGATAAATTGGTTTCGGTCTGTGCCAAGGATTTCACGTGATCGCAGCCTTTTTTCTCCAAAACAGTAGCAATCCCCCTAGCACCCGAGAAGGCGCATATGTCTCCGCGGCTATTCAAGACTTCTTCAAAAGCTTCAGCTTCGTGGCTGATCCACCTAATTGGTCCTTCGGGGTCGCCCCTCATGAAATTTTCTCCGCTTGAGAACGCGCCAACACTGGCGAAGCTGGTTCTTATTCTCTTAACACATTCTATAGATTTTTCATAACACCTTTTCTTGGATGCACGAAGCTCTTCAACGTTTTTTTCTAAATGATTTGCCCATTGTTCACTAATTTCTCGTTTTGTTTCTTCAACCGTGCATTCTTCTTTAGCTCTGGCTAGCTGTTTCCGAAGATCCTCAAGTTCGCGTTTCTGAGCCTCAGCTTGAGCTTTGAAAGCAGCTTCGTCTTCTTTTATTTTATTTATCAACGAATGTAATATTTTATCTTTTTCGAGACCTTCGTTCCTTAGTTCAATTACCTCGGAACGAAGGTTGCTCAAGGCTGTGGTACACCCTTCATCTTCAGCATCTTTTTGTGCCCTGAGGGCATTGCTAAGTATAAGGCCCTGCAAAAAATGTGTTAATAAGTTTAAGCAAATGAAAAATTTTGGTTTCAAGGAATAATACAAAGATCACATTTTTTCACCTTTAAACTATTGTACGCTAAGCTGTCAGCCAGCTCGTCCTTTGACAACACCGAGAGCCCGTCTTCTAATGTTGGGAATCCGAAGCTCTTGCTCATCTCCTGACAGACAGAAATTTCCTTGCTGTCAGGGAGACAATACAAGAAGTCTTCTTCTCCGCTGCCGTTGAATATCAGCGCCCCTTTTGGATATTTCAATTTTTGCGCATAGAATTGAGCTTCTCTTTTTTCTTTTTCGCTCAAATTTTTACCCGAAGCATGACGTAATACATAGTCAGAAGCTTCAGAAGATGCTTCGGGAATAGGTGTGGCGATTTTCTTAGATAAAGCTTCTTCTGCAGATTCTTTTTCCTTTTCTTTTTCAATTTCCAAGAATTCCCTCTTGGTAGGCTCTGAAAGCCCAGTTTCAGTTTTCTCTTGACTTTTGACAGCTTCGGCCTCAATTTGTGTTTTTGAAACTTCGGTAGCTATCTTCGGAGTAGCGCTTGAAGATTTTATCGTTTCCAGTACATCTAGCACATTAACCATTCTTTTCCTCTTGGGGGTTGTAGTAAGGTCTTTTTGTGTCATCGGCATTGGCATTGGCACCTCAACTCTTGCTGAAGGACTTAAAATTTCCGATGTCTTTGTTTCTTCAGCTCTCACTTCTTTTATTTTTCCATCTCCAGCATTTTGGCCGGCTCTTCAATATTTGACAAGGGAGTCGGCTCTTCGGCTTCGGTGGCCGAAGAGGTCTCACCGACAAACTCAGGCACTGTGGCCGGTTCAATATAGCGTGGCTGGTGTGTAAGAACCTTCATCTTTTCCTCTTTGGCGCTGGCCCACTAGGAGCGGCTGAAGCAACTTCCTTCACAGAAGTTGTATCTTTCCTTTTTTGACCCCGTGTTGGGTAATGATAGTCAGGATAGACGAACCCAATGGCATCAAATACTCGATTGAGTCTTTTCTTCTTTCGGCCTCCGAAGGCCGCAGACAGTGCAGTATCTTCTGCCTTCGAGTATGGTCCAAGCAATTCATCGCTTATGGCCTCAATACATTTTAACCAGTCATCATCTGGCTCGACAAACTTATCTCCATATCTGAAGGTGTATCTTAACCTAACTAGTCCACCTTCGTCAGGTTTGCTGACGGTTTCCTTTGGCATTCCCCAATCTTCTACAAGTGGCCACACTCTGAAGGCAATGTGTTCCTGGATCAAATCCCTCGTCCCAATGAAAGAGCAAACTACCCCGAAGGCTCTCCGGCATTCTTCGGCGGCTTCGTCAATATCCACCTTCGGTTTCTGAAGGCCAAAACGCTGTCAGATGGGGCGCATGATGATACCTTTAATATCTTCTCGCGTTTTCAAGTCGTTTTTCACATAGAACCATTCCTTCATCCAGTCTCCGGGCCATCTCTTCCGAAAAATTGGCACGGGACAGCTTGACCCAGAGCGGGCAACAAAGCTGTAACAGCCAAAATTGTTATGATATTGCTCTTTACCCCATGGTTTCGTCTCATATAATAACTCATGCATACTGCAGAAACTTTTTGCATTTGGCTCCAAACCTTGGCTCTTCACGGCCCATACGAAGATTCCCATCCTTATGATTGCTTCGGGAGTAATTTGATGAAGGCAGATTTCAAATATCTTTAAAACTTCTACCACAAAGTTGCTCAAAGGAAACCGAAGTCCAGCCTTGAAGAAACTTCGGAATATCACGACTTCATTTTCCTCGGGAGTTGGACAAGTTTTCTCCCCTTCGTCAGCCCTCACAATAGATAAATCCCAAAAATATCTACCCCTCATATTGACAAGATGGCTTTGCTTTATGCTTGACTTTCCAAAAATTACATGACTTGGTCGCCAGGGTCGATCTTCGGAATCTTTACCACCACTTTCCACATCATAGCTGTCACTATCACCAGTGTCTTCAGATAAACCCTCTAAGATCTCCCTAGTAATCTTCTCTGTATTTGTCTTTGCTATTGATTCAAGAAAGCCGAGATTCATCTCCTCGGAAAGACTCAACTTCAATTCAGCGACAGCCTTCTTATCTTCAGACATCTTTGAAAATGCTGAGAAAGTGCTTTCGAAACTGAAGCCTAAAAATTTAAAAAGACAAGCAAGTGTTGGTGTGCAAGGGTTAAAAGTTGGATGAGCAAGAAGTAGATGGCGAGAAAGCGTGCCAAATAAACTCGTGGTGAGCTCTTATTTATACGCCTAGTGCATTAAAAGTTGGAGGGTCCCGCTTGTCAATGACTGTTGCTATTCTAGCAAAGGGAAGGTATTTTTTCGGACCTTTGGCTTAAGGCCTTCGTCCATGTCGCAATCTGAATTTGTTACTTTAACAAATTAATATTACGAGGTGCTACTATTGGGGGCCTTCGGCTTTCGAAGGTCCTCAAAAACATGATTTAACTATGTCTCTGGAGTATAATGTGTAAACAGGTACCTTCGGACACAAATCAAAACCATAGCATGAAGATGCACAAAGAGTGTGAAGGATGGCGCAGAGCCGAAGCTATGCGCTGGGGAACTTCGGCGTGATAGCAGAAAAAGAAACCGACTTAAAAGGGAAAAGGCTATTTGGACCCCGATGGATTGCTATAGAGTTATTAGCAAATGTAAAGGACATGGGTGTAATTTTACATGGGCTGCGTCCCGTGCCTATAAATAGATGAACAGTATTCCCATACTGTTCACGCTGACTTGGCATTTACTTTCGCGTCACGTTTGTACCCCTGCTTTCTTTCGAGCCGAAGGTATATTTATAATTTGTTATTGTCGATACAGTCACACAAATAAAAATAAGTTGGTAATAACATTTAAAGTGTTTATATTACTTTTTCATATCTTGTGTATGAATCCTTCTTCATTATCTACTAGCTGAATGCCCGTGCGTTGCAACGGGAATATATAATAACAGTATACTACGATAACTTATATACAAAATATGTGTTATACCGTTATGAGAAAATGTTTCATAATCAATTTGTGATTCTGGCCATACATAAATTTTGTTATTTATAATCTATCTGTTTCACCACTATATTGCAACCATCAGTATCATGCAGACTTCGATATATGTCACGATTTGCATGGTCTCATTATTGGAGAGCACGTTTCACACATACCGGAAGAAATTCCCTTGTACATCGTTAGTCATCGGACACGTACCACCATACGCTTTTGCTTAAACAAAAAGGTAAGTGTGTGTGTTTGCAAGACTAATGGTCAAACATCGTATAACCATAAAGTTAGAATACTATATTAATATATTATTAAATAAATTAATCCAATAGACATAGATTAACCCAATTAACATAGGATAAATAAATATCTAATTATAAAAGTATAAAACATGGTATAATCAATGTTGTTACTGCGTAGTAAATATTCATACGAGACTAACACAACTAGAACGGTTCAATTTAGAATTAAAATGGGGAAGTTACGAATTTCCAAAGTTTCTATGTATTTGATATAGGATTAATTAAGAAATCAATTTTATTGTTGTTTTCATGACAAAACAGAGGTATTATGTGATAAAAAATAATATTATAGAATTATAGAAATTGGAATGAACTCATTTGGATTTAATATGAAATTTCCATGAATTAAATGGGTTTCTGCAATTATTTTTAAACTAAAAATCAATTTCTAAACTCCTTTTCCCTATTTTCTTTATTTCCTGAACTGCGTCCCAAATTCTAGAAAGATCAAGGGCCAAGCTATAAATGTTTTTCTAGACTCAGTGAGCATACAGAGTGGACGGCGGGTTAAACACAAATAATGTCTTAGTTAAAGTTGTACAGAATTCAACATGAGTCACGTTGGCTAGAGGGTGAAAGGATAGGCATTCTACTCAATAGATCCAAGTAGAGATGGCAATGGGTACCCGCGACCCGATACCCGATGGGTATTTACTCCATTAGGATATGTATGTGGGCTAAATATTCTACTCGTGGGTCTGTTATTGGGCAAAAATCTTCACCCAATGGGTAAACGGGTATTAGAACGTTCCGCCTTCACCCATACCCGTTAACCCGTGGGTATAAAATACCCAATATAAACTTAGCCCAAGCATGAACTTGTACTTTAGTCATCCATCTTTTTTACTATTTAACAACCTTTTAGACCATAATGTCATAGAAGACTTAACGACAATTTAATGGCTATGTAATGGAACATGTAATGTGCTATGTAGTAATATCCTAGTGTTACTACTTTATCCAATTATCTTTAGTGTGTTGAATGGATGGTTATTTATATGGATATACTTGACATTTGTATAGTATAATATTTTGATAGATGTTTAATTTTTGTGGGTACGGGTGACCCGATGGGTGACCCATACCCACATGGGTATGGGTATGGGGGTAAATGCATACCCACTAGTGTATATGGGTGACCCGGTGGGGTTATTTTTGTGTCGCGGGTATGGGTATGGGGTAGTAATACCCGGTGGGTATTTACCCATTGCCATCTCCGGATCCAAGGTTCGATCTCTGAGCAGCCACAATTTGATTTTTTTTCCTGCGTGCGGAACGGGGGAGGGCAGAACGGCAGAACACGGATGAAGGCAGAACGGTAGACTACTCTTACCTTCTTAATAAGTAGTATAGATTGTGTTTAAGAAGGTTTGTTCTTCATAACCTTCGTCCGAAATTCATTATATCCGAAGGGAGATAATGTTTCGAAGGACGAAGGACTTTAACATTTAACACTTTTCATGTTGTCTTGTTCTTAACTCTTAGCATTTGAGAACAAGTCCCCAACATACTCTGCAGAGGTTGCACACTTTACCCACAAGCCGTGATTTCTCTTTCTGCCCGGAGATCATGACTCTCCATTGATCACTACCAAGGTGACCCAGCAGGGTATCACTACATAGCCTTTACAAAGATTCCCCGAAGCTGTAGCCACCCGTTAGGTTTCCTAAATGTACCGCACTCCTCCCCAAGGGACAAATCAACCTTGGCAGAGCGAGCCGCATACACCGAGCCCCATTGACGGCACGACGGCTAAGCGAACTACACCCCGGTTCCTCTAATTATTCAGCTAAGGGCGTCCCACTCCACTCTCATGGTTGCACTGTTTTCCCGGGCGGTCATCCAACGTACCGGTCCTTATGGAGAGGCACTCGAGAAACCGCTCGAGCCCCCTTGAATGCCACAAGTATATCATCATAAATAAGAGGGAAAACAACGTATCATAGATAAATCTTATCATGTTCATTGATTAGTGTTGAGCAATAGCAATAAGCTAAACAATAATAATCCGACCCAAATAGGTAAACAAGGACATGGATAACAAAAGCTAGTCAATCCTTAGGTATAACTGTGAAATGCGGGAGGTGAATTAAAGAATGTATCGGACAAAGATAGGTCAAGAGACACTTGCCTCCACCAACCGACTGCTGCTCAGGGGCTTCACCTGCGAGCTCTTCGGGTTCCCCAACCAGATCGTTCTCTATACGAGTTCAGACATACATTCCACACATTTAATACAAAAGAACAGTACACCATACAATGGAATGCAATAATTAAACACACATTCAATGCAGAGCTCGCAATCATGACTAAGCGAGAAAGAGAAAAATAGCGGTCGAGTCTACAGTCGAGAAGCAATCACATTACACAATTATAAATTAAACTACCCGTTTAAACAGAAGGGTATTAATTTGGCCATTGCGTTTAGCATAAAGTAAGGCCATGTTCCACATTTAATTATTATAAGCAGATAAAGGTGAATCAAAGAAAATGGTCGCACGGCGAGACGCGTGATGCAGCATTCAAATTGAATTTAAGAAATAAACGACTAGTCGCGCGATGAGGCTGAAAGGGAAATGTGCCCTTGGGCCATTTCTAAGTATTTTGGTGATTGAGTGCCAACGCAAGTGCTTTTGTGTTGATCTATGCAATATGGTGAACAAAGTGCAAATCAAGTCAAAAGGTATGTTTCTAGACTTAGTACATTGTTTTATGGACTAATGTATTGCATCTAAGTGCTGGAAACAGGAAAGATTGAATTGGAAATGAGATGGCTTTGTTCAGCCAAAGTCTGCTCAGTCTGGGTGCACCGGACTGTCCGGTGGTGCACCGGACTGTCCGGTGGTGCACCGGACAGTGTCCGGTGCGCCAGACTGGCTCTGGCGAATAGGCTGCTCTCGGGACTTCGACGACGGTGTACGGCTATAATTCACCGGACTGTCCGGTGGCGCACCAGACTGTCCAGTGAGCCGTTCACAGGCGAACTCGTCGCTCTCGGGAGATGTTTTACGGCGTACGGCTAAAATTCACCGGTCTGTCCGGTGGTGCACCGGACTGTCCGGTGAGTCAATAGTCAGCCGGGGCAACGGTCGGCCGAGGATTCCGCGCGTGACGCGTGGCCGAGCCAACGGTCACATTGGTGCATCGGACTGTCCGGTGTGCACCGGACAGTGTCCGGTGCACCAACAGCTCTCAGATTCCAACAGTCGGCTTCGCCAAATAAGGAAGGATATCTGCACCGGACAGTGTCCGGTGGTGCACCGGACTGTCCGATGCGCCAGTCGACAGAAGGCAAGATCTGCCTTCCAGAATTGCTCTCAACGGCTCCTAGCTGCCTTGGGGCTATAAAAGGGACCCCTAGGCGCATGGAGGAGTAAACCAAGCATTCCTTGAGAAATCTTGATCACTCACACTTCATTCTTGCGCACTTGTTCGACATTCTAGTGATTTGAGCTCCGTTCTAGTGTGCTAGTCTCTTGAGCTTAAGTCTGGGTCTTGTGTGTGTGCATTTGTTGTGATCTTAGTGTCTTGTGTGAGTTGTTAATCCCTCCCTTACTCTGTGCTTCTTTGTGAACTTCAAGTGTAAGGGCGAGAGTGTCACACCCGGTTTTTTGAGGGCAAACCGAATGCGAACCATGTACGTGCCAGGATCAGTTATTCACGTACACAGCAGTTACATAACATGGACATCATCACACAGTGCTCAAATAGTATTAAAAGGGGAAATAATAGTCGATTACATCATACGTCTGAGACGTCCATATAGTTCTTACAATAAATCAAAGTGCGGAAAAGAAACGTAGACAACGCGGCCTTCACAGGCAGCCGACTGGGGGTTGCCGCTAACCCACACCTAGAACTCGTCGTAGTCTTGGAACTCTTGGAAGTCTCCTTCCACAGCTTCATCTTCTCCTGAGCAGTGGTTGCAATGCTGACAACCTGGGGGGGGGGAATTGGTGTGTAGAGCAAGGGTGAGTACACATCAACATACTCAGCAAGTATCCTGTTTGGCTGTAGTGGACTAGCTTTATGTGGGGATAAGTCAAGCAGTTGCTTTTAGTTGGTCAGGTTATTACTTACTAGTAGAGAGCCAGGTTTTAACATTAACCCAAGTTATTAGCCCAATGTATCCTTTCCAAACGGAAAGAATACCACTTACCAGCACCATAGTCATAATCAGAACCATCAATCTCATTGCCACCTGTACCAAAATGTCTCTGATCAAGTATCACTAATCTCTGGAGCTCCCTTGGCCGCTCATAACCGCGAGCACGGCTGATATATCAGTTTCATAACACTCTGCAGAGGTTGCGCACTTTACCCACAAGCCGTGATTCCCTCTTGCCTCGGGCCGATCAAACCCTTAAACACTACCAAGGTGAATAGGCAGGGTCTCACTACGTAGCCTTTACAAAGATTCCCCGGGGCTGTAGCCACCCGTTAGGTTTCCTAAATGTACCGCACTCCTCCCCAAGGGACAAATCAACCTTGGCAGAGCGAGCCGCATACACCGAGCCCCATTGACGGCACAACGGCTAAGCGAACTACACCCCGGTTCCTCTAATTATTCAGCTAAGGGCGTCCCATTCCACCCTCATGGTTGCACTGTTTTTCCCGGGCGGTCATCCATAGAACAGGTCCTTACGGAGAGGCACTCGAGAAACCGCTCGAGTCCCCTTGAAGGTCACACATATAATCATAAATAAGAAGGGAAAACAACGTATCATAGATAATCACATCATGTTCATTGATTAGAGTTGAGCAATAGCATCAGACTAAGCAGTAATAATCCGACCCAAATAGGTAAACAAGGACATGAATAACAAAAGCTAGTCAATCCTTAGGTATAAATGTGTAATGCGGGAGGTGAATTAAAGAATGAATAGGACAGAAATAGGTCAAAGGACACTTGCCTCCACCAACCGACTGCTGCTCAGGGGCTTCTCCTGCAAATTCCTCGGGCTCTTCGACCGGATCGTTCTCTATGCGAGCGCAAACATACATACATCCACATATTTAATACAAAAGAACAGTACACCATACAAGGGAACAAATAAAGTGAATATGCATCAAGTATGACATTCGATATCGCATTCATTAAGGTTTAGAAAGAAACGGGAAAGGGTCTCGCAGGGGGTTAAAGCTTATGCACTAATGATTAGTTACAACTGGTTCTTAACAAAGGAATTCTGTTATATACACTAATGGAAACCTAGTCATTTTAAGTTGATCAACATTGCACTAGGTAAACAATTAACTAAATGAATCAACTAGCGCAACGAAATTCTAAATTAAGCTTCCTATTTCAATAACATGAACAATGATTAGCCTACCTAAAATAAAATAACTATGATCACAGAAAGTAAAATAAAATAATAAAAAAAATAAAATAAAAAAAGGGGGGGCGGTTGAACCGGCCCAGGGGGCGCGGCCAGGCGGGCGGCCAGGCGCGGCCAGGCGCGCGGCTGGGGACCGGCTGGGGGCGCGGCCGGGCGCGGCCAGGCGCGGCCAGGGCGCGGCCGGGCGCGGCTGGGGCCGGCTGGGCGCGGCTGGGGCCGGCTGGGCGAGGCTGGGGGCAGGGCGCGGCCAGGCGGGCTGGGGGAAGAGGAGGGGAGAGGGGAGAGGGAGAGGGAGGAGGGGGAAAGGGGGGGGCTCACCGGGGACGGGCGAGCGACGGCGAGGGGCAGCGGTTGGGCCGGCGGCAGGGGCGGCCGAGCTAGGGCCAGGGGGCGGCGGCGGCTAGGGTGGGGAGAGGGAAAATGGGAGGAAGGGGAGGGAGAGAGAGGGAGTTGGGGGAAAAAAGGAGGGGGGGGCGGCGGTTGGGCCAGCTGAGGCCCAAGAGGGGCGCGCCAGGCGGCTGGGCCGGCCAGGGGGGCCCACGGCGCGGGAGAGAGAGAAAAAGAGGAGAGAGAAAGAAAAAGAAAAAGAAAGAAAAGGTTTTCTCCTTATTTTCGAAATCCAATCTTCCTAGATGAATGCATTTGCACTTTCAAACAATCAAAGAATGCATAGTTCGGCATGGTGCATCAAACAACATAAAACAATTTAGGGTTTTCTTTACACGGGAATTCTAAACCGAATCCCGCTAGCTTTGGAAAAAGTCAAGGTCTAGCGAGGGGAAAAAGAAAAAGAAAAGGTAACGCCCGAATTTGGCGAGTGAAGAAAAGAGAAAAAAAATTCAACTGCAAAATTCGGGGCGTTACAAACCTATCCCCCTTAAAAGAATCTCGCCCTCGAGATTCAGGGCTGGCTAGCAAAGAGCTCTGGGTACTTGGCCATCAAATCATCTTCACGCTCCCAAGTTGCTTCTTCCTCAGAGTGGTGATTCCATCTGACTTTGCACATTCTGATGGTCTTCCTTCGGGTGACTCTATCTGCAACCTCAAGGATCTGAGCTGGCTTCTCAACGTAGGTCAAGTCCTCCTGGACTTCTAGACCTTCCACTGGCAACTGCTCTTCTGGCACACGCAAGCACTTCTTCAACTGAGACACATGAAAGACATCATGCACAGCTGACAAATTCTCTGGCAGACTGAGCTGATAGGCCACTTCTCCACGCTTTGAGAGGATTTGGTACGGACCAATGTAGCGGGGTGCTAGCTTGCCTTTGATTCCGAACCTTCTGACTCCTCTGGTCGGTGACACTTTCAGATAGACAAAGTCTCCGACCTCGAAACTCAGCTCTCTTCTTCTTATGTCTGCATAACTTCGCTGCCTCGATTGCGCTACCTTCAGATTCTCTCGGACCATCTTGATGTTCTCTTCGGCTTCAAGCAAAATGTCTGGCCCAAACACTTGCTTCTCTCCAGGCTGATCCCATTGCAACGGAGTTCTACAACTCCTTCCATAGAGCGCTTGAAATGGTGACATCTTCAAACTGGCCTGGTAACTGTTGTTATAGGAAAACTCTGCATAGGGCAATCGCTTATCCCATCCGGACTGATCTTGCAGCGCACAGGCTCTCAACATGTCTTCAAGAATTTGATTGGTTCTTTCGGTCTGGCCATCTGTCTGCGGGTGATAAGCTGAACTGAAATTCAGATGTGTGCCCAAAGCTTCATGCAATTGCTGCCAGAAATGAGAGGTGAACTGCATTCCTCTGTCTGACACTATCTTCTTTGGCACACCATGAAGACAAACGACCCGAGACATATACAGTTCTGCCAATACTGCACTGCTGTAGGTGGTCTTGACAGGTATGAAGTGGGCTGACTTGGTTAAGCGGTCCACTACTACCCAAATGGAATCGTAGCCGGCTCGAGTGCGAGGCAATCCGACTATGAAATCCATACCAATTTCATCCCATTTCCACTGAGGGATCTGCAACGGTTGCAACAATCCAGCAGGTCTCTGATGCTCTGCCTTAATTCTTCGACAACTATCGCACATAGCCACATGCTCTGCGATTTCCCTCTTCATTCCGTACCACCAGAATTTCTTCTTCAGATCCTGATACATCTTCTCACTGCCAGGGTGAATCGAATAGGCTGTCTCATGAGCTTCCTTGAGAATCAACTCCCGAATAGACTGGACATTGGGAACACACAAGCGGTCTTTGAACCATATCACGCCTTCTGCATCTTCTCGAAAATCTTTGCCTCTGCCATCTAGAATCAGTCGTCGAATCTCACTGATCTTTTCATCATTCTTCTGCGCTTCTTTGATTTCTCGCTCCAAGGTAGGTTCCAATTCAACTGTGACTCCTCGCGAATTGTTCAGAAATCCGAGACTCAACCTGTCGAACTCCTTGGCCAACTCATAGGGCATCGGACGAGCGACCATCAGATTGACTTGACTCTTTCTGCTCAAAGCATCTGCCACTACGTTTGCTTTGCCTGGATGGTAATGAATCTCCAACTCATAATCTTTGATCAACTCTAACCATCTTCGTTGCCTCATGTTCAATTCTGACTAAGTGAATATGTACTTCAGACTCTTGTGATCTGTGTAAACATCGCATTTCTGTCCATACAGATAGTGCCTCCATGTCTTCAGTGCATGAACCACTGCTGCCAACTCTAGATCATGGATTGGGTAATTCTTCTCATGAACCTTCAGCTGTCGGGACGAGTAAGCCACAACTCTTCCCTCTTGCATCAACACGCATCCCAAACCTGTGTAACAAGCATCACAGTACACAGAGAAGGGCTTGTGCACATCAGGCAAGACTAGGACAGGCGTTGTCGTCAACTTCTCTTTCAGCGCTTCGAAGGCCTCTTGACATTTCTGGGTCCACTTGAACTCAACCTTGTTGCCTCTCATTGGTTTCGCAATCTTCGAAAACCCTTCAATGAATCGCCGATAATATCCGGCCATTCCAATGAAGCTCTTGATTCCTTGAGCATCCGTTGGCGCTTTCCAGTTCAGAATGTCTGCCACTTTCTTCGGATCCACAGCCAATCCTTCTTTGTTGATTATGTGACCCAAGAACAGGACTTCACTGATCCAGAACTCACACTTGCTCAACTTTGCATACAACTGGTGCTCTCGCAATCTCTGCAATACCATCCTCAAATGATCTGCATGTTCTTCTTCGCTTTGAGAATAAACCAGAATGTCATCAATGAATACCACCACAAACTTATCGAGATAATCCATGAATACACTATTCATCAAGTTCATGAAGAACGCTGGTGCATTGGTCAAACCAAAAGACATCACTGTGAACTCATACAAACCGTACTTGGTAATGAATGCCGTCTTCGGTATGTCCGAAGGCCGGATCCTGAGCTGATGATAACCTGACCTCAGATCAATCTTGGAGAACACACTGGCTCCTCTCAACTGGTCAAACAGATCTTCTATTCTGGGCAAAGGGTACTTGTTCTTGATCGTGACTTCATTCAAAGCTCGATAATCGATACATATCCTCTTGGTGCCATCTTTCTTCTCCACAAACAGGACAGGGGCAGCCCAAGGCGAGGTGCTTGGCCGGATGTAGCCTTTCTCTGACAGCTCATCAATCTGCTTCTTAAGCTCAACCAACTCTGGTCCAGATATTCTGTAAGCTCTCTTAAAGATAGGGGCGGTTCCAGGAAGAAGCTCTATGGCAAACTCAACTTTCCGCTCTGGTGGCATACCCGGTAAGTCCTTTGGAAACACATCTGGGAATTCAGACACAACCTTGATACTCCCAATTGGGTCTGCTTCACTGCTATCGACAGCCATCTGATAACAACTTCCTTTCTTCGGCTCAGGCGGGACTAACTCGGTCACCACTTCCTCTCCTAGTGGGGACACCAACTTGATTGTCCTTTGATCACAACTGATAACTGCCTGATACTTATCTAGCCAATTCATCCCTAGGATGACATCTATTCCTTGAGTACCCATTACTATAAGGTTAGCGGGAAACGCTATCCCCCTTATTTCCACACTTACATTCAAACAAATGCTATCAGCTCGAATTCTACCACCGGCTGAGTCAATTTGAATGGGGGTTGACATGGTAGTAATTGGAAGATTATGTGCTTTCACCCATGATGCAGTAATAAAAGAATGCGTTGCTCCAGTATCAAATAACACTTCTGCAATATGGGAATAGACTGGGAACATACCTACTGTCATGCCGGGGGTCTCTTGAACTGCTTCAGCCTCCAAGTGGTTCAGTCTCCCATGATTATAGCGCTGCTGAGGGCGGTTGCCTGCTCCAGACTGAGACACATTCTGCTTTGCTGGGGCATTGGGGCCTGACTGCTGCTGGGCTGCCTTCTTCGGACATTGCATCACCCAATGGCCTTGCTCTCCACAGTGGAAACACGCTCTGTTTCCAACCTGAGCTGGTGCTGCCTGATTGTTCTGCTGAGTTGCGGGGGCAGGAAAACGAGGTGTCTGCGGATTCTGCCTCTGAATCTGACCTCCTGATTGATTGCTCTGACGGTTCTGGTACTGGTGCTGAGGATACTGCCTTTGGGACTGCTGATACTGCTGACGCTGCTGATGCTGCTGAGGTGGACGCTGGTTCTGCCTGAACTGCTAAGGTTGATTGCCTGAAAAACGAGGACGGCTGCTGCTTCCAGGCTGGGGTCCACTGATCTTGCGCTTACGATCCTCCATCTCCTTACGCTTCCTTTCTGTCATGATTGCTCTGTCAATCAGGTGCTGGAATGTCGGGAAGGTATGATTCATCAGTTGGTACTGAAGAGGGTCGACCAAGCCTCTCAGAAAATGGTACTGTCGCTTGGCGTCGGTGTTGACATCCTCAGGAGCATAGCGAGACAACTGCAGAAACCTGTCTCGATACTCACTGACAGATGATGACCCTTGCTTAAGGGCCAGGAACTCCTCCTTCTTCACTATCATCAGACCTGCAGGCACATGGTACTGACGAAAGCTACCTCTGAACTCTTCCCAAGTGATGGCATCGGGGTTGGCATGGGTGGCGAGGTAAGACTCCCACCATGATTGGGCTGCTCCTCTCAACAGACGGGGACCATACAAGACTTTCTCCCTGTCATCACACTGAGCGGTATGCAACTCCCGCTCCACAGTGCGCAGCCAATCTTCAGCATCCATGGGGTCAGAAGAGTGAGCGAACGTTGGGGGATGACCTCTCATGAATTCAGCACGCTTGTCTCTGGGCATCTGAGGCATCTGAGGCTGGGGTGGTGCTTGCTGCTGTTGCTGCTGCTGCTGCTGAATGGCGGCCAGAGTCTGACCGATGGCCTGAACTGCCTGAGTCTGCATCAGAAACATCTGCTCGATCGACATCGGGGGCGGGGGTGGCAGGTGCTGCTGCTGAGGCACCTCTTCCTGCGGAGCGGCTTGCTCCTGCTGAACACGCCTTCCTCCTCTGCGCCTGTTCTCTGACATCTGCAGAACGCAACCACACATCAGAACTGATCTGGCAAATCTTGCAGCATAAGAGAAGAGTATAGAATTCTCCAACAGCACTGAACAGATGAGCATCTTCACTGATCTCCAACACAGACCACACAACTTCTCAGATAAAGAGGAAAGTAGAATAAAGGGTTTCCCAACTATATAACCAACTCCATTAACATAATAGGTAAACCAAAATGCAGGGGATACCCACACTCTGGTGACAGTCATTACAAAGATTCAAACCAAACATAGTTCATCATGACAAACATAAATGCACAGGATATAGCAAACTACCCTGTCTAACTAAGACTAACTAAGACCGAGACTAACGCTAAGACTGAAGCTTCTATGTATATATATTTTGTATTAATTACAGGATCCAACTCTAACGATCTATGGTTCTAGATTTATCTTGGTCTTGCAGTCGGGATTGCCATAAGACTGGCGTCCACGCCGAGGTGAGCGGTACGGGTGCTGAGTCCCAACGGGAGCGGGGGAACCATCATCCAAGTGACGACGTTCCGCGCGCTCAGCCCGCAGCAGGGCGATCTCAGCACGAGCCCTACTCAGCTCGTCTAATGCATGGTCCTGCTCCGTGTTTAGCACGGCGGCTAGGTTGACTGTGCTGCTCAACCTAGGATTGTCCTCACCAGCAGGTGAAACAATCACGCCTCCTGTGCTGCCAGATGGACGGCGGGGGTAATACTTCAGGTCGAGACCATCAGCTACCCCACCGAGAACCGAGCAGTAGTGCGAAAGCGCACGCCGTGCAGCATCCTGCATGGCTGCCTCAGCTGAGTCCCGCTCAGAGATAGAATAGTGCTCTGAGCAAGCCTCCGCGCCCTGGAGACTGTTCTCCGGACGGCGCACCAAGCAGGTCGCCTCCCAGCGGTCCGGGTAGACCCCGCGACTATGCTGGTAGACCACACAGCGATACTCGATGGACCAAGTACGGCGGTCAAGTGCCCGACGCAGCAGGGTGTCGAGCGCGTCGTGGAAGTGACACCCGCGAGCAGCGTCGCGAGTGATGGGTCGAGCAACCCATCCTTCCGGCTCATGGTCAGCAGGGAAGTCGATGTCGTGGCTCAAGCTGTCGTCGCCACCTCCATCGTCTGGGTCTCCTCCAGCAGCTACTCCAGAAGCTGGGGCGCCCAGTGGTGGTGCAGGGGGCGCCTCCAGGGGAAGCACAGGGGAGCAGCTCCTCACTGACTCTATCTCCTGCTGGAGCGAGAAGGAAGAGCCCTGCTGCTCCTGTCGTCGACGTTCCTGCTCCTCATGCAGGCGGTGGTGCAGTCTCTCCAAGTGGCTGGACTGTCCGGCCACGGGACGGCGAAGCGGACGCTCAGCAAGGCGGGAGGGTAAGAAGGGGATGACGGACTTTCGTGCAGTGTGTCTAAGTCGAGCCATCTACAAAAGACATCGCAAGCAAAAGGGTGAGAACAGAATTAATATGACCAGCAAATAACGAATCATAAATAAATGAAGGATCAGAATAAAACAAAATTTTCAGCAAGGTGTAATATATAGTAGAACATAGGTTTGGTCAGTAGGACCAACTTTTGAAGGGATACCAAAGTCAAGGCAGGGACAGAGGTCTATAGTCCTTAGAACGACCATTCTACTCTAGGTTAGCGGTCCTACAGTCAGCACGGCTCTGATACCACTTATGTCACACCCGGTTTTTTGAGGGCAAACCGAATGCGAACCATGTACGTGCCAGGATCAGTTATTCACGTACACAGCAGTTACATAACATGGACATCATCACACAGTGCTCAAATAGTATTAAAAGGGGAAATAATAGTCGATTACATCATACGTCTGAGACGTCCATATAGTTCTTACAATAAATCAAAGTGCGGAAAAGAAACGTAGATAACGCGGCCTTCACAGGCAGCCGACTGGGGGTTGCCGCTAACCCACACCTAGAACTCGTCGTAGTCTTGGAACTCCTGGAAGTCTCCTTCCACAGCTTCATCTTCTCCTGAGCAGTGGTTGCAATGCTGACAACCTGGGGGGGGGGGGGAATTGGTGTGTAGAGCAAGGGTGAGTACACATCAACATACTCAGCAAGTATCCTGTTTGGCTGTAGTAGACTAGCTTTATGTGGGGATAAGTCAAGCAGTTGCTTTTAGTTGGTCAGGTTATTACTTACTAGTAGAGAGCCAGGTTTTAACATTAACCCAAGTTATTAGCCCAATGTATCCTTTCCAAACGGAAAGAATACCACTTACCAGCACCATAGTCATAATCAGAACCATCAATCTCATTGCCACCTGTACCAAAATGTCTCTGATCAAGTATCACTAATCTCTAGAGCTCCCTTGGCCGCTCATAACCGTGAGCACGGCTGATATATCAGTTTCATAACACTCTGTAGAGGTTGCGCACTTTACCCACAAGCCGTGATTCCCTCTTGCCTCGGGCCGATCAAACCCTTAAACACTACCAAGGTGAATAGGCAGGGTCTCACTACGTAGCCTTTACAAAGATTCCCCGGGGCTATAGCCACCCGTTAGGTTTCCTAAATGTACCGCACTCCTCCCCAAGGGACAAATCAACCTTGGCAGAGCGAGCCGCATACACCGAGCCCCATTGACGGCACAACGGCTAAGCGAACTACACCCCGGTTCCTCTAATTATTCAGCTAAGGGCGTCCCATTCCACCCTCATGGTTGCACTATTTTCCCGGGCGGTCATCCATAGAACAGGTCCTTACGGAGAGGCACTCGAGAAACCGCTCGAGTCCCCTTGAAGGTCACACATATAATCATAAATAAGAACGGAAAACAGCGTATCATAGATAATCACATCATGTTCATTGATTAGAGTTGAGCAATAGCATCAGACTAAGCAGTAATAATCCGACCCAAATAGGTAAACAAGGACATGAATAACAAAAGCTAGTCAATCCTTAGGTATAAATGTGTAATGCGGGAGGTGAATTAAAGAATGAATAGGACAGAAATAGGTCAAAGGACACTTGCCTCCACCAACCGACTGCTGCTCAGGGGCTTCTCCTGCAAATTCCTCGGGCTCTTCGACCGGATCGTTCTCTATGCGAGCGCAAACATACATACATCCACATATTTAATACAAAAGAACAGTACACCATACAAGGGAACAAATAAAGTGAATATGCATCAAGTATGACATTCGATATCGCATTCATTAAGGTTTAGAAAGAAACGGGAAAGGGTCTCGCAGGGGGTTAAAGCTTATGCACTAATGATTAGTTACAACTGGTTCTTAACAAAGGAATTCTGTTATATACACTAATGGAAACCTAGTCATTTTAAGTTGATCAACATTGCACTAGGTAAACAATTAACTAAATGAATCAACTAGCGCAACGAAATTCTAAATTAAGCTTCCTATTTCAATAACATGAACAATGATTAGCCTACCTAAAATAAAATAACTATGATCACAGAAAGTAAAATAAAATAATAAAAAAAATAAAAAAGGGGGGGGGCGGTTGAACCGGCCCGGGGCGGTTGAACCAGCGGCTGGGCCGGCCGAGCAGGGGCGGCCGAGCGCGGGGGGGGGGGGGCTGAGCCGGGGCGGTTGAACTGGCCCGGGGGCGGTTGAACCGGCCGGCGCAGGGGCGGGGGGCGCGGCCAGGCGGGCGGCCAGGGCGCGGCCAGGGCCGGCCAGGCGCGGCCAGGCGCGCGGCTGGGGACCGGCTGGGGGCGCGGCCAGGCGCGGCCAGGCGCGGCCAGGGCGCGGCCGGGCGCGGCTGGGGCCGGCTGGGCGCGGCTGGGGGCAGGGCGCGGCCAGGCGGGCTGGGGGAAGAGGAGGGGAGAGGGGAGAGGGAGAGGGAGGAGGGGGAAAGGGGGGGGCTCACCGGGGACGGGCGAGCGACGGCGAGGGGCGGCGGTTGGGCCGGCGGCAGGGGCGGCCGAGCTAGGGCCAGGGGGCGGCGGCGGCTAGGGTGGGGAGAGGGAAAATGGGAGGAAGGGGAGGGAGAGAGAGGGAGTTGGGGGAAAAAAGGTGGGGGGGCGGCGGTTGGGCCAGCTGAGGCCCAAGAGGGGCGCGCCAGGCGGCTGGGCCGGCCAGGGGGGCCCACGGCGCGGGAGAGAGAGAAAAAGAGGAGAGAGAAAGAAAAAGAAAAAGAAAGAAAAGGTTTTCTCCTTATTTTCGAAATCCGATCTTCCTAGATGAATGCATTTGCACTTTCAAACAATCAAAGAATGCATAGTTCGGCATGGTGCATCAAACAACATAAAACAATTTAGGGTTTTCTTTACACGGGAATTCCAAACCGAATCCCGCTAGCTTTGGAAAAAGTCAAGGTCTAGCGAGGGGAAAAAGAAAAAGAAAAGGTAACGCCCGAATTTGGCGAGTGAAGAAAAGAGAAAAAAAATTCAACTGCAAAATTCGGGGCGTTACAGAGAGGCTCCAAGTTGTGGAGATTCCTCGCAAACGGGATTAAGAAAAGAAAGCAAAACAACGTGGTATTCAAGTGGGTCTTTGGACCGCTTGAGAGGGGTTGATTGCAACCCTCGTCCGTTGGGACGCCACAACGTGGAGTAGGCAAGCGTTGGTCTTGGCCGAACCACGGGATAACCATCGTGCCATCTCTGTGATAGATCTCTTGTGGTTATTGTGTTTTGTTGACGACTCCTCTTTAGCCACTTGGCGATTATTGTGCTAACGCTTAACCAAGTTTTTGTGGCTTAAGTTTCAAGTTCTACAGGATCACCTATTCACCCCCCTCTAGGTGCTCTCAGAGGTGCGCAACGAGACTCCTGCATTTACTTTTGTAAACAAACATTAAGCGTCGCGCGACGAAACGAGACTCCTGCATTTAATTTTTGTGAGCATTACTCTTTTGTCTCTTCTATTGAGCCTTTCAGGGTAGAAGAGGCCTTGCTAGATCCGGACTGGGTGTTGGCCATGCAGGAGGAACTCAACAACTTCAAGCGCAATGAAGTTTGGACACTGGTGCCTCGTCCCAAGCAAAACGTTGTGGGAACCAAGTGGGTGTTCCGCAACAAACAGGACGAGCACGGGGTGGTGACGAGGAACAAGGCTCGACTTGTGGCAAAAGGTTATGCCCAAGTCGCAGGTTTGGACTTTGAGGAGACTTTTGCTCCTGTGGCTAAGCTAGAATCAATTCGTATATTGCTAGCATATGCCGCTCACCATTCTTTCAGGTTGTACCAAATGGATGTGA
The DNA here is from genome assembly GCA_029449295.1 of Zea luxurians. NCBI lineage: Eukaryota > Viridiplantae > Streptophyta > Magnoliopsida > Poales > Poaceae > Zea > Zea luxurians. Next base: position 201,589 of record JAOPSE010000686.1, on the reverse strand, counting down.
AGAGCGCTTTCCTCAATGGGCCGATCAAGGAGGAGGTGTACGTGAAGCAACCCCCTGGCTTCGAGGATGAACGGTACCCCGACCACGTGTGTAAGCTCTCTAAGGCGCTCTATGGACTTAAGCAAGCCCCAAGAGCATGGTATGAATGCCTTAGAGACTTTCTAATTGCTAATGCTTTCAAGGTTGGGAAAGCCGATCCAACTCTTTTCACTAAGACTTGCGATGGTGATCTTTTTGTGTGCCAGATTTATGTCGATGACATAATATTTGGTTCTACTAACCAAAAGTCTTGTGAAGAGTTTAGCAGGGTGATGACGCAAAAATTCGAGATGTCGATGATGGGCGAGTTGAACTACTTCCTTGGGTTCCAAGTGAAGCAACTCAAGGATGGCACTTTCATCTCCCAAACGAAGTACACGCAAGACTTGCTAAAGCGGTTTCGGATGAAGGACGCCAAGCCCGCAAAGACTCCGATGGGAACCGACGGACACACCGACCTCAACAAAGGAGGTAAGTCCGTTGATCAAAAAGCATACCGGTCCATGATAGGTTCTTTGCTTTATTTATGTGCTAGTAGACCGGACATTATGCTTAGCGTATGCATGTGTGCTAGATTTCAATCCGATCCTAAGGAGTGTCACTTAGTGGCCGTGAAGCGAATTCTTAGATACTTAGTCGCTACGCCTTGCTTCGGGATCTGGTACCCAAAGGGGTCTAACTTTGACTTGATTGGATACTCAGATTCCGACTATGCTGGATGTAAGGTCGATAGGAAGAGTACATGGGGGACGTGCCAATTCTTAGGAAGGTCCCTGGTGTCGTGGAACTCTAAGAAAAAAACTTCCGTTGCCCTATCCACCGCTGAGGCCGAGTATGTTGCCGCAGGACAATGTTGCGCGCAACTACTATGGATGAGGCAAACCCTCCGGGACATTGGCTACAATCTGAGCAAAGTCCCACTCCTATGTGACAATGAGAGTGCTATCCGAATAGCGGAAAATCCTGTTGAGCACAGCCGCACAAAGCACATTGACATCCGGCATCACTTTTTGAGAGACCACCAGCAAAAGGGAGATATCGAAGTGTTTCATGTTAGCACCGAGAACCAGCTAGTCGATATCTTCACTAAGCCTTTAGATGAAAAGACCTTTTGCAGGCTGCGTAGTGAGCTAAATATCCTAGATTCGTGGAACTTGGATTGATTTATAGCATACATGTGATTATGCCTTTGATCATGTTCCTTATGCATTTTGTTGCTTACTATGGTGCTCAAGTTGTACAATCACTTCCCGGACCTCACAAGTCCTTGTGCAAGTGATGCACATATTTTGGGGGAGTTGTGCTACAACTTGACCCTTTGAGACTAACCGTTTGCTTGAGTTTGCTTGTTTTAGTCTCAAAGGAGGTTTGAAAGGGAAAAGGTGGACTTGGACCATGAAAGACTTCCACTGCACTCCAATGAGAGGGTAACTTATTCCAAGTTCATCTCATTGCCTTTGTATTCTTATTTGAAGATTTTGGTGAGGCAATGGGGTTAAAGGGCCAAGATTGATCCCGTTTTGGTGCTTGATGCCAAAGGGGGAGAAAATAAAGGCCAAAGCAACATATGGATCAGCTACCACTTGAGAAATTGAAATTTTGAAAATAGTAGATTAGAGCTTTTGGTTTGTCAAAACTCTTTTATTGTCTCTTTTGTCAAAAGTTGGCCTCTTGTGGGGAGAAGTGTTGATTATGGGAAAAAGGCGGAGTTTTTGAAATCCTTGATCAATTTCCTTTGGAATACCTCTCTTTATGTCTCTACAAGTGGATTTGACTTAGAGATAGGAATTTGAGTTTGATTTGCAAAAACAAACCAAGTGGTGGCAAAGAGTGATCCATATATGCCAAAATTGATTCAAAACAACTTTTGGTTTTCATTTGCATTGATATTGCACTTGTTCTAGTTGCTTTATGTTGTGTTGGCATAAATCACCAAAAAGGGGGAGATTGAAAGGGAAATGTGCCCTTGGGCCATTTCTAAGTATTTTGGTGATTGAGTGCCAACGCAAGTGCTTTTGTGTTGATCTATGCAATATGGTGAACAAAGTGTCGGCGTTTCGAGACCGGGGGGTCCCCGAGCCGACGAGTGAGTGTGCCGCGTGCCCCAGCCCAGATGGGTCGAGCGCGTGGGCGAGCGCGAAGGGGGGAACAGAGAGAGGTCGGTGGCCGGAGCCGGGTCGTGAGGGAGTCGGAGAATTCCCGCGGCCTTCGTGTTCGTCCCGCGCCCAGGTTGGGTGCGCTTGCAGTAGGGGGTTACAAGCGTCCGCGCGAGGTGAGGGGAGCGAGCGGCCCCGAGAGAGCGCCTGCCCCTGCCCTTCGTCCCCGCGAGGCCAACCTTCTCTAAGAAGGCCCTGGTCCTTCCTTTTATAGTCGTAAGGAGAGGATCCAGGTGTACAAGATGGGGGTGTAGCAAGGCGCTACGTGTCTAGCGAGGGAGAGCTAGCGCCCTATGTACATGCCAAGGTGGCAGCCGGAGAGATCTTGGCACCCTGTTGGCGTGGCGTCGTGGCTGTTGGAGGAGTAACGGAGCCGGACGGAGGGACAGCTGTCGAAGTGGCTGGGCCCTTGCTGACGTCCTCCTGCTTTCGTAAGGGAGCTGAGAGCCGCCGTCGTCATGGTCTAGCGGGGCGCCATCATTGCCTATCTGGCGTTGCTGGCCAGATGGGACGCCGGTCTTGTTCTCTGCGACCCAAGTCGGCTCAGGGCAGGGTGATGAGGACGCTTCCTATCGACGTGGCGGTCTCGTGTCCTAGGTAGGGCGTCGTGGAGGCTCCTCCGAAGCCGAGGTCGAGTCCGTCCTGCAAGACAGAGACAGAGTCCGAGCCCTGGGTTGGGCGAGGCGGAGATTGTTCGGCAGAGGCCGAGGCGGAGTCCGAGCCCTGGGTCGGGCGAGGCGGAGTTCGTCGTCTTCTGGGGCCTTAGCCCGAGTCCGAGCCCTGGGTCGGGCGGAGCGGAGTTCGCCGTCTTCCGGGGCCTTAGCCCGAGTCCGAGCCCTGGGTCGGGCGGAGCGGAGTTCGCCGTCTTCCGGGGCCTTAGCCCGAGTCCGAGCCCTGGGTCGGGCGGAGCGGAGTTCGCCGTCTTCCGGGGCCTTAGCCTGAGTCCGAGCCCTGGGTCAGGCGGAGCCTCCTATGGCACCTCTGGCGAAGTCTGGTCGCCCGTCGGTCTTACCTTTTGCGTTAAACGCCCCGGTGATTTGGTCGGTTGGCGCGGTGATTTAGTCAGGGTTACTTCTTATCGAAGGCGGGGCCTCGAGCGAGCCGGTGATGCGTCTGCCGTGAAAGAGGAGGCCTCAGGCGAGACGGAGTCATCTTAGGGTCGGCTGCCCTCGCCCGAGGCTAGGCTCGGGCGTGGCGTGATCGAGTCACTCGTATGGACTGATCCCTGACTTAATCAAACCCATCAGGCCTCTGCAGCTTTATGCTGATGGGGGTTACCAGCTGAGAATTAGGCGTCTTGAGGGTACCCCTAATTATGGTCCCCGACAGTAGCCCCCGAGCCTCGAAGAGAGTGTTAACACTCGCTTGGAGGCTTGCGTCGCACTTTTTTGCAAGGGGACCAGCCTTTCTCGGTGGTACTTTGTTCCGGTGGGTGCGCGCGAGCGCACCCGCCGGGTGTAGCCCCCGAGGCCTCGGAGGAGTGGTTTCACTCCTTCGAGGTCTTAATGCCTTGCGTAATGCCTCGGCTGGTCTGGCGGTTCCCTCATGCGAGCAGGGCGTAGCCCAGGTGCACTGTCGGGGCCCAAGTTCTCGGGCTGGTATGTTGACGCTGTCAACGGTTTGGCCGGAGCCGGGTTTGCGAGAGCAGCCCCCGAGCCTCCGCACGGAGCGAGAGGACGATCAGGGACAGACTCGGCTTTTTTATATACGCCCCTACGTCGCCTTTTCGCAAGGAGGAGGGGGGAGTGCGCCATGTTACCCTCGATGGGCACCGAATATGGTGTCTCCGGTGAGCTGCAATCGGGTAATCCGAGTGGACGTCCGTGCCCCGTTCGTTGGGGGTCGGCTAGGGGCCCGGAGGCACGCCCAAAAGTACCTGCGGGTGATCTGCCGGACCCGGTCCCCTAGCGACGGGGTCCGAGGGCTCGTTGCCTCCCTCCGATGGGATTCCGTTACAGAGTCGTTCCCGCTGGTCTCAGAAATGTCCTAGGGTACCTCGGGAGCGCAGCCCGAGCCTTGGTTATGTATCGAACGTACCCCTGGTCATCCCTCGCTCGGCGTCTGAGGCGACTGTGAACCCTTCGACAGGCCAGCCTTCGAACCCCTGATCAGTAGGGGGCATGGAGCCCAAGTAGCCTGAGGCGGTCGTGGGACCTTTCGGGGGCCGACCTTCGAACCCCTGACCAGTAGTGGGTGTCGGGCCCACGCGATCTGAGGCGGCTGTTGAACCCTTCGGGGGGCCAGCCTTCGAACCCCTGATCAGTAGGGAGGCTCGGAGCCTAGTTCCTTCACGGGGAAGGATCCCTTTGGGGTTATCCCCCTTCTCGGTCCCTGTTGCAAGAGATAGAGAAAGAAGGAAAAGGGAAAAAGGATTCGAAATTGAACGTCGTGGCGTACCTTTTTCGGCGCGGTTGTTTTGGCGAAGGCGAAACGTCACCAGCCGCTCCCGCCCGTAGCGCTGTCCGTCGAGCCGCGGAGTTAATGCGCCGGGGTGAGTAGTTGGCGAGGTTGCCGTTGCGCGTGCGCGAGCCGTTCGAGGTACGGGTCACGGGCGCGTCGTCTTCACGCCGTGAGAGGGGGTTCTCTTGCTGCCTCCGGATGGGACATGAGCTTGGCAGATGGCGTGACCGCTGCTCTCGCGCGCCTGCCACCGTCATTACTGCCGGCCCATTTTTGACCGCTTTTGACCGCTGCGCCAGGCTGGCGCTGCTGGGTCGCGGGCTGGGTCGCCTCGAATCGCGGTATCGGTTCCGCAATCGAGGAGGTGCGGTGGTGGAGCGAGTGGCACAGCGGCTCGCATGCAGCACCCGGCGCGCCAGTTGCACGACGCGTGGGCTTGAGCCGTCGCGCTGGCCTGCCAGGAGTCGGAGAGGCGCGTCCACTTGGCGCAGTTGCATGCCGCCTGCATGGCCGCCTGCCCCTTTCGCCCGCTGGTCCGGGCAAAAGTGGAGGGTTACTTGTAACCGCTGGGTGGTTGCGTGCGTCGTGCGCGGCGGTTCGGCTTCTTCTGCTTAGAGCCGGTCTGCATGACAGGCGGGCCCCAGCCCCCGCGCCGCAGGGGAGGACTTTGGAGGCGTGTTGGAGAAGACTCAGCCCGTGACGGTTGAGGGCGCAAGCAGGGGGAGTTGTCTTTAAAAGGAGGGCGACCCCCTTCGTAAGGTGACCATGTCTCCTTCCTCCCCTATGCATTGTGTCTCTCCATCTTCCGAGCCCCCGGATGGGGGGAACCGCTGTCTTTTTGCTCCATCGTTGGAGGAACGCAACTCCGTGGGAGTTGGTACCTTTCAGCCATCGTTCGGCTTCAAGGATTTTCATCGTGCAGCCCGGTTGCCCCCCTCGGCTGGGGGTCACCCGAGACGGTGACCACCAGCTCCTGGGTGGGGAGGGGCAAACCGGACTGCGGTCCCGGCGCTGCCCTCAGTGTTGAGGGTGTTCGTCATCCTCGCCGGGGCAGGGAGCGAGGCGAGCCGGGGCCCCGCCTCCTACGCGGGCCGGCGGGCCACCTCATTTTCCAGCTTCTGGTGGTGGCAATCGCCTTTTAGCCCCACGGCGGAGACATCCTCCAGTCATGCCGGGGAAGGAGAACTGTTGCTGCCCAGCTAGGATGCAACATTCCGTCTTCCTCCTCGCATTCGCGGCGAGGGCGGCTGCGAGGATCTGCCGGGGTGCTTAGGGGCGTCCCGCGTTTGCTGGTGATTCGCCCAGAGCTTGTCGCTCCACGGGCTTCCCTGGCGGGGAGGTTGTCCGTACCCGCGGGGACGGAACCGGAGTTCCGTTTGTAATGGCACTTCGAGTGCCGGGTTTTTTGTTCATTTCGGCTTTCGGGGCCTGAACATGTATGTAATTACGGCACGGAGCCGTGTTTTTCCCTTATTTCCGAGCACTAAGACTCGTCTGCTGATTGTCTGAACCGCTTCACCAAGCGTGAGTTGCCCCGTGTCAAGGTGACGAGTGAGGTATCCGTATCCCGGAGGCGTAGGAATCCCTTGGCTCGGTCGGACCTGTTGTCCGAGGCTCCTCTAGCTTAGTTAAAGAGACCCCTCGGCCGCTCTTCGACGAGCCGAGGCCAGGGGTAGCGATATCAGCATGAGCAGAGGCGGAGTTGGCTCGGAAATGAAACCTGGTTGGCCGAAGCCTAGCCGGGTTGTCCGTTGGCAGGATCGACGTCGGAGCTGATCAGCCGAGGCTTCGGACCGAGCTGGCGCCCTCGGAAGGCGGTCGGCCGAGGCCCCGGAGGTGGCCGGCCGAGCCGCCCGCTCGGGCCGGGTTCTCGGAGAAGTCCCTGGCAGAGATTGCTCGAGCGTGGTGATGACGTCGTCCTTCGGAGCAGAGGCCCTCGGACCGCGTCGCCGTCCGAGGCTAGGTCGGGCCTTGCCGAAGGTGCTGTTGATGCCGAGGGCGTCATCGCCCTCTTCCAGCGTCAAGATCCGAGCCTGCAGGGTCAAATCGTCTTGTAGCGTGGGCCTTGTGCGGCCGTCGAGGCCAGAACACACACCCTTGCTGCGTTATAAAGCTGCGTCTCTTTTCCTCTTGTTTCGAGTATCTGGACTTTTTGTCGGTAGCAGGGATGTTAGTGCGAGCAAGAGTTGCTTCTCGCGGAAGGTGATGAGTGAGGTATCCGTATCCCGGGGGCGTGGGAGTCCCTCGGCTCGGTCGGCCTTGCCGCTTACGCGTACTTTTACCCGTCCATGAGGCCCTGTCACTGACTCAGTCGAGAAGGCTCGAAGAATCGCTTCGACAGAAGAGCTTCCGTACGTGAAGACTCGTTCGATCCGCGGATTCGCCTTATCCGAGCGCGAGTTACTTATCGCAGAAGGTGATGAGTGAGGTATCCGTATCCCGGAGGCGTAGGAGTCCCTCGGCTCGGTCAGCCTTGACTGCTTACGTGTACCCCGTCGTTTCTAGGACCCACTTTTCGAAGTAGTCAAAAAGCACGAAAGATGTTCTGGTGAAAGAGATTTTTTGTTCGAGGAAAATTTTGACGCAGAGGGGGTTTCCCCCCTTTTAGCCCCCGAGGGAGGGTCGGGCTTTGCCGAGGCGAGGCCGACCCTTCCTTGTTGACTAAACTTTGCGTGGGTGCGAGGTATATGAACAACTTGGAAATATCTCAAGGGTAGAAACGACGTAGCTGTTGGATGTTCCAAGCGTTGCCGTAGACCTCGCCTTGACTGTTGGCCAGCTTGTACGTTCCGGGCTTCAGAACTTTGGCGATGATGAACGGCCCCTCCCAGGGGGGCGTGAGCTTGTGCCTCCCTCGGGCGTCTTGCCGCAGCCGAAGCACCAGGTCGCCCACCTGAAGATCTCGGGGTCGGACCCCTCGGGCGTGGTAGCATCGCAGGGACTGCTGATACCGCGCCGAGTGTAGTAAGGCCCTGTCCCGAGCCTCGTCCAGCTGGTCCAGCGAGTCTTCTCGGTTAGCTTGGTTGCTTTCTTCGTTGTAGGCCCTCGTCCTCGGGGAGCCGTATTCCAGGTCCGTGGGCAGGATGGCCTCGGCCCCGTAGACCAGGAAGAACGGCGTGAAACCCGTGGCTCGGCTTGGCGTCGTCCTCAGGCTCCAGACCACCGAGGGGAGTTCCTTCATCCATCGCTTGCCGAACTTGTTGAGATCATTGTAAATTCGAGGCTTGAGCCCCTGTAGAATCATGCCATTGGCACGTTCTACTTGCCCATTCGACATGGGGTGAGCTACGGCGGCCCAGTCTACCCGGATGTTGTGGTCTTCGCAAAAATCCAAGAATTTTTTGCCGGTGAACTGGGTGCCGTTGTCGGTGATGATGGAGTTCGGGACCCCGAAGCGATGGATGATGTTGGTGAAGAACGCCACCGCCTGCTCGGACCTGATGCTGTTCAGGGGTCGGACCTCGATCCACTTGGAGAATTTGTCGATGGCGACCAGCAGGTGCGTGTAGCCCCCGGGCACCTTCTGCAGGGGGCCGACGAGGTCCAGACCCCACACAGCGAAGGGCCAGGTGATGGGTATCGTCTGCAGAGCCTGAGCGGGCAGGTGGGTCTGCTTCGCATAGAATTGGCACCCTTCGCAGGCGCGGACAATTCTAGTGGCGTCAGCCACCGCCGTTGGCCAGTAGAAGCCTTGGCGGAAAGCGTTCCCGACGAGGGTTCGAGGTGCTGCATGATGACCGCAAGCCCCCGAGTGTATTTCCCGCAGGAGTTCCTGACCTTCGGCGATGGAGACACATCGCTGGAGGATGCCCGAGGGGCTTCGGTGGTAGAGCTCCTTCTCATCGCCCAGCAAGACGAACGACTTGGCGCGTCGCGCTACCCGCCGAGCCTCGGCTCGGTCGAGGGGCAGTTCTCCTTGGTGGAGATATTGCAGGTACGGGGTTTGCCAATCTTGATCTGGCACGACCCCGTTCTGCTCCTCCTCGATGCGCAGCGCTTCGCCCTCGGGGGCCGAGGGTTCCTCGGGCTGAACCGAGGGTGGCTCGGGCTGGGCCGAGGTTGCCTCGGACGGGGCCGAGGGCACCTCGGGCTCGGGCGTGTCGCCTATCTTGACGGAGGGTTGGTGCAGATCCCGGGAGAAGACGTCCGGGGGAACCGTCGTACGCCCCGAGGCTATCTTCGCCAACTCGTCCGCAGTCTCGTTGTAGCGCCGGGCGATGTGGTTAAGCTCGAGCCCGTAGAACTTGTCTTCCAGGCGTCGAACCTCCTCACAGTAGGCCTCCATCTTCGGGTCGCGGCAGAGGGAGTTCTTCATGACTTGGTCGATGACGAGCTGCGAGTCGCCGCGTGCATCGAGGCGTCGGACCCCTAGCTCGATGGCGATTCGCAATCTGTTGATCAGAGCCTCGTACTCAGCCACATTGTTGGACGCCGGGAAATGGAGGCGGAGCACGTAGCGCAGGTGTTTCCCGAGGGGCGAGACGAAAAGCAGGCCCGCGCCAGCTCCCGTCTTCATCAGCGACCCGTCGAAAAACATGGTCCAGAGCTCTGGTTGGATCGGAGCCGTTGGCAACTGGGTATCGACCCATTCGGCTACGAAATCCGCCAGTACCTGGGACTTGATGGCCTTCCGAGGGGCGAACGAGATTGCCTCGCCCATGATTTCCACCGCCCACTTCGCGATCCGCCCCGAGGCTTCTCGGCACTGGATGATCTCCCCCAGGGGGAAGGATGACACCACAGTCACCGGATGGGACTCGAAGTAATGTCGCAGCTTTCGCCTCGTCAGGATCACTGCATATAGCAGCTTCTGGACTTGTGGGTAGCGGATCTTGGTCTCGGACAGCACTTCGCTGACGAAGTAAACTGGCCTCTGAATGGGCAGAGCATGCCCCTCTTCCTGCCTTTCGACCACGATCGCGGCGCTGACCACCTGAGTGGTTGCGGCAACGTAGACCAAGAGGGTTTCTCCATCAGCTGGGGGTACCAAGACGGGCGCCTGGGTGAGGAGCGCCTTCAGGTTCCCGAGGGCTTCCTCGGCCTCGGGAGTCCAAGTGAAGCACTCGGCCTTCCTTAAGAGATGGTACAGGGGCAGGCCTCTTTCGCCGAGGCGCGAGATGAAACGGCTCAAGGCCGCGAGGCAGCCCATGACCCTCTGTACGCCTTTTAAGTCCTTGATGGGCCCCATGTTTGTGATGGCCGCGATCTTCTCCGGGTTGGCTTCGATGCCACGCTCGGAGACGATGAATCCCAAAAGCATGCCCCGGGGCACCCCGAAGACGCACTTCTCGGGATTGAGCTTGACGCCCTTCGCCTTGAGACACCGGAATGTCAGTTCGAGGTCGGAGAGGAGGTCGGAGGCTTTCCTCGTCTTGACTACGATGTCATCGACGTAGGCCTCGACCGTGCGACCGATGTGTTCGCCGAACACATGGTTCATGCATCGCTGGTACGTTGCACCCGCGTTCCTCAAACCGAACGGCATTGTGACATAACAGTACATGCCGAAGGGCGTGATGAAAGAAGTCGCGAGCTGGTCGGACTCTTTCATCTTGATTTGATGATACCCTGAGTAGGCATCGAGGAAAGACAGAGTTTCGCACCCTGCAGTGGAGTCCACGATTTGATCGATGCGAGGTAGAGGGTAGGGGACCTTCGGACATGCTTTGTTGAGACCAGTGTAGTCTACACACATCCGCCATTTCCCCCCTTTTTTCCTCACAAGTACAGGGTTGGCAAGCCATTCGGGATGGAATACCTCTTTGATGAACCCTGCTGCCATCAGCTTGTGGACTTCCTCGCCTATCACCCTGCGCCTTTCCTCGTCGAATCGGCGCAGAGGCTGTCTGACCGGTCGGGCTCCGGCCCGAATATCCAGCGAGTGCTCGGCGACTTCCCTTGGTATGCCGGGCATGTCCGAGGGACTCCATGCAAAGACGTCGGCGTTTGCGCGGAGAAAGTCGACGAGCACTGCCTCCTATTTGGGGTCGAGCCCGGATCCGATCCGAATCTGCTTGGAGGTGTCGCCACTGGGGTCGAGAGGGACGGCCTTAACCGTCTCCGCTGGCTCGAAGTTGCCGGCATGCCGCTTCACGTCCGGCACCTCTCGGGAGAGGCTTTCCAGGTCGGCAATGAGGGCCTCGGACTCGGCGAGGGCCTCGGCGTACTCCACGCACTCCACATCGCATTCGAATGCGTGTTTGTACGTGGGGCCGACGGTGATGACCCCGTTGGGGCCCGGCATCTTGAGCTTCAGGTAGGTGTAGTTGGGGATGGCCATGAACTTCGCGTAGCATGGCCTTCCCAACACTGCGTGGTAGGTCCCTCGGAACCCGACCACCTCGAACGTCAAAGTCTCCCTTCGGAAGTTGGAGGGTGTTCCGAAGCAGACAGGGAGGTCGAGCTGTCCGAGGGGCTGGACGCGCTTCCCGGGAATGATCCCGTGGAAGGGCGCAGCGCCTGCTCGGACGGATGACAGGTCGACGCGCAGGAGCCTGAGGGTCTCGGCGTAGATGATGTTGAGGCAGCTGCCTCCATCCATCAGGACCTTGGTGAGCCTGACGTTGCCGATGACGGGATCGACGACGAGCGGGTACTTCCCTGGGCTCGGCACGTGGTCGGGGTGGTCGTCCCGGCCGAAGGTGATGGGCTTGTCGGACCAGTCTAGGTAGACTGGCGCCGCCACCTTCACCGAGCAGACCTCCCGACGCTCCTGCTTACGGTGCCGAGCCGAGGCGTTTGCCGCATGCCCTCCGTAGATCATGAAGCAGTCGTGGACCTCCGGGAACTCTCCTGCTTGGCGATCCTCCCTTTTGTCGTTGTTGTGAGCCCTGCCACCCTCCGCGGGTGGCCCGGCCCTGTGGAAGTGGCGCCGAAGCATGACGCACTCTTCGAGGGTATGCTTGACGGGACCCTGATGATAGGGGCACGTCTCCTTGAGTGCCTTGTCGAAGAGGTTGGCACCTCCGGGGGGCCTCCGAGGGTTCTTGTGCTCGGCGGCGGCGACAAGGTCTGCATCGGGAACGTCGCGTTTCGCTTGCGACTTCCTCCTGCCTTTCCTCTTGGCGCCGCGCGGAGTAGACGCCTCGGGAGCATCTTCCGACGGGCGGCCCTGGGGCTGCTTGTCCTTTCGGAAGATGGCCTCTACCGCCTCCTGGCCGGAGGCGAACTTGGTGGCGATGTCCATCAGCTCGCTCGCCCTGGTGGGGGTCTTGCGACCCAACTTGCTCACCAGGTCACGGCAGGTGGTGCCGGCGAGGAACGCGCCGATGACATCGGAGTCGGTGATGTTGGGCAGCTCGGTGCGCTGCTTCGAGAATCGCCGGATGTAGTCTCGGAGAGACTCTCCCGGCAGTTGCCGATAGCTTCGGAGGTCCCAGGAATTCCCGGGGCGCACGTACGTGCCCTGGAAGTTGCCAGCGAAAGCCTGGACCAGATCTTCCCAGTTGGAAATCTGCCCCGGAGGCAGGTGCTCCAACCAGGCACGAGCGGTGTCGGAGAGAAACAGGGGGAGGTTTCGGATGATGAGGTTGTCATCATCCGTCCCACCCAGTTGACAGGCCAGGCGGTAGTCCGCAAGCCACAATTCCGGTCTCGTTTCCCCCGAGTACTTCGTGATAGTAGTCGGGGGTCGGAATCGGGGCGGAAACGGCGCCCGCCGAATGGCTCGGCTAAAGACCTACGGACCGGGTGGTTCGGGCGAGGGACTCCGATCCTCCCCGCTGTCGTAGCGTCCCCCACGCCTGGGGTGATAACCTCGGCGCACCCTTTCGTCGAGGCGTGCCCGACGGTCGCGATGAGGGTGCTCGTTGCCGAGGCGGCCCGGGGCCGCAGGCGCGGTGTTGCGCGTGCGCCCAGTGAAGACCGAGGCTTCCCGCGTGAGTCGGGAAGTCGCGGCACGAGGTTCCGAGGGGTATCCCTGCCTGCGGGAGGCAGAGCTCTCGGCCCGCCGGGCCGCAGCGCCTTCCAGGAGATGCTTGAGTTCTCCCTGGATTCACCGACCCTCGGTGGTTGATGACTCCGGCATCGCGCGGAGGAGCATCGCTGCGGCGGCCAGGTCCTGACCGGTTCCGCCGGATGCGGGTGGCGGTCTGTCCCTGGCATCGTTGGCGATGCGGTGCTGGAGACCTTGGGGCAGGTGACGTATTCCTCCGGCCGGGGGCTGGCTCGCCCATACCTGCCCGATGTTCTGGCGGATTGCCTCGAGCGCTCCTGCTCCCCCATCGAGCCCGGCCTGCGCCCCGCGGACTTGCTCGAGCTGTGGGTCGTGACCCCCCGCCGGAACGGGGACCACAGCTAGCTCCCGCGGGATGTCAGCGCGAGGCGCTGGCCTAGGGGGATCACCATCCTCCGGCATGCCGAGACAGCCGCCTCCGGAGGGATCCCCTAGCTTGATGTGGAAACATTCGCGGCTCGGGCCGCAGTCCTTGTCGCCAAGGCTGCGGCTGCCGTCGGAACAGTCGGAGAGGCAGTAGTCACATGCGGTCATGAAGTCCCGCATGGCACTAGGGTTGCCAGATCCGGAGAAATCCCAGCAGATGCTGGGGTCGTCATCTTCCTCGGACCCAGAGGGTCCGTAGGTCGAGACACCCGTCAATCGGTCCCAAGGCGACCGCACACGAAACCCCAGAGAGGTTGCACTCGCCTCAATGTGAGCGCCCGCCAAAGCGAGGTCGCCAGGCGGGCTGAGGTCGAGTCGAAATGACGAAAGATGGGGAGCAGTTGGTACCTTTTTGTCGACGAGGAGCGATGGAGTCACGTCGGGGGCTGACCGCGCCGTCGTCTTGGGTACGAGGGCGACGTCCTGCAGGCCCTCCGTGAGCGTGCTGGTGTCGTCCACCTGCTCGGGGTCGACGTGTTGCGGGGGGATGCTGCTCGCCTTTGCCTCGAACGCGAGGGCGACGCTTGGCGTGTCCTCCGTTGGGGCGCCGGGGATGTCGATTTGCTCGACAGCCGTCGGAGCGTGGCCTCCCGCTCGGCCCTGGTTGCCCCGCCTCCTCCTCCTCCGATGGCGAGGGAGAGGATGGGGCGAACTCGAAAGTTGTCCTTCCCCCACGTGGGAAAGACGTCGTCGATTCCGCCGCCGGCGGGCGGGCTGTCCGCCACCATTGTCGCTGTCGCACGGCGGTGGAAGGAGTATCATGTCGTAGTTGCCGTCGAAGGACATGAACTCAAGACTCCCGAAACAGAGCACCGATCCGGGTTGAAGAGGTCGTTGGAGACTGCCCATCTAGAGCTTGACGGGAAACTGCTCGTCAACACGCAGCAGGCCCCTACCTGGCGCGCCAACTGTCGGCGTTCCGAGACCGGGGGGTCCCCGAGCCGACGAGTGAGTGTGCCGCGTGCCCCAGCCCAGATGGGTCGAGCGCGTGGGCGAGCGCGAAGGGGGGAACAGAGAGAGGTCGGTGGCCGGAGCCGGGTCGTGAGGGAGTCGGAGAATTCCCGCGGCCTTCGTGTTCGTCCCGCGCCCAGGTTGGGTGCGCTTGCAGTAGGGGGTTACAAGCGTCCGCGCGAGGTGAGGGGAGCGAGCGGCCCCGAGAGAGCGCCTGCCCCTGCCCTTCGTCCCCGCGAGGCCAACCTTCTCTAAGAAGGCCCTGGTCCTTCCTTTTATAGTCGTAAGGAGAGGATCCAGGTGTACAAGATGGGGGTGTAGCAAGGCGCTACGTGTCTAGCGAGGGAGAGCTAGCGCCCTATGTACATGCCAAGGTGGCAGCCGGAGAGATCTTGGCACCCTGTTGGCGTGGCGTCGTGGCTGTTGGAGGAGTAACAGAGCCGGACGGAGGGACAGCTGTCGGAGTGGCTGGGCCCTTGCTGACGTCCTCCTGCTTTCGTAAGGGAGCTGAGAGCCGCCGTCGTCATGGTCTAGCGGGGCGCCATCATTGCCTATCTGGCGTTGCTGGCCAGATGGGACGCCGGTCTTGTTCTCTGCGACCCAAGTCGGCTCAGGGCAGGGTGATGAGGACGCTTCCTGTCGACGTGGCGGTCTCGTGTCCTAGGTAGGGCGTCGTGGAGGCTCCTCCGAAGCCGAGGTCGAGTCCGTCCTGCAAGACAGAGGCAGAGTCCGAGCCCTGGGTCGGGCGAGGCGGAGATTGTTCGGCAGAGGCCGAGGCGGAGTCCGAGCCCTGGGTCGGGCGAGGCGGAGTTCATCGTCTTCCGGGGCCTTAGCCCGAGTCCGAGCCCTGGGTCGGGCGGAGCGGAGTTCGCCGTCTTCCGGGGCCTTAGCCCGAGTCCGAGCCCTGGGTCGGGCGAAGCGGAGTTCGCCGTCTTCCGGGGCCTTAGCCCGAGTCCGAGCCCTGGGTCGGGCGGAGCGGAGTTCGCCGTCTTCCGGGGCCTTAGCCCGAGTCCGAGCCCTGGGTCGGGCGGAGCGGAGTTCGCCGTCTTCCGGGGCCTTAGCCTGAGTCCGAGCCCTGGGTCGGGCGGAGCCTCCTATGGCACCTCTGGCGAAGTCTGGTCGCCCGTCGGTCTTACCTTTTGCGTTAAACGCCCCGGTGATTTGGTCGGTTGGCGCGGTGATTTAGTCAGGGTTACTTCTTATCGAAGGCGGGGCCTCGAGCGAGCCGGTGATGCGTCTGCCGTGAAAGAGGAGGCCTCAGGCGAGACGGAGTCATCTTAGGGTCGGCTGCCCTCGCCCGAGGCTAGGCTCGGGCGTGGCGTGATCGAGTCACTCGTATGGACTGATCCCTGACTTAATCAAACCCATCAGGCCTCTGCAGCTTTATGCTGATGGGGGTTACCAGCTGAGAATTAGGCGTCTTGAGGGTACCCCTAATTATGGTCCCCGACACAAAGTGCAAATCAAGTCAAAAGGTATGTTTCTAGACTTAGTACATTGTTTTATGGACTAATGTATTGCATCTAAGTGCTGGAAACAGGAAAGATTGAATTGGAAATGAGATGGCTTTGTTCAGCCAAAGTCTGCTCAGTCTGGGTGCACCGGACTGTCCGGTGGTGCACCGGACAGCGTCCGGTGCGCCAGGCTGGCTCTGGCGAATAGGCTGCTCTCGGGACTTTGACGACGGTGTACGGCTATAATTCACCGGACTGTCCGGTGGCGCACAGGACTGTCCGGTGAGCCGTTCACAGGCGAACTCGTCGCTCTCGGGAGATGTTTTACGGCGTACGGCTAAAATTCATCGGTCTGTCTGGTGGTGCACCGGACTGTCCGGTGAGTCAATAGTCAGCCGGGGCAACGGTCGGCCGAGGATTCTGCGCGTGACGCGTGGCCGAGCCAACGGTCACATTGGTGCACCGGACTATCCGGTGTGCACCGGACAGTGTCCGGTGCGCCAATGGCTCTCAGATTCCAACAGTCGGCTTCGCCAAATAAGGAAGGATATCTGCACCGGACAGTGTCCGGTGGTGCACCGGACTGTCCGGTGCGCCAGTCGACAGAAGCCAAGATCTGCCTTCCAGAATTGCTCTCAACGGCTCCTAGCTGCCTTGGGGCTATAAAAGGGACCCCTAGGCGCATGGAGGAGTAAACCAAGCATTCCTTGAGAAATATTGATCACTCACACTTCATTCTTGCGCACTTGTTCGACATTCTAGTGATTTGAGCTCCGTTCTAGTGTGCTAGTCTCTTGAGCTTAAGTCTGGGTCTTGTGTGTGTGCATTTGCTGTGATCTTAGTGTCTTGTGTGAGTTGCTAATCCCTCCCTTACTCCGTGCTTCTTTGTGAACTTCAAGTGTAAGGGCGAGAGGCTCCAAGTTGTGGAGATTCCTCGCAAACGGGATTAAGAAAAGAAAGCAAAACAACATGGTATTCAAGTGGGTCTTTGGACCGCTTGAGAGGGGTTGATTGCAACCCTCATCCGTTGGGACGCCACAACGTGGAGTAGGCAAGCGTTGGTCTTGGCCGAACCACGGGATAACCATCGTGCCATCTCTGTGATAGATCTCTTGTGGTTATTGTGTTTTGTTGACGACTCCTCTTTAGCCACTTGGCGATTATTGTGCTAACGCTTAACCAAGTTTTTGTGGCTTAAGTTTCAAGTTCTACAGGATCACCTATTCACCCCCCCCCCCTCTAGGTGCTCTCAGAGGCGCGCAACGAGACTCCTGCATTTACTTTTATAAACAAACATTAAGCGTCGCGCGACGAAACGCACGACGACTTACGTCAGCTGAACTGAATTTTAAAACGAATCATCGCGCGACAAAGCGCGCGACAACGCACCTTAATAAATACGAATTTAAAATGAATCGTTGCGCGATGAAGCGCGTGACGCAGCACATTAATAAACATAAATTTAAATTGAATCGTCACGCGACAAAGCGCGCGACGCAGCACATTGATAAATACGAACTTAAATTGAATCGTCGCGCGACGAAGCGCGCGACTCAACGCGCTCATTAAACTAAATTTGAAACTAACTAATCCGAGGGTCGGACGCCGCGCAACGGGGCTAGGACAGCCGCGCGCAGGGGCTGGAGCCGCGCGTAAGGGGCCGAGGCCGCGCGCCGGGGCCGGGGCCACGCCGCCGGGGGAGCCGCGCCTGCGCCGAGGCCGCGCGCCCGCGCTGGGGCCGCGCCCGTGCAGGGGCCACGCCCACGCCGGGGCTGCGCGCCGGCGCCGGGGCCGCGCCACTGGGGAGCCGGGCCACCGGGGCCGCGCCCGCGGGGAGAGCGCGCGCAGGGAGAGAAAAACGAGGGGTGCAGGGGAGAAGATAGGGGGAGGGGAAGAGAAGAGAGAGAGAAGAGGGGAGGGGAGCTCACCTCGGGGTCCAAATTCCGGTGATCGTCGTCTCCAATCCCTAGGGCACCACGGGGAGAGAGAGGTGGGGGAGGGAGAGGGAGGTTGATGCGCGGGAAATCCAAATGAGAGAGGGAGAGGAGGAGGAGGAGGGGGCGCATGGGGAGGGGGTGTGGGGTGTCGGGAGCGCATGAGCCGGACTGGGCCGGGCTGGGTCACACCGCGGGTCGAAACCTTGCGGCACGCACAACCACAGATCGGAAGATCGATTCGCGAACCGAAATCCGAAACGGGGCGAGACGAACACACGACTAAACACGACATCAGACAAAGAAATGTGCTTCGGCATGATGCAACACTCATGTCAACGTAGGTTTTGTTTATGCACGACACGGACACCCGTCACTATATTGCTTTGAAATTGGGGAGAAGGAGCGAAACGGGAAAGGAAAGAGAGTAACGCCTGAATTTGGTGAGTAAAAAGAAGAAAAAAATTCTACCCCCAAATTCAGGGCGTTACAAACCTATCCCCCTTAAAAAATCTCGCCCTCGAGATTCAAGGCTAGCCAGCAAAGAGTTCGGGGTACTTGGCCATCAGATCATCTTCACGCTCCCAGGTTGCTTCCTCCTCAGAGTGGTGATTCCATCTGACTTTGCACATTCTGATTGTCTTCCTTCGAGTGACTCTGTCTGCGGTTTCAAGGATTTGCGCTGGTTTCTCTGTGTAGGTCTAGTCCTCCTGGACCTCCAGACCTTCCACTGGCAATTGCTCTTCTGGCACACGCAAACACTTCTTCAACTGAGACACATGAAAGACATCATGCACTGCGGACAAGCCTTCTGGCAAACTGAGCTGATAGGCCACTTCTCCACGCTTTGCGAGAATCTGATACGGACCGATGTAGCGCGGTGCTAGCTTGCCTTTGACTCCAAATCTTTTGACTCCTCTGATCGGTGACACTTTCAGATAGACGAAGTCTCCAACTTCGAAACTCAGCTCTCTTCTTCTTGTGTCTGCATAGCTTCGCTGCCTTGATTGCGCTATCTTCAAATTCTCTCGGACCATCTTGATGTTCTCTTCGGCTTCAAGCAGAATGTCTAGCCCAAACACTTGCTTTTCTCCAGGCTGATCCCATTGCAATGGAGTTCTACAACTCCTCCCATAAAGCGCCTGAAATGGTGACATCTTCAAGCTGGCCTGGTAACTATTGTTATAGGAGAACTCTACATAAGGCAACTTCTTGTCCCATCCAGACTGATCTTGCAACGCATAGGCTCTCAACATGTCTTCAAGGATTTGATTGGTTCTTTCAGTCTGACCATCTGTCTGCGGATGATAAGCTGAACTGAAATTCAGATGTGTGCCCAAGGCTTCATGCAACTGCTGCCAGAAATGAGAGGTGAACTGTGTTCCTCTGTCTGACACTATCTTCTTTGGCACACCATGAAGACAAACGATCCGAGACATGTACAATTCTGGCAATACTGCACTGTTGTAGTTGGTCTTGACTAGTATGAAGTGGGCTGACTTGGTTAAGCGGTCCACTACTACCCAAATGGAATCGTAGCTGGCTCGAGTGCGAGGCAATCTGACTATGAAGTCCATACCGATTTCATCCCATTTCCACTGAGGAATTTGCAATGGTTGCAACAATCCAGCTGGTCTCTGGTGCTCCGCCTTGATCCGCCGACAACTATCACACATAGCCACATGCTCTACGATTTCCCTCTTCATTTCGTACCACCAGAATTTCTTCTTCAGATCCTGATACATCTTCTCACTTCCAGGGTGAATCGAATAAGCTATCTCATGAGCTTCCTTGAGGATAAACTCCCGAATAGATTCGACATTGGGAACACACAAGCGGTCTTTGAACCATATCACACCTTCTGCATCTCACGAAAATCTTTGCCTCTGCCATCTAGAATCAGTCGCCGGATTTCACTGATCTTCTCATCATTCTTCTGTGCTTCTTTGATTTCTCGCTCTAGGGTAGGTTCCAACTCAATTGTGACTCCTTGCGTGTTGTTTAGAAATCCGAGACTTAACCTGTCAAACTCTTTGGCCAACTCGTAAGGCATCGGACGAGCGACCATCAGATTGACCTGACTCTTCCTGCTCAAAGCATCTGCCACTACGTTCGCTTTGCCTGGATGGTAATGAATCTCCAACTCATAGTCTTTGATCAGCTCTAACCATCTTCTTTGCCTCTTATTTAGGGATGTAATCGGATCGGATACGGACGGATATCATCGAAACCATATTTGTTTTTATATTTTTATTCGGATTCGAATTCGAATACGGATAGCTTTGGATACGAATACGAATACGAATGTTCTCGGATACAAATACGGATAGATGTGTGTCGAATACGGAACTAGTCGGACACGAATATTGTCGGTAACGAATTTTTTGTCGGATACCATGTAAGACATCATTCCACATATATCATGATTGTAATCATGTATCCACTCCTTGAGTCCAAACATTTTTTAGCATTATATGTGTACATATGTCGCGTTTTTAAAAAATCATGAATTTTTAGGCTATGTGCGCATTATTAATTTATTTTGCATAAAATCATCAAAATGCAATTAAGTTACCAAGACTAATAAACATTCTATAAAAATATAACCTCAAGTCTCCACATGAAAATGATAAAGTGAAGTATTGATTATGTTGAAACTTGGATACTTAGAGTGATTTCACGGGTAATTCACGCAACAAGTGAAATTGAAATAAAAGAAACACTAGCATATTGTGGATTTTATGGTCCAAATATTTTAGAGGGTTATATTTGGACATATGTTATGCCTCTATAAAATTTCATCAATTTCTAAGGCTATTTGTGTATTATTAATTTTTTTCTAGAAAAATCAACAAAATACACACAGATATCCGGATAAGATATCCGGATATCCGAAAAGATTTATCCAAGAAAATATCCAGATATTTGATATCCGACGGATATCAGACATATTGTATTCGAATCCGATATCCGAACAGAATATCCGTATTCGTATCCGTTATCCGAAAAAAGTCCGGATATCCGAAAATTCCATCCAAACCAGCGTTCACCATCTTCGAATCCGGATTCAGACGGATATTTTCCGAACCATATTACATCCCTACTCTTATTTAGCTCTGACTGAGTGAATATATACTTCAGACTCTTGTGGTCTGTGTAAACATCACATTTCTGCCCATACAGATAGTGCCTCCATGTCTTCAGTGCGTGAACCACTGCTGCCAACTCTAGGTCATGGATTGGATAATTCTGCTCATGAACCTTCAGCTGTCGGGACGAGTAGGCGACAACTCTTCCCTCCTGCATCAACACACATCCCAAACCGGTGTAACAAGCATCGCAATACACTGAGAAAGGCTTGTGCACATCAGGCAAGACTAAGACCGGCGCTGTAGTGAACTTCTCTTTCAGCGCTTCGAAAGCCTCTTGACACTTCGGGGTCCACTTGAACTCAACCTTGTTGCCTAGCAAAGCTGTCATTGGTTTCGCAATCTTCAAAAACCCTTCAATGAAACGCCGATAGTATCCGACCATTCCAATGAACCTCTTGATTCCTCGGGCATCTGTTGGCGCTTTCTAGTTCAAAATGTCTGCCACTTTCTTCAGATCCACAGCCAATCCTTCTTTGTTGATTATGTGACCCAAGAACAGGACTTCACTGATCCAGAACTCGCACTTGCTCAACTTTGCGTACAACTGGTGCTCTCGCAATCTCTGTAATACCATCCTTAAATGACTTGCATGCTCTTCTTCGCTTTGAGAATATATCAGAATGTCATCAATAAATACCACCACAAACTTGTCAAGATAGTCCATAAATACACTGTTCATCAGATTCATGAAGAAGGCTGGTGCATTTGTTAGACCGAAAGACATCACAGTGAACTCATACAACCCATACTTGGTAATGAATGCCGTCTTCGGAATGTCTGAAGGTCGGATCCTGAGCTGATGATAACCTAACCTCAGATCTATCTTGGAGAACACGCTGGCTCCTCTTAACTGGTCGAACAGATCTTCTATTCTGGGCAAGGGGTACTTGTTCTTGATGGTGACCTCATTCAGAGCTTGATAATCGATACACATCCTTTTGGTGCCATCTTTCTTCTCTACGAATAGGACAGGGGCGGCCCAAGGAGAGGTGCTTGGCCGAATGTAACCTTTCTCTGACAGCTCATCGATCTGCTTCTTAAGGTCAACCAACTCTGGTCTAGATATTCTGTAAGCTCTCTTAAAGATGGGGGCGGTGCCAGGAAAAAGCTCTATAGCAAACTCGACTTTCTGCTCTGGTGGCATACCTGGTAAGTCCTTTGGAAACTGAGAGCACCTAGAGGGGGGGTGAATAGGTGATCCTGTGAAAACTTAAACTTATAGCCACAAAAAACTTGTTAAGTGTTAGTACGATAATCGCCGAGTGGCTAGAGAGGAGTCTTCAACAAAACACAGAAACCACAGAAGATCAATCACAGAGATGACACAGTGGTTTATCCCGTGGTTCGGCCAAGACCAACGCTTGCCTACTCCACGTTGTGGCGTCCCAACGGACGAGGGTTGCAATCAACCCCTCTCAAGCGGTCCAAAGACCCACTTGAATACCACGGTGTTTTGCTTTCTTTTCTTTATCCCGTTTGCAAGGAATCTCCACAAATTGGAGTCTCTTGCCCTTACAAGTATATGATCACAAAGAAGCACAGAGTAAGGGAGGGAAGCAACACACACAAATCCACAGCGAAATGCGCACACAAATGGCCAAGAATCGAGCTCGAATGACTGTCTCAAAGTTCTCACTAGAACGGAGCTCGAATCACTTAGAATCACAAACGAATGCGCAAAGAATGAGTGTGGATGATCAAGAATGCTCTAAGGTTGCTTGGTGTACTCCTCCATGCGCCTAGGTGCCCCTTTTATAGCCCCAAGGCAGCTAGGAGCCGTTGAGAGCAAATCTGGAAGGCCAATCTTGCCTTCTGTCGTCGGGTGCACCGGACAGTCCGGTGCACACCGGACACTGTCCGGTGCCCGATTTCCTTCCTAAAATGGCGCTGCCGACCGTTGCCGACCGTTGCAGATCTGGGAGCCGTTGGCGCACCGGACATGTCCGGTGCACACCGGACAGTCCGGTGCCCCCTTCCGACCGTTGGCCCGGCCACGTGTCGCGCGCAGATTCCACGGCCGACCGTTGGCCCGGCCGACCGTTGGCTCACCGGACAGTCCGGTGCACACCGGACAGTCCGGTGAATTTTAGCCGTACGCCGTCGGCGAATTCCCGAGAGCGGCCACTTCACGCCGAGCCAGCCTTGCGCACCGGACACTGTCCGGTGCACCACCGGACAGTCCGGTGCACCCAGACTGGGCAGTCTTTGGCTGCTCAAACCATCTCTTCTCCAACTCGATTTTTTCTGTTTCCAGCACTTAGACACAATACATTAGTCCATAAAACAATGTACTAAGTCTGAGAAACATACCTTTATCCTTGATTTGTACTTTGTCCACCAGTTTACAATTAGGCACCTGTGTTGAACACTAAATCACCAAAATACTTAGAAATGGCCCAAGGGCACATTTCCCTTTCAATCTCCCCCTTTTTGGTGATTTATGCCAACACAACATAAAGCAAGTAGAACAAGTACAAAAACACTTCAAATAAGAACTCAAATTATTTTGATTCAATTTTGACATATATGGATCACTCTATGCCACCACTTGGTTTGTTTTTGCAAATCAAACTCAAATCTCTATCTCTAAGTCAAACACACATGTTGAAACATAAAGAGAGTCATTCCAAAAGAGATTGATCAAAGATTTCAAAAACTCCCCCTTTTTCCCATAATCAATACTTCTCCCCACAAGAAGCCAACTTTTGATAAGAGAGATAACAAAAGAGTTTTGACAAACCAAACCAAAAGCTCTATTCTACTATTTTCAAAATCTCTCAAGTGGTAGCTGATCCATTTTTTTGACAAACCAAACCAAAAGCTCTATTCTACTATTTTCAAAATCTCTCAAGTGGTAGCTGATCCATTTATCGCTTTGGCCTTTATTTTCTCCCCCTTTGGCATCAAACACCAAAATGGGATTAATCTTGGCTCTATAACCCCATTGCCTCACCAAAATCTTCAATTAAGAGTAAATGGCAATAAGAGTTCATGAGATGAACTTGGAATAGGTTACCCTCTCATCGGAGTGCAGTGGAAGTCTTTCATGGTCCAAGTCCACCTTTCCCTTTCAATTCTCCTTTGAGACTAAAACAAGCAAACTCAAGCATATGGTTAGTCTCAAAGGGTCAAGTTGTAACACATCTCCCCCTAAAACTGTGCATCACTTTGCAACGGACTTGTGAGGTCCAGGGAGTGTTTGTACAACTTGAGCACCATACTTAACAACAAAATGCAAAAAGGAACATGATCAAAAGCATAAATACATGTATGCTACAATTCAATCCAAGTTCCGCGAATCTAAGACATTTAGCTCACTACGCAGCCTGCAAAAGGTCTTCTCATCTAGAGGCTTGGTAAAGATATCGGCTAGCTGGTTCTCGGTGCTAACATGAAACACTTCGATATCTCCCTTTTGCTGGTGGTCTCTCAAAAAGTGATGCCGGATGTCTATGTGCTTTGTGCGGCTGTGTTCAACAGGATTTTCCGCCATGCGGATAGCACTCTCATTGTCACATAGGAGTGGGACTTTGCTCAGATTGTAGCCAAAGTCCCGGAGGGTTTGCCTCATCCAAAGTAGTTGCGCGCAACACTGTCCTGCGGCAACATACTCGGCCTCAGCGGTGGATAGGGCAACGGAGGTTTGTTTCTTAGAGTTCCATGACACCAGGGACCTTCCTAAGAATTGGCACGTCCCCGATGTACTCTTCCTATCGACCTTACATCCAGCATAGTCGGAGTCTGAGTATCCAACCAAGTCAAAGGTAGACCCCTTTGGATACCAGAGCCCGAGGCAAGGCGTAGCAACCAAATATCTAAGAAATCGCTTCACTGCCACTAAGTGACACTCCTTAGGATCGGATTGAAATCTAGCACACATGCATACACTAAGCATAATATCCGGTCTACTAGCACATAAATAAAGTAAAGACCCTATCATTGACCGGTATGCTTTTTGATCAACGGACTTACCTCCTTTGTTGAGGTCGGTGTGTCCGTCGGTTCCCATTGGTGTCTTTGCGGGCTTGGCGTCCTTCATCCCAAACCTCTTTAGCAAATCTTGTGTGTACTTTGTTTGGGAGATGAAGGTGCCGTCCTTGAGTTGCTTCACTTGGAACCCAAGAAAGTAGTTCAACTCGCCCATCATTGACATCTCGAATTTCTGCGTCATTACCCTGCTAAACTCTTCACAAGACTTTTGGTTAGTAGAACCAAATATTATGTCATCGACATAAATTTGGCACACAAACAAATCACCATCACATGTCTTTGTAAACAGAGTTGGATCGGCTTTCCCAACCTTGAAAGCATTAGCAATTAAAAAGTCTCTAAGGCATTCATACCATGCTCTTGGGGCTTGCTTAAGTCCATAGAGCGCCTTAGAGAGCTTACACACGTGGTCGGGGTACCGTTCATCCTCGAAGCCCGGGGGTTGCTCCACGTACACCTCCTCCTTGATTGGCCCGTTGAGGAAAGCGCTCTTCACATCCATTTGGTACAACCTGAAAGAATGGTGAGCGGCATATGCTAGCAAGATACGAATTGATTCTAGCCTAGCCACAGGAGCAAACGTCTCCTCAAAGTCCAAACCTGCGACTTGGGCATAACCTTTTGCCACAAGTCGAGCCTTGTTCCTCGTCACCACCCCGTGCTCGTCCTGTTTGTTGCGGAACACCCACTTGGTTCCCACAACATTTTGCTTGGGACGAGGCACCAGTGTCCAAACTTCATTGCGCTTGAAGTTGTTGAGTTCCTCCTGCATGGCCAATACCCAATCCGGATCTAGCAAGGCCTCCTCTACCCTGAAAGGCTCAATAGAAGAGACAAAGGAGTAATGCTCACAAAAATTAACTAATCGAGATCGAGTAGTTACTCCCTTGCTAATGTCACCCAAAATTTGGTCGACGGGATGATCCCTTTGAATCACCGCTCGAACTTGGGTTGGAGGTGCCGGTTGCGCTTCTTCCTCCATCACGTGATCATCTTGTGCTCCCCCTTGATCACACGCCTCCTTTTGATGAACCTGTTCATCGTCTTGAGTTGGGGGATGCACCGTTGTTGAGGAAGAAGGTTGATCTCGTTCATCTTGTTCCTGTGGCCGCACTTCTCCAATCGCCATGGTTCGTATAGCGGCCGTCGGAACATCTTCTTCATCTACATCATCACAATCAACAACTTGCTCTCTTGGAGAGCCATTAGTCTCATCAAATACAACGTCGCTAGAGACTTCAACCAAACCCGATGATTTGTTGAAGACCCTATACGCCTTTGTATTTGAATCATAACCTAATAAAAACCCTTCTACAGCTTTGGGAGCAAATTTAGAATTTCTACCCTTCTTCACTAGAATGTAGCACCTGCTCCCAAATACACGAAAGTAAGATACATTGGGTTTGTTACCGGTTAGTAGCTCATACGACATCTTCTTGAGGAGGCGGTGAAGGTAGACCCTGTTGATGGCGTGGCAAGCCGTGTTCACGGCTTCCGACCAAAAGCACTCGGGGGTCTTGAATTCTCCAAGCATAGTCCTCGCCATATCTATGAGAGTCCTGTTCTTCCTCTCTACCACACCATTTTGCTGAGGTGTGTAGGGAGCGGAGAACTCGTGCTTGATCCCTTCCTCCTCAAGAAACTCCTCCACTTGAATGTTCTTGAATTCGGACCTGTTGTCGCTCCTTATCTTCTTCACCTTGAGCTCAAACTCATTTTGAGCTCTCCTTAGGAAGCGCTTGAGGGTCCCTTGGGTTTCAGACTTATCCTGCAAAAAGAACACCCAAGTGAAGCGGGAAAAGTCATCAACAATAACTAGACCATACTTACTTCCTCCTATGCTCAGATAGGCGACGGGTCCGAAGAGGTCCATATGCAGCAGCTCCAGGGGTCTTGATGTGGTCATCACATTCTTGCTGTGATGTGCTCCTCCCACTTGTTTACCTGCTTGACAAGCTGCACAAGGTCTATCTTTTTCGAAATAAACATTGGTTAGACCTATCACGTGTTCTCCCTTTAGAAGCTTGTGGAGGTTCTTCATCCCCACATGTGCTAAGCGGCGATGCCACAACCAGCCCATGCAAGTCTTAGCCATTAAGCATGCATCTAGACCGGCCTCTTCTTTTGCAAAATCAACTAAGTAAAGTTTGCCGTCTAGTACACCCTTAAAAGCTAGTGAACCATCACATCTTCTAAAGACAGACACATCTACATTTGTAAATAAGCAGTTATATCCCATATTGCATAGTTGACTTACAGATAGCAAATTATATCCTAGAGACTCTACTAAAAATACATTAGAGATAGAGTGCTCATTTGATATTGCAATTTTACCTAACCCTTTTACCTTGCCTTGATTCCCATCACCGAATATAATTGAATCTTGGGAATCCTTGTTTTTGACGTAGGAGGTGAACATTTTCTTCTCCCCCGTCATATGGTTTGTGCATCCGCTGTCGATTATCCAGCTTGAACCCCCGGATGCATAAACCTGCAAGGCAAATTCAGGCTTGGGTCTTAGGTACCCAACTCATGTTGGGTCCTACAAGGTTAGCACATATATCCTTAGGGACCCAAATGCAAGATTTGTCTCCCTTGCATCTTGCCCCTAACTTCCTAGCAATTACCTTCTTACCCTTTCTACAAATAGCAAAGGGAGCATTGCAAGCATAATAAATGGTAGAGGGACCATTCATAACTTTTCTAGGAACATGAACAGTATTCTTCCTAGGCACATGATGAATATTTTTCCTAGGCATATCTCTACCATGCTCATAGGAAGAACTCGAAGCAA
Source organism: Zea luxurians (assembly GCA_029449295.1). Lineage (NCBI taxonomy): Eukaryota > Viridiplantae > Streptophyta > Magnoliopsida > Poales > Poaceae > Zea > Zea luxurians. Next base: position 174,339 of record JAOPSE010000686.1, on the reverse strand, counting down.
ACACGGCATGAGAATCATAAACATGTGAATCAAAAGCATTATAAGCATTTCTAACATGTCTCCTATTATGATACATAAAGGCATGGTTCTTTTGCACACTACTAGCCATAGGGGCCTTCCCTTTCTCCTTGGCGGAGATGGGAGCCTTATGGCTTGTCAAGTTCTTGGCTTCCCTCTTGTAGCCAAGTCCATCCTTAATTGAGGGGTGTCTACCAATTGTGTAGGCATCCCTTGCAAATTTTAGCTTATCAAAATTACTCTTGCTAGTCTTAAGTTGAGCATTAAGACTAGCCACTTCATCATTTAGTTTTGAAATTGAAACTAAGTGTTCACTCCAAGCATTAATATCAACATCCTTACACCTAGTGCAAATTTCAACATGTTCAACACAAGAGTTAGGTTTACTTGCCACTTCTAGTTTAGCAGTTAAATTATTAATTTCACCTTTTAAAGAAGAAATGGTTTCGTTACAAGTAGAAAGTTCACAAGAAAGCATTCCATTTCTTTTAACTTCTAGAGCAAGTGAATTTTGTGCACTAACAAATTTATCATGCTCTTCATATAAAAGATCTTCTTGTTTCTCTAAGATTCTATCCTTTTCATTCAAGGCATCAATCAATTCATTAATCTTAGCTATCTTAGTTCTATCCAATCCCTTGAATAAACTGGAGTAATCTATTTCATCCTCACTAGACTCATCATCACTAGAAGAATCATAAGTATTAGCATTATGATTGATTACCTTCTTCTCCCTTGCCATGAGGCAAGTGTGATGCTCGTTGGGGAAGAGAGCCGATTTGTTGAAGGCAGTGGCGGCGAGTCCTTCGTCGTCGGAGTCGGACGAAGAGCAATCCGAATCCCATTCCTTTCCAAGGTGTGCTTCGCCTTTGGCCTTCTTGTAAACCTTCTTGTTCTCTCTCTTCCCATTTTTCCCTTGCTCGTGGTCACTATCATTTTCGGGACAGTTAGCAATAAAATGACCAACCTTACCACATTTGAAGCATGAGCGCTTCCCCTTTGTCTTGGTCTTGCTTGGCTGCCCCTTGTGACCATTTAGCGCCGTCTTGAATCTCTTGATGATGAGAGCCATCTCTTCATCATTGAGCCCGGCCGCCTCAACTTGCGCCACCTTGCTAGGTAGCGACTCCTTGCTCCTTGTTGCCTTGAGAGCAATGGGTTGAGGCTCGTGGATTGGACCGTTTAACGCGTCGTCGACGTATCTTGCCTCCTTGATCATCATCCGCCCGCTTACAAATTTTCCAAGTACTTCCTCGGGCGTCATCATCGTGTACCTGGGATTCTCACGAATATTGTTCACGAGATGAGGATCAAGAACGGTAAAGGACCTTAGCATTAGGCGGACGACGTCGTGGTCCGTCCAACGCGTGCTTCCGTAGCTCCTTATTTTGTTGATAAGGGTCTTGAGCCGGTTGTACGTTTGAGTTGGCTCCTCTCCCCTTATCATGGCGAATCGTCCAAGCTCGCCCTCCACCAACTCCATTTTGGTGAGCATGGTGATGTCATTCCCCTCGTGTGAGATCTTGAGGGTGTCCCATATTTGCTTGGCATTGTCCAAGCCGCTCACCTTGTTATACTCTTCCCTGCACAAAGACGCTAAGAGAACAGTAGTAGCTTGTGCATTTCTATGAATTTGTTCATTTATATGCATGGAATTATCCGAGCTATCAAACTTCATTCCATTCTCTACAATCTCCCATATGCTTGGATGAAGAGAGAATAAGTGACTACGCATTTTGTGACTCCAAAATCCGTAGTCCTCCCCATCGAAGTGTGGAGGTTTGCCAAGAGGAATGGAAAGCAAATGTGAATTCGAACTATGTTGAATACAAGAATAATCAAATGAAAAGTTCGAGTTGACCGTCTTTTTGTAGTCGTTGTCGTCGTCCTTTTGGGAAGAAGTAGACTCATCACTATCGTCGTAGTACATTATCTCCTTGATGCGCCTTGTCTTCTTCTTCTTCCCATCCCCGCGCTTGTGGCCCGAGCCCGAGTCGGTAGGCTTGTCATCCCTCGGCTCGTTGAAGATAGACTCCTTCTCGTTGTTGTTGACCACCATCCTCTTTCCCTTAGGATCCATCTCTTCGGGCGATTAGTCCCCTCTTGAAGAGAACGGCTCTGATACCAATTGAGAGCACCTAGAGGGGGGTGAATAGGTGATCCTGTGAAAACTTAAACTTATAGCCACAAAAAACTTGTTAAGTGTTAGTACGATAATCGCCGAGAGGCTAGAGAGGAGTCTTCAACAAAACACAGAAACCACAGAAGATCAATCACAGAGATGACACAGTGGTTTATCCCGTGGTTCGGCCAAGACCAACGCTTGCCTACTCCACGTTGTGGCGTCCCAACGGACGAGGGTTGCAATCAACCCCTCTCAAGCGGTCCAAAGACCCACTTGAATACCATGGTGTTTTGCTTTCTTTTCTTTATCCCGTTTGCAAGGAATCTCCACAAATTGGAGTCTCTTGCCCTTACAAGTATATGATCACAAAGAAGCACAAAGTAAGGGAGGGAAGCAACACACACAAATCCACAGCGAAATGCGCACACAAATGGGTGTGGATGATCAAGAATGCTCTAAGGTTGCTTGGTGTACTCCTCCATGCGCCTAGGTGCCCCTTTTATAGCCCCAAGGCAGCTAGGAGCCGTTGAGAGCAAATCTGGAAGGCCAATCTTGCCTTCTGTCGTCGGGTGCACCGGACAGTCCGGTGCACACCGGACACTGTCCGGTGCCCGATTTCCTTCCTAAAATGGCGCTGCCGACCGTTGCCGACCGTTGCAGATCTGGGAGCCGTTGGCGCACCGGACATGTCCGGTGCACACCGGACAGTCCGGTGCCCCCTTCCGACCGTTGGCCCGGCCACGTGTCGCGCGCAGATTCCGCGGCCGACCGTTGGCTCACCGGACAGTCCGGTGAATTTTAGCCGTACGCCGTCGGTGAATTCCCGAGAGCGGCCACTTCACGCCGAGCCAGCCTGGCGCACCGGACACTGTCCGGTGCACCACCGGACAGTCCGGTGCACCCAGACTGGGCAGTCTTTGGCTGCTCAAACCATCTCTTCTCCAACTCGATTTTTTCTGTTTCCAGCACTTAGACACAATACATTAGTCCATAAAACAATGTACTAAGTCTGAGAAACATACCTTTATCCTTGATTTGTACTTTGTCCACCAGTTTACAATTAGGCACCTGTGTTGAACACTAAATCACCAAAATACTTAGAAATGGCCCAAGGGCACATTTCCCTTTCAGAAACACATCTGGGAACTCGGACACAACCTTGATACTCTCAATTAGGTCTGCTTCACTGCTTTCGACAGCCATCTGATAACAACTTTCTTTCTTCGGCTCAGGCAGGACCAACTCTGTCACCACTTCCTCTCCTAGTGGGGAAACCAACTTGATTGTCCTCTTATCACAACTGATAACTGCCTGATACTTATCTAGCCAATTCATCCCTAGGATGACATCTATTCCCTGAGTACCCATTACTATGAGGTTAGCGGGAAACGCTATCCCCCTTATTTCCATACTTGCATTCAAACAAATGCTATCAGCTCGAATTCTACCACCGGCTGAGTCAATTTGAATGGGGGTTGACATGGTAGTTATTGGAAGACTATGTGCTTTTACCCATGATGCGGTAATGAATGAATGTGTTGCTCCAGTATCAAATAACACTTCTGCAATACGAGAGTCGACTGGAAACATACCTACTGTCATGCCGGGGGTCTCCTGAACTGCTTCAGCCTCCAAGTGGTTCAGTCTCCCATGATTGTAGCGCGGCTGAGAGCGGTTGCCTGCTCTAGGCTGAGACACATTCTGCTTTGCTGGGGCATTGGGGCCTGACTGCTGCTGGGCTGCCTTCTTCGGACATTGCATCACCCAATGGCCTTGCTCTCCATAGTGGAAACATGCTCTGTTTCCAACCTGAGCTGGTGTTGTCTGACTGTTCTGCTGGTTTGCTAGGGCAGGAAGACGTGGTGCCTACGGATTCTGCCTCTGGAACTGACCTCCTCCTGACTGATTGTTCTGGTGATTTTGCTGCTGGTGCTGAGGATACTGCCTTTGGAACTGCTGCTGCTGAGGTGGATGCTGGTTCTACTTGAACTGCTGAGGTTGATTGCCTGAGAAATGAGGACGATTGCTGCTTCCAGGCTGGGGTCCACTGATCTTGCGCTTGTGATCCTCAATCTCATTGCGCTTCCTCTATGTCATGATTGCTCTATCAATCAGGTACTGGAATGTCGGGAAGGTATGATTCATCAGCTGGTACTGCAGAGGGTCAACCAAGCCTCTCAGGAAACGATACTGTCGTTTGGCGTCGGTGTTGACATCTTCAGGAGCATAGCGAGATAGCTGCAGGAACCTGTCCCGGTACTCACTGACAGACGATGACCCTTGCTTGAGGGCCAAGAACTCCTCCTTCTTCACTGTCATCAGACCTGCAGGAACATGGTACTGACGAAAGCTACCTCTGAACTCTTCCTAGGTGATGGTGTCAGGGTTAGCATGGGTGGCGAGATAAGACTCCCACCATGACTGGGTTGCTCCTCTCAACAGACGGGGACCATACAGGACTTTCTCCCTATCATCACACTGAGCGGTATGCAACTCTCGCTCCACAGTGCGCAGCCAGTCTTCAGCATCCATGGGGTCAGAAGAGTGAGCGAACGTTGGGGGATGACCTCTCATGAATTCAGCACGCTTGTCCCTGGGCATCTGAGGCTGAGGTGGTGGTTGTTGCTGCTGCTGCTGCTGCTGAATGGCAGCCAAAGTCTGACCAATGGCTTGAACTGCCTGAGTCTGCATCAGGAACATCTGCTCGATGGACATCGGGGGCGGGGGCGGCAGTTGCTGTTGCTGGGGTGCCTCATCCTGCTGAGCTGCTTGCTCCTGCTGAGCACGCCTTCCTCCTCTGCGTCTGTTTTCTGACATCTGCGGAATGCAACCACACATCAGAACTGGCCTTGCAAATCTTGCAGCATAAGAAAAGAGTATAGAATTCTTCAACAACACTGAACAGACGAACATCTTCACTGATCTCCAACACAGACCAACACAGCTTCTCAGATAAAGAGGAAAGTGGAATAAAAGGTTTCCCAACTAGACAGCTAACTTCATTAACATATAACAGGTAAACCAAAATGCAGGGGATACCCACATTCTGGTGACAGTCATTACAAAGATCCAAATCAAACATAGTTCATCATGACAAACATAAATGCACAGGATATAGCAAACTACCCTGTCTAACTAAGACTAACTAAAAGCGAGACTAATGCTAAGACTATAGCTTCTGTGTATATATTTCGTATTAATTACAAGATCCGACTCTGACGATCTATGGTTCTAAATTAATCTTGGTCTTGCAGTCGGGGTTGCCATAAGACTGGTGTCCACGCCGAGGTGAGCGGTACGGGTGCTGAGTCCCGACGGGAGCGGGGGAACCATCATCTAGGTGACGACGTTCCACGCGCTCAGCCCGCAGCTGCGCGATCTCAGCACGAGCCCTACTCATCTCGTCTAATGCATGGTCTAGCTCCGTGTTTAGCACGGCGGCCAGGTTGACTGTGCTACTCAACCTAGGATTGTCCTCGCCAACAGGTGAGACAATCACGCCTCCTGTGCTGCCAGATGGACAGCTGGGGTAATACTTTAGGTTGAGACCATGAGAGCACCTAGAGGGGGGGTGAATAGGTGATCCTGTAACACTTAAAACTTAGGCCACAAAAACTTGGTTAAGTGTTAGCACAATAACCGCCAAGTGGCTAGAGAGGAATCTTCAACAAAACACAATAACCAACAAGATCAATCACAGAGATGGCACGGTGGTTATCCTGTGGTTCGGCCAAGACCAACGCTTGCCTACTCCACGTTGTGGCGTCCCAACGGACGAGGGTTGCAATCAACCCCTCTCAAGCGGTCCAAAGACCCACTTGAATACCACGGTGTTTTGCTTGCTTTTTCTCAATCCCGTTCGCGAGGAATCTCCACAACTTGGAGCCTCTCGCCCTTACACTTTGAAATTCACAAAGAAACACGGAGCAAGGGAGGGATTAGCAACGCACTCAAGACAAGAAATCACAGCAACACCACGCACACAAATCACAATGAGAGCTCACAACACAACTCAATGAGTTCACCACTCAACTAGAGCTCTAATTGCTATCGCAAAGAATCAAAGGCGCGGAATTGATGTCTTGGTGCTTAGGAATGTTGTAGGAATGCTTGGTGTACTCCTCCATGCGCCTAGGGATCCCTTTTATAGCCCCAAGGCAGCTAGGAGCCGTTGAGAGCAATCTAGGAAGGCTGATCTTGCCTTCTGTCGACTGGCGCACCGGACAATCCGGTGCCCGATTTCCTTCCATAAATGGCACAATCGACCGTTGGCAGCCAGAGAGCCGTTGGCGCAACGGACATGTCCGGTGCACACCGGACAGACCGGTGCCCCCTTCTAGCCATTGGCTCGGCCACGTGTCCCGCGCAGATCGCGCGGCCGACCGTTGGCCCTGCCGACCGTTGGCTCACCGGACAGTCCGGTGCACACCGGACAGTCCGGTGAATTATAGCCGTACGTCGACGATGAATTCCCGAGAGCGACGAGTTCGCCTATGAACGGCCCACCGGACAGTCCGGTGCACCACCGGACAGTCCGATGAATTATAGTCGTACACCACCGTCGAAGTCCCGAGAGCAGCCACTTTGCTCGAGCCAGCCTGGCGCACCGGACACAGTCCGGTGCTCCAGACTGAGCAGACTCTTGGCTGCACGAGCCAAGGCATTTCCAATTGGATTTTTCCTGTTTCCAGCACTTATACACAATACATTAGTCCATAAAACAATGTACTAAGTCTGAGAAACATACCTTTATCCTTGATTTGTACTTTGTCCACCATTTTACACTTAGGCACATGTGTTGGACACTAAACCACCAAAATACTTAGAAATGGCCCAAGGGCACATTTCCCTTTCAATCTCCCCCTTTTTGGTGATTTATGCCAACACAACATAAAGCTAGTAGAACAAGTACAAAATCAATTCAAATAAGAACTCAAATTGTTTTGATTCAAATTTGACATATATGGATCACTCTTTGCCACCACTTGGTTTGTTTTTGCAAATCAAACTCAAATTTCTATCTCTAAGTCAAACACACATGTTAAGACATAAAGAGAGTCATTCCAAGAGAAATTGATTCAAGATTTCAAAAACTCCCCTTTTTCCCATAATCAATACATCTCCCCACGAGAAGCCAACTTTTGACAAGAGAGACAATAAAAGAGTTTTGACAAACCAAAAGCTCTATTCTACTATTTTCAAAATCTCTCAAGTGGTAGCTGATCCATTTATCGCTTTGGCCTTTATTTTCTCCCCCTTTGGCATTAAGCACCAAAACGGGATCAATCTTGGCCCTTTAACCCCATTGCCTCACCAAAATCTTCAAATGAGAACACAAAGGCAATAAGAGTACATGAGATGAACTTGGAATAAGTTACCCTCACATCGGAGTGCAGTGGAAGTCTTTCATGGTCCAAGTCCACCTTTTCCCATTCAAAACTCCTTTGAGACTAAATCAAGCAAACGGTTAGTCTCAAAGGGTCAAGTTGTAGCACAACTCCCCCTAAATATGTGCATCACTTACACAAGGACTTGTGAGGTCCGGGGAATGATTGTACAACTTGAGCACCATAGTAAGCAACAAAATGCAGAATGAACATGATCAAAGGCATAAACACATGTATGCTACAATTCAATCCAAGTTCCGTGAATCTAAGATATTGAGCTCACTACGTAGCCTGCAAAAGGTCTTCTCATCTAGAGGCTTGGTAAAGATATCGGCTAGCTGGTTCTCGGTGCTAACATGAAACACTTCGATATCCCCCTTTTGCTGGTGGTCTCTCAAAAAGTGATGCCGGATGTCAATGTGCTTTGTGCGGCTGTGCTCAACAGGATTTTCCGCTATTCGGATAGCACTCTCATTGTCACATAGGAGTGGGACTTTGCTCAGATTGTAGCCAAAGTCCCGGAGGGTTTGCCTCATCCAAAGTAGTTGCGCGCAACACTGTCCTGCGGCAACGTACTCGGCCTCAGCGGTGGATAGGGCAACAGAGGTTTGTTTCTTAGAGTTCCATGACACCAGGGACCTTCCTAAGAATTGGCACGTCCCCGATGTACTCTTCCTATCGACCTTACATCCAGCATAGTCAGAATCTGAGTACCCAATCAAGTCAAAGTTAGACCCCTTTGGATACCAGATCCCGAAGCAAGGCGTAGCGACTAAATATCTAAGAATTCGCTTCACAGCCACTAAGTGACACTCCTTAGGATCGGATTGAAATCTAGCACACATGCATACGCTAAGCATAATATCCGGTCTACTAGCACATAAATAAAGCAAAGAACCTATCATGGACCGGTATGCTTTTTGATCAACGAACTTACCACCTTTGTTGAGGTCGGTGTGTCCGTCGGTTCCCATCGGCGTCTTTGCGGGCTTGGCGTCCTTCATCCCAAACCTCTTTAGCAAATCTTGCGTGTACTTTGTTTGGGAGATAAAGGTGCCGTCCTTGAGTTGCTTCACTTGGAACCCAAGGAAGTAGTTTAACTCGCCCATCATCGACATCTCGAATTTCTGCGTCATCACCCTGCTAAACTCCTCACAAGACTTTTGGTTAGTAGAACCAAATATTATGTCATCGACATAAATTTGGTACACAAAAAGATCACCATCGCAAGTCTTAGTAAAAGGAGTTGGATCGGCTTTCCCGACCTTGAAAGCATTAGCAATTAAAAAGTCTCTAAGGCATTCATACCATGCTCTTGGGGCTTGCTTAAGTCCATAGAGCGCCTTAGAGAGCTTACACACGTGGTCGGGGTACCGTTCATCCTCAAAGCCAGGGGGTTGTTCCACGTACACCTCCTCCTTGATCGGCGCGTTGAGGAAAGCGCTCTTTACATCCATTTGGTACAACCTGAAAGAATGGTGAGCGGCATATGCTAGCAAGATACGAATTGATTCTAGCCTAGCCACAGGAGCAAAAGTTTCCTCAAAGTCCAAACCTGCGACTTGGGCATAACCTTTTGCCACAAGTCGAGCCTTGTTCCTCGTCACCACCCCGTGCTCGTCCTGTTTGTTGCGGAACACCCACTTAGTTCCCACAACATTTTGCTTGGGACGAGGTACCAGTGTCCAAACTTCATTGCGCTTGAAGTTGTTGAGTTCCTCCTGCATGGCCAACACCCAGTCCGGATCTAGCAAGGCCTCTTCTACCCTGAAAGGCTCAATAGAAGAGACAAAAGAGTAATGCTCACAAAAATTAACTAATCTTGAACGAGTAGTTACTCCCTTGCTAATATCACCCAGTATTTGATCGACGGGATGATCCCTTTGGATCGTCGCTCGAACTTGGGTTGGAGGTGCCTGAGGTGCTTCTTCCTCTTCAACTTGATCATCCTGTGCTCCCCTTGATCATGCGCCTCCACTTGAGGTACCTGTTCGTCATCTTGGGTTGGGGGATGCACCATAGTTGAGGAAGACGGTTGATCTTGCTCCAATTGTTCCTGAGGCCGCACATCTCCAATCGCCATGGTGCGTATCGCGGCCGTTGGAACGTCTTCTTCATCTACATCATCAAGATCAACAACTTGCTCTCTTGGAGAGCCATTAGTCTCATCAAATACAACGTCGCTAGAGACTTCAACTAAACCCGATGATTTGTTGAAGACCCTATACGCCTTTGTATTTGAATCATAACCTAATAAAAAACCTTCTACAGCTTTGGGAGCAAATTTAGAGGTTCTACCTTTCTTCACAAGAATATAACACTTGCTCCCAAATACACGAAAATAAGATACATTGGGTTTGTTACTAGTCAGCAGCTCATAAGAAGTCTTCTTGAGGAGGCGGTGAAGGTAGACCCTGTTGATGGCGTGGCAAGCCATGTTCACGGCTTCCGACCAAAAGCGCTCGGGGGTCTTGAACTCTCCAAGCATAGTCCTCGCCATATCTATGAGCGTCCTGTTCTTCCTCTCTACCACACCATTTTGCTGAGGTGTGTAGGGAGCGGAGAACTCGTGCTTGATCCCCTCCTCCTCAAGGAACTCCTCCACTTGAAGATTCTTGAATTCGGATCCATTGTCGCTCCTTATCTTCTTCACCTTGAGCTCAAACTCATTTTGAGCTCTCCTAAGGAAGCGCTTGAGGGTCCCTTGGGTTTCAGACTTATCCTGCAAAAAGAACACCCAAGTGAAGCGGGAAAAGTCATCAACAATAACTAGACCATACTTACTTCCTCCTATGCTCAGATAGGCGACGGGTCCGAAGAGGTCCATATGCAGCAGCTCCAGAGGTCTTGAAGTGGTCATTACATTCTTGCTGTGATGTGCTCCTCCCACTTGTTTACCTGCTTGACAAGCTGCACAAGGTCTATCTTTTTCGAAATGTACATTGGTTAGATCTATCACGTGTTCTCCCTTTAGAAGCTTGTGGAGGTTCTTCATCCCCACATGTGCTAAGCGGCGATGCCACAACCAGCCCATGCAAGTCTTAGCCATTAAGCATGCATCTAGACCAGCCTCTTCTTTTGAAAAATCAACTAAGTAAAGTTTGTCGTCTAGTACACCCTTAAAAGCTAGTGAACCATCACATCTTCTAAAGACAGACACATCTATATTTGTAAATAAACAATTATATCCCATATTACATAATTGACTGACAGATAGTAAATTATATCCAAGAGACTCAACTAAAAACACATTAGAGATAGAGTGCTCATTAGATATTGCAATTTTGCCTAAACCTTTCACCTTGCCTTGGTTCCCATCACCGAATATGATTGAATCTTGGGAATCCTTATTCTTGACGTAGGAGGTGAACATCTTCTTCTCTCCCGTCATATGGTTTGTGCATCCGCTGTCGATAATCCAGCTTGAGCCCCCAGATGCATAAACCTGCAAGGCAAATTTAGGCTTGGGTCTTAGGTACCCAACTCTTGTTGGGTCCTACAAGGTTAGTCACAATTTCCTTAGGGACCCAAATGCAAGTTTTATCACCCTTGCATTTTGCCCCTAATTTCCTAGCAACTATCTTCCTATACTTTCTACAAATAGCAAAGGAAGCATTTAAAGCATGATAAATTGTAGAGGGTCCATTCATAACTTTCCTAGAAACATGAACAATATTCTTTCTAGGCACATGATGAATATTTTTCCTAGGCATACCATGTATATAGGAAGTACTGGGAGCAAACATAGCATAAGAATCATAGGCATGTGAATCAAAAACATTACAACTCCTATGAGACTGTCTTCTATCATTGTACATAAAAGCATGGTTCTTTTTAGTACTACTTGCCATAGGGGCCTTCCCTTTCTCCTTGGCGGAGATGGGAGCCTTATGGATTGTTAAGTTCTTGGCTTCCCTCTTGAAGCCAAGCCCATCCTTAATTGAGGGGTGTCTACCAATCGTGTAGGCATCCCTAGCAAATTTTAGTTTATCAAAATCACTTTTGCTAGCCTTAAGTTGGGCATTAAGACTAGCCATTTCATCATTTAACTTTGCAATAGAAGCTATGTGTTCACTACAAGCATCAATATCAAAATCTTTACATCTATTGCAAATAACAACATTTTCTACACAGGTTGTTGATTTCCTAGCTATTTCTAACTTAGCATTCAAATCATCATTAATGCTCTTTAAGCTAGAAATTGTCTCATGGCAAGAAGATAATTCACAAGAAAGCATTTCATTTCTTTTAACTTCTAAAGCATGAGATTTTTGTGCTTCTACAAATTTGTCATGTTCTTCATACAACAAATCTTCTTGTTTTTCTAGAAGCCTATTCTTATCATTCAAGGCATCAATTAATTCATTAATTTTATCTACCTTGGTTCTATCTAGGCCTTTAAATAGACAAGAATAATCTATTTCATCCTCATCACTAGATTCATCCTCACTTGAAGAAGCATAAGTAGAGTCTCGAGTACATACCTTCTTCTCCCTTGCCATAAGGCATGTGTGACGCTCGTTGGGGAAGAGGGATGACTTGTTGAAGGCGGTGGCGGCGAGTCCTTCATTGTCGGAGTCGGAGGAAGAGCAATCCGAATCCCACTCCTTTCCTAGATGTGCCTCGCCCTTTGCCTTCTTATAGTTCTTCTTCTTCTCCCTCTTGTTCCCTTGATCCTGATCACTATCATTGTCGGGACAGTTAGCAATAAAATGACCAAGCTTACCACATTTGAAGCATGAGCGCTTCCCCTTTGTCTTGGTCTTGCTTGGCTGCCCCTTGCGACTCTTTAGCGCTGTCTTGAATCTTTTGATGATGAGTGCCATCTCTTCATCATTAAGTCCGGCCGCCTCAATTTGTGCTACCTTGCTGGGTAACGCCTCCTTGCTCCTTGTTGCCTTGAGAGCAACGGGTTGAGGCTCATTGATGGGACCGTTTAGAGCGTCGTCCACGTACCTCGCCTCCTTTATCATCATTCGCCCGCTAACGAATTTTCCAAGGACTTCTTCGGGCGACATTTTGGTGTACCTGGGATTCTCACGAATATTATTCACCAAATGAGGATCAAGAACGGTAAAGGACCTTAGCATCAGTCGGACGACGTCGTGGTCCGTCCATCGCGTGCTTCCGTAGCTCCTTATTTTGTTGATAAGGGTCTTGAGCCGGTTGTATGTTTGGGTTGGCTCCTCGCCCCTTATCATCGCGAACCGTCCAAGCTCGCCCTCTACCAACTCCATCTTGGTGAGCAAGGTGACGTCGTTCCCCTCATGAGAAATCTTGAGGGTGTCCCATATTTGCTTGGCGTTATTCAAGCCGCTCACTTTGTGATATTCATCCCTGCACAAAGAAGCTAGAAGAACAGTAGTAGCTTGTGCATTCTTATGTATTTGCTCATTAATGAACACAGGAATATCCGTACTATCAAAGTGCATTCCACTCTCTAAAATCTCCCATATACTAGGATGGAGAGAGAATAGGTGACTACGCATTTTGTGGCTCCAAAATCCGTAGTCCTCTCCATCAAATTGTGGAGGCTTGCCGAGTGGAATGGAGAGCAAATGTGAATTTGAACTTTGTGGAATACGAGAGTAGTCAAAAGAAAAGTTCGAATTAACCGGTTTCCTTCTCTCGTAGTCGTTGTGGTCGTCATCCTTTTGGGAAGAAGTAGACTCATCGCTGTCGTTGTAGTAGACAATTTCCTTGATGCGCCTTGTCTTCTTTTTCTTCCCATCTTTCCGTCTATTGCCCGAGCCGGAGTCGTTAGGCTTGTCATCCTTCGGCTCGTTGACAAAGGATTCCTTCTCTTTGTCGTTGATCACGATTCCCTTCCCCTTAGGATCCATCTCTTCGGGCGGTTAGTCCCTTTGTGAAGAGAACGGCTCCGATACCAATTGAGAGCACCTAGAGGGGGGTGAATAGGTGATCCTGTAACACTTAAAACTTAGGCCACAAAAACTTGGTTAAGTGTTAGCACAATAACCGCCAAGTGGCTAGAGAGGAATCTTCAACAAAACACAATAACCAACAAGATCAATCACAGAGATGGCACGGTGGTTATCCCGTGGTTCGGCCAAGACCAACGCTTGCCTACTCCACGTTATGGCGTCCCAACGGACGAGGGTTGCAATCAACCCCTCTCAAGCGGTCCAAAGACCCACTTGAATACCATGGTGTTTTGCTTGCTTTTTCTCAATCCCGTTCGTGAGGAATCTCCACAACTTGGAGCCTCTCGCCCTTACACTTTGAAATTCACAAAGAAACACGGAGCAAGGGAGGGATTAGCAACGCACTCAAGACAAGAAATCACAGCAACACCACGCACACAAATCGCAATGAGAGCTCACAACACAACTCAATGAGTTCACCACTCAACTAGAGCTCTAATTGCTATCGCAAAGACTCAAAGGCGCGGAATTGATGTCTTGGTGCTTAGGAATGTTGTAGGAATGCTTGGTGTACTCCTCCATGCGCCTAGGGGTCCCTTTTATAGCCCCAAGGCAGCTAGGAGCCGTTGAGAGCAATCTAGGAAGGCTGATCTTGCCTTCTGTCGACTGGCGCACCGGACAGTCCGGTGCACACCGGACACTGTCCGGTGCCCGATTTCCTTCCATAAATGGCACAGTCGACCGTTGGCAGCCAGAGAGCCGTTGGCGCACCGGACATGTCCGGTGCACACCGGACAGACCGGTGCCCCCTTCTAGCCATTGGCCCGGCCACGTGTCCCGCGTAGATCGCGCGGCCGACCGTTGGCCCTGCCGACCGTTGGCTCACCGGACAGTTCGGTGCACACCGGACAGTCCGGTGAATTATAGCCGTACGTCGACGATGAATTCCCGAGAGCGACGAGTTCGCCTGTGAACGGCCCACCGGACAGTCCGGTGCACCACCGGATAGTCCGGTGAATTATAGTCGTGCACCGCCGTCGAAGTCCCGAGAGCAGCCACTTTGCTCGAGCCAGCCTGGCGCACCGGACAGTCCGGTGCTCCAGACTGAGCAGACTCTTGGCTGCTCGAGCCAAGGCATTTCCAATTGGATTTTTCCTGTTTCCAGCACTTAGACACAATACATTAGTCCATAAAACAATGTACTAAGTCTGAGAAACATACCTTTATCCTTGATTTGTACTTTGTCCACCATTTTACACTTAGGCACATGTGTTGGACACTAAACCACCAAAATACTTAGAAATGGCCCAAGGGCACATTTCCCTTTCAGACCATCAGCTACCCCACTGAGCACCGAACAGTAGTGCGAAAGCGCACACCGTGCGGCAACTTGCATGGCCGCCTCAGCTGAGTCCCGCTCAGAGATGGAATAGTGCTCTGAGTAGACCTCCGCACTCCGGAGACTGTTCTCCGGACGGCGCACCAAGCAGGTCGCCTCCCAGCGGTCCGGGTAGACCATGCGACTGTGCTGGAAGACCACACATCGATACTCGATAGACCAAGTATGCCGATCAAGTGCTCGACGTAGCAGGGTGTTGAGCGCGTCGTGGAAGTGACACCCGCGAGCAGCGTCGCGAGTGATGGGTCGAGCAACCCATCCTTTCGGCTCCTGGTCAGCAGAAAAGTCAGTGTCGTGGCTCGAGCTGCTGTCGCCTCCTCCATCGTCTGGGTCTCCTCCAGTAGCTACTCCAGGGGCTGGGGCGCTCAGTGGTGGTGCAGGGGGCGCCTCCAGGGGAAGCACGGGGGAGCAGCTCCTCACAGACTCTATCTCCTGTTGGAGCGAGAAAGAAGAGCCCTGCTGCTCCTGTCGTCGACGTTCCTGCTCCTCATGCAGGCGGTGGTACAGCCTCTCCAAATGGCTGGACTGACCGGCCACGGGATGGCGAAGAGGATGCTCCACGAGACGAGAGGGTAAAAAGGGGATAACAGACTTCCGTGCGGTGTGTCTAAGACGAGCCATCTACAAAAGACACCATAAGCATAAGAGTGAGAACAGAACTAATATGACCAGCAAGTAATAAACCATAAATAAAGGAAGGATTAGAATAAAACACCATTTTCAGCAAGGTATAATATATAGTAGAACATAGGTTTGGTCGATATGACCAACTTTTGAAGGGATACCAAAGTCAAGGCAGGGACAGAGGTCTATAATCCTTAGAACGACCATTCTACTCTAGGTTAGCGGTCCTATAGTCAGCACGGCTTTGATACCACCTATATCACACCCGGTTTCAGAAGGCAAATCGAATGCGAACCATGTACGTGCCAGGATCAGCAATTCACGTACACAGCAGTTACATAACATGGACATCATCACACATTACTCAAATAGTATTAAAGGGGAAATAATAGTCGATTACATCATATGTCTGAGACATCCACATAGTCTTTATAATAAATCAAAGTGCGAAAACGAAACGTAGATAAACGCGGCCTTCACAAGCAGCCGACTGGGGGTTGCCACTAACCCACGCCTAGAACTCGTCGTAGTCTTGAAACTCCTGGAAGTCTCCTTCCACGGCTTCATCTTCTCCTGAGCAGTGGTTGCAATGCGGACAACCTGGGGGGGGGTTGGTGTGTAGAGCAAGGGTGAGTACACATCAACATACTCAGCAAGTATCCTGTTTGGCTGTGGTGGACTAGCTTTATGTGGAGGTAAGTCAAGCAGTTGCTTTTAGTCGGTCAGATTATTATTACTAGTAGAGAAAGCCAAGTTTTAGATTTAACCCACGTTATTAACCCAAACGTACTCCTTTCCAAACGGAAAGAGTACCACTTACCATTACCAGAGTCAATACCAAGAACCATCAATCTCATTGCCACCTGCAAATCCGAACATCTCTGATCAAGTACCACTAATCACTGGAGCTTCCTTGGCCGCTCATAACCGCGAGCACGGCTGATATATCAGTTTTCATACACTCTGTAGAGGTTGCGCACTTTACCCACAAGCCGTGATTTCCCTTTCTGCCCGGAGATCATGACTCTCCATTGATCACTACCAAGGTAACCAGCAGGGTATCACTACATAGCCTTTACAAAGATTCCCCGGAGCTGTAGCCGCCCGTTATGTTTCCTAAATGTACCGCACTCCTCCCCAAGGGACAAATCAACCTTGGCAGAGCAAGCCGCATACACCAAGCCCCATTGACGGCACGATGGCTAAGCGAACTACACCATGGTTCCTCTAATTATTCAGCTAAGGGCGTCCCACTCCACCCTCATGGTTGCACTGTTTTCCCGGGCGGTCATCCAACGAACCGGTCCTTATGGAGAGGCACTCGAGAAACCGCTCAAGCCCCCTTGAATGCCACAAGTATATCATCATAAATAAGAGGGAAAACAATGTATCATAGATAAATCTCATCATGTTCATTGATTAGTGTTGAGCAATAGCAATAAGCTAAACAATAATAATCCGACCCAAATAGGTAAACAAGGACATGGATAACAAAAGCTAGTCAATCCTTAGGTATAACTGTGAAATGCGGGAGGTGAATTAAAGAATGTATCGGACAAAGATAGGTCAAGGGACACTTGCCTCCACCAACCGACTGCTGCTCAGGGGCTTCACCTGCGAGCTCTTTGGGTTCCCCAACCAGATAGTTCTCTATACGAGTTCAGACATACATTCCATACATTTAATACAAAAGAACAGTACACCATACAATGGAATGCAATAATTAAACACACGTTCAACGCAGGGCTCGCAATCACGACTAAGCGAGAAAGAGAAAAATAGCGGTCGAGTCTACAGTCAAGAAGCGATCACGTTACACAATTATAAATTAAACTACTCGTTTGAACAGAAGGGTATTAATTTGGCCATTGCATTTAGCATAAAGTAAGGCCATGTTCCACATTTAATTATTATAAGCAGATAAAGGTGAATCAAAGGAAATGGTCGCACGACGAAACGCGCGACGCAGCATTCAAATTGAATTTAAGAAATAAACGACTTGTCGCGCGACGGGGCGCGCAACGAGACTCCTGCATTTACTTTTATAAACAAACATTAAGCGTCGCGCGACGAAACGCACGACGGCTTACATCAGCTGAACTGAATTTTAAAACGAATCGTCGCGCGACGAAGCGTGTGACAACACACCTTAATAAATATGAATTTTGTCGTGCGATGAAGCGCGCGACGCAGCACATTAATAAACACAAATTTAAATTGAATCGTCGCGCGATGAAGCGCGCGACGCAGCACATTGATAAATACGAAATTAAATTGAATCATCGCGCGACGAAGCGCGCGACTCAACACGCTCATTAAACTAAATTTGAAACTAACTAATCCGAGGGTCGGACGCCGCGCAACGGGGCTTGGACGGCCGCGCGCAGGGGGCCGAGGCCGCGCTGCCAGGGGAGTCGCGCCCGCGCAGGGGTCCGAGGCCGCGCGACGGGGCCGGGGCCACGCCGCCGGGGGAGCCGCGCCCGTGCAGGGGGCCAAGGCCACGCGCCGGGGGGCCAGGGCCGCGCGCCCACGCCGGGGCTGCGCCTGCGCCGGGGCCACGCCGCCGGGGAGCCGGGCCTTCGGGGCCGCGCCCGCGGGGAGCGCGCGCCTAGGGAGAGAAAAACGGGGGGCGCAGGGGAGAAGAGAGGGGGAGGGGAAGAGAAGAGAGAGAAGAGGGGAGGGGAGCTCACCTCGAGGTCCAAATTCCGGTGATCGCCGTCTCCAATCCCTAGGGCACCACGGGGAGAGAGAGGTGGGGGAGGGAGAGGGAGGTTGCTGCGTGGGAAATCCAAATGAGAGAGGGAGAGGAGGAGGAGGGGGTGCATGTGGAGGGGGTGTGGGGCGCCGGGAGCGCGCGAGCCGGACCGGGCTGGACTGGGCCGGGCTGGGTCACACCGCGGGTCGAAACCTCGCGGCACGCACAACCACACATCGGAAGATCGATTCGCGAACCGAAATCCGAAACGGGGCGAGACGAACACACGACTAAACACGACATCAGACAAAGAAATGTGCTTCGGCATGATGCAACACTCATGTCAACTTAGGTTTTGTTTATGCACGACACGGACACCCGTCACTATATTGCTTTGAAATTGGGGAGAAGGAGCGAAACGGGAAAGGAAAGAGAGTAATGCCTGAATTTGGTGAGTAAAAAGAAGAAAAAAAAATCTACCCCCAAATTCAGGGCGTTACACAAAGACTATATTATCTATAGATAATGGACATCACAAGAAAAATGGACATTGCTTAAGTGAGACTCGATGTGCGTAACTCGGAGACAACCGATCAAGCCAAGGATGGAAGCAAGAAAAGCTTTGAGGTACCGAGTGCACGGGAGAAAGTCAAGGAGACCAAGAACCCAAAGCCAGGGGTGAAGAAGAAGACTTGCAAAGTCAAGGTTGATCTAGTTAAGAGTTATGGTGCATCAAGGAACACTACATAAGGACATGACTTACAACCAATAAGGTAACATCTACAATTATGTGGTGTAAGTCATAAGGCTCAAGATCAAGCTCAAGAAGTGAACAAGGTCACTGGAAGGAGAAGCAGTGTCAAAACCAAAACTGGAAGCAACCAAAAAGAGCTAAGTGCACCTTAATCTTTAGTTTGGGTTGTTCCTATGTTTAGAGATATTCTATGTGACCTTTGCAGGATGTTGGAGCTCAGAAATGACAAATCTGGATCAAGTCAAGTTGACTTGATGATTTATGAGTCCAACATCAATCTCAATTATGTCAAATGCTAAAGAAGTGCAAAATAAGAACAAGGTGTGTTTCTAGACTTAGTGAATTGTTTTTGAGTACTAACATATTCTGTCTAAGTGCTAGAAACAGCGAGAAAAAAATTGCAAAAAGTCTTGGCTCGGGGCAGCCAAAACTCTGCTCAGTCTGGCACACCGGACTGTCTGGTGCGCCAGACTGAACTCCGGTGAACAGGCCGCTCTCGGGAGAAGTTTGGCGGCGTACGACTATAATTCACCGGACTATCCGGTGTTGCACCGGACTGTTTGGTGAGCCAACGGTCGACTACGCCAACGGTCGGCAACGTGATCAGCGAGCGACGCGTGGCCTGAGCCAACGGATAGTTGGCGCACCACCGGACTGTCCAGTGTGCACCGGACAGTGTCCGGTGAGCCAAGACGATCATTGCTCCAACGGTCAGCTGAGCCCGATTTGGAAGGAGATCGCACATCGGGCAAGCTACAGGACCTATCCGGTGGTGCACCGGACTGTCCGGTGCGCCACCCGACAGAAAGAAAATATTGCCTTCCAAAATGAATTCCAACGGCTCCTAGGCCCCTTGGGTCTATAAAAGGGACTCCTAGGCGCCTCCAACAAGTACACAACTGCAGCCAACAATTGTAGACATCACTCGGATCGATTCTCTCTCTCCCTCTCGTATATATCTCTCTAGTTTGTGTAGAGGCAAAGTTGTAAGCCTTTAGAGAGTGGAGAAGTGCTGCTAAAAGCTAGAGCAAAGTCTTGAGCGCATTGTTACTCTGCCGGAGTGCTGTCAAGAAGACTGTAAGCAGCCACGACTTTGTTGTAACCAAACTCAACATAGTGGAAGGCTCTATCTGTTATACTGACAGATCTGAGCAAACAGAGGAAGGAGTTGAAATAGACTCCAAGCCTAGGTGTGGCTAACTCCAACAAGGACTAGGCAAGCATTTCAGGCTTGGCCGAACTTCGGGATAAATCTCTGCGTCTGTGTGCTTCGCTCTGTATTGTGTGCTGACTCTCTGTCTTACTTACTTTTTATATCTGCACTTCAACACTTATCTGTGGTACAAGTTATATTTGAAGTGCAGGGCATTTTAAGACATGATCTTCTATTCCGCTGCAACCTACTCGAAGGGTCCTTCATTCCACTGCGATCCAGCCTTCGAGTAGAGTAAGAATTTTAGTTTTAAAGTGATAATTTTTATTCGCCTATTCACCTCCCCCCTCTAGACAACATCCAGATCCTGTTCCCGGGCAAAGGTACTTTCATGGTGGCACGTGTTTCTCAAGTTAAGCTCCATGTTCCAATTAACATTAATGATCTTGACATGAACATAAATAGAATAACAAAATAATTGGAACATGGATATAATGAAAGATTATCCCAAAACCATGTAAAGCAATAGCAAAACTACCCAAGTGATTCAGGGGTAATAAGGTAGAAGGGATAAACAAACTAGGGTGACCTATTGAGTCCCCATCAGAATTAAACATATGCATGAATAAGTGATATTAAAGAACATTATTGGGTAAAAAGTGATCAAGGGCACAATTTGCCTGGCACTTGAGATTCCAGTTACCAGGGTGATCTTCAAATCCTCGAAACCTCGCGCTAGTCGTAACAATACAAACAAACATGGTATAGATAAAATTAACATCACACCAAACATAAGAACAAACTGAATAATAATGATTTACGCTCTGCTACGAGATCGTGGGGACGAGAACTACTAAGATTAGAGTTACGATTAAGGAGTTATGATTTATAGAAGATTTATGTGATTAAAATGTTAAATTATAAATTGGTTAATATAAATCATATAAGAGGTTATTCTATAAATAATTTTATCAACTTTAATCTAAGTTGTGAATTTACCATAAATTATATTTTGGTATATAATGATGAGCACATTAACAAGACTAACCAACATGAATTAAGTAAAGATCTAATCATAAAATAATGAGACATGGTATAATAAGTGTTGTTATTGCATAGTAAATACT
Source organism: Zea luxurians (assembly GCA_029449295.1). NCBI lineage: Eukaryota > Viridiplantae > Streptophyta > Magnoliopsida > Poales > Poaceae > Zea > Zea luxurians. Next base: position 153,172 of record JAOPSE010000686.1, on the reverse strand, counting down.
TATACAAAGCTAACGCAACTTGAACGGATCAAATCGAAGTTAAAATGGGCAAGTTATGAATTTCCTAAGGTTTTATGTATTTGATATAAGATTAATTAGGAAATAAATTTTATGTTGACATTCATGTCTAAACAGAGGTACTACGTGATAAACGATATTATTATTGAATCATAGAAATTGGAATGGACTAAAAAGGATTTAATATGCATTTTCTATGATTTATACAAGTTTCTACCATTATTTTTGTATTAAAATTGAATTTAGAATGAATTTCTCTAATTTTATTGTTGTCTGGATTGCGTGTAGAATATTGGAAAGCGCAGGTGCTAACATAGAATATTTCCTAAGACTCTGGACTCCAAGGCGTGGACTGCGGGTTGGTTTCGAATAATCCAAGGGGCTCTTATGCAAAATTCCTCGGCGAAGGGGTATGTTTTGATTTGCACCGTTGGATCTTACTTCGAGGGCCACGATTAAATCAAGACAATACATGGACCGGTATGCAATACTGTTCGTAGGATCAGAGATCAACGGCTGGCTTTAATCTATGGAGGGGTACGCGATCAGGACCGCCAGATCAACGATCAAGGGCTCAGATTTTAAAGGTTAGGGAACGGCTTGGATTTTCCCCGGCCAGAGATCAACATCAGCGAGTAGTCCTGGCCGAAATGACACTTGATCTAATCCTACGCGCCGAAATGGGATCGGACGGACCACAACTCATCACTCCTTTGTCTAATCTGAACCGCAATCGCCTAGATCCACGACCCAGACCACGGACAGATCACAGTCGCCCAAACCGAGATCAACGTTTCAGCCCCTGTCTTCAACCTCTCGCTTCCTACCCTCTCTCCTCGCTAATCAGCCCGGCCAGGACGCCACACCTGCGCGCAACAGGGCATCTAACCCGATCTCGGAACAGAGAACGCGGCAACACGGTGGGAGGAATACTCACAAGTGACGGGACCACGACATCGTTGACCCCGGCTTCCTGGTTGTCGCGCGGTGATATCCGCACAGATCGGCGATGGAGCTCCGACCCGGTGAGGAGGTTCGCTGTTCGCAGCCGCAGTGGGTCTCGACGCCGTGGCACTATTCCTGCAGTGAAGAATAGACGCCGCGCACAAAGCTGCCGCGCGCCAAGCGACGAGATGCCTCGGCTTCCTCCTATAGGCGGCGCCACTTCACTGGTTCTCTCTCCCTTCTTCCTTTCTTCTACCTCGACGACGCAAATACGGACTTTACTGGCTAGCCTATGGAACTCTAGGAATGGCGGCCGCAGAAGACATTCCCTGCCACGACGACCGACTTATGGAGGCTGGCACCCGCAAAGCTCGACGGTGGTTGAAGGCGGTTGACGACGCGCAACCCGAGCCCGGCGTGAAATCTGCCCGACGACCCGCAACGACCAGAGCATAGGAACGGTCTGCAGTGTGGGTGGGTTCCGCGGGGTTCACGGTCAACTGGCCCACGCGAAGATCTCAGCGAGCAGGTACGTCGCCCGCGCTTCGCGTGATGGGGAGAAGAGCACAAGTGACATATGGGCCCCATAGGTAAGCGAAATCCCGAGTAAGGGCGCGAGCTGACGGCGTCTAGGTTTACTGACGAAGCAGCTCCACTGGCCAGCGCGTAGGTGTTAAGTGGGCTGGCGCGGGTGAAAGCCAGGATAGTGGGCCGCGACGTGGAAAAATGGCCTAGGAAGCGTTTTTCTCCCAATTCTTTTCTTATTTATTCCCTGTTTTATTTTTCCTATTTCCTTTCCAAATTTCCAATTAATTTCAGATTCAAGTTTCCAAATTTCCCAGTATCAATCATCTCCCTAATGAAAATATAACATCAACTATTTATACTAATATTATTTTTCTTGTCACTTATTTAGGGGAGGAATAAATGGGTCCATAAACATTTTTATTTCTCATTTTCTATTTTATTTTTTCATTTGATTTACAAATTTCAAGTTCGAATCCAAAATAAAGTTTAAGAATTCAAATTTTTAATACACCCAAAAACAATTAGAATGCAATAGATTTATATTAATTTATTTGTTTGGTAGATGTTTGAATTATGAAACACACTCATATTGTTTTCTTTCTTTTAGAAAAATAGTATTTTGAATATGGGATAAGAAGTAAGAGTTACTTTAGATGTAAATATTCATGTAAGTAAATGTTTATGATGTATCATTTAACGAAATGCATAATCATTTAGTTGAATAGAAAACCTTTCTATTCCTTCTTTTCTAAATTAATTCTTGGTTTCAAATTTCAGTCATCAATATTCACAGCTCAAATATAAGTTAAGATGTAAGAATTTACTATTTTATTTCTTCATATATTTATTTTATTATCATTAATATTTTTTTTCTTATACAGATTTTGGGCCTTACCGTCAGTTAACTTTCTGCTTGCTTTATTATATGCCTAAATCTATAGTAAATTCAACTCACTGTGAGAGAAAATCAAGACATTTTTTTATAATTTAGAATACATGGAGTATATAGCTGTTTTTGAAGTCACCTGTTGACTCTGACTCTCTGAGTTCACATCACATCCTGGAACAGTGGATGGATGGAGCTGTGGCGCAAGTGAGAGTGACTGACGGTGTGCTACTTCGATTTGAACATTTAGGGGGTGTTTGGTTGCCCCTGCTAAAGTTTAGCCCGGGTCACATCAAGCGTTTGACTTTCAAATAGGAGTATGAAATATAGACCCAACCAACTGGACTAGATTCGTCTCGTCTTTTAATCTTCGGCTGACAAATTTGTTTTATAATCCGACTACATTTAATACCCGAAACGGAGGTTCAAACATTCGATTGGACAGGGGCTAAACTTTAGTTTGGGGTAACCAAACGGGGCCTTAGAATCAGTGCAACGCAACGGCCGTTTGGTCTTCAATCATGGCCTGGGGGACTATTCGCTTCCCAGATCTCTCCTCCCACTTGGCCACTTCCAAGTTGCAAACTTGCAGTCGCAGCGCAAAACGGTCAAGGGGCCCCTCATCTCTACCATCACCGCCCCAAATTTCAATTTCCCGCACGCTCCTCCTCCGCTCCTCCATCCTCACATTCTCGCCGAAACCAGCCGCCGCCGCCATGGGGGGCTCGCACAGCCGCGAGGACCTCGACCTATCCGACTCTGACTCCGAGGACGCCGAGTCCCCCCGGGCTTCCGACAACTCCTCCGACTACGGCACGCCTCCCCCGGCCTCCGTCTCCTCCAAGTTAGCCAGCGGCGCAGGGGCGGCTACCCCCGCCTCCATCGACGCCATCGACCGCCACCTCCGCCAGCTCCACCTCAAGTACAACAAGCCCATCTCCCCGAACCCTAGCCCCGGGCCCACCCCCAGCGCTAACCCCGCCGCGCTCAACGCCGTCAAGCTCTACCTCCACATCGGCGGCTCCTCTCCCTCCGCCAAGTGGATCGTCTCCGACCGCCTGGCCGCCGCCTCCTTCGTGCGCGCCGGCGCCGGCGACGACGAGGACGACGACGGCGGGCCGTGGTGCCTCGTCGTGGGCTCGAAGATCCGGGCCAGGGTCGGGCCCGAGCTGCAGCTCAAGGCCTTCCCCGCGCAGCGCCGGGTGGATTTCGTCGCCGACGGCGTATGGGCCCTCAAGTTCCTCCACTCCGACGGCTTCGCCGACTTCTGCGCGAAGCACCACAGCTGTATGTTTGAGAACAGCTACGGCGTTGCCGCCACGGACGAGGGCCGCGCCAGGGTATTCGGGAAGGACTTCGCGGCGTGGGCGCGCCCGGAGGACGGCGACGAGTCGATATGGGAGGACGCCACCGACGGCTTCTCCCCGGGCCCCAAGTGCAGCCCGATGCCCCCGCGGACACCGCTACTGAAGGCCGTGCTGGAGGATCTGCGGGAGTTTGAGGAGCCCGTCGAGGAAGGAAGTGGAATCAAGAGTCTTGCGCTTGGCGCGCTGGACAACAGTTTCCTTGTTGGAGACAAGGGCATTGAGGTCGTGAGGAATTTCGAGCATGGGATACATGGAAAGGGCATGTCCGTGAAGTTTTCTGGAGGGAGCATAGACTTCTCGACACCGAAAAAGGCTCTTCTTATGCGGGCCGAGACTAACATGCTTCTGATGAGCCCAGCCACTGATGGAAAGCCACACGCCAAGGGGGTGCATCAGTTGGACATTGAGACGGGGAAGGTGGTTTCAGAATGGAAGTTTGGGAAGGATGGAGCAGATATTAACATGAGGGATATCACCAATGATAGCAAAGGTGCTCAGCTGGATTCGTCTGAGTCCACCTTCTTGGGACTGGATGACAACCAGTTGTGCCGGTGGGATATGAGAGATCGCAGGGGCATTGTGCAGAAGTTGGCAAGTGCGACTGAATCGCCAGTATTGCAGTGGACTCAGGGGCATCAGTTCTCCCGGGGGACAAACTTTCAGTGCTTTGCTTCAACTGGTGATGGTTCAATTGTTGTTGGATCATTAGATGGGAAAATTCGCTTGTATTCTAAGAGCTCTATGAGGATGGCAAAGACAGCCTTTCCTGGGTTGGGTTCGCCCGTTACCCATGTCGATGTGACATATGATGGGAAGTGGATTCTTGGGACAACAGATGCGTACCTGATTCTTGTATGCACCATCTTCATCGACAAAGATGGAAAGGAGAAGACTGGGTTTAGTGGTAGAATGGGGAACCGAATTGCTGCTCCAAGGCTGCTGAAGCTCAACCCACTGGACTCTCATCTAGCTGGATCAAACAACAGGTTCAGGGAGGGCAGATTCTCTTGGGTGAGTATATATTGCCACTTTTTATTATGGATTTTTGTTCAGATTTACCACTGTACACCATACAGAAGATTATGCATTTCTCTGGTAGCATTTTGGTAAACCATTACTAGAGGCACATGTTGTGTCTTAGCTCTAGCCTATCCCAACTTGTTTGTGACTGAAAGGCTTTGTTGTTGTTTGGTAGCATTTTGGTATTCTGCGTGATGAAAACTGACTGACAATGTTGGTTAAACTGCTATATTTAGTGGTTTGATTCTATATTGGTGGCAGATCCTGTTATGTGGCTTGGCTTACAATGTTTAATTTAATCACATCCTTGATTTTCAATACATGTCTTCTGCAGTTTTATGGTTGTGTGCCATACTGCTGTTCGTTTGTTGATGTTAAACTTTGATTACTCCAGGATGCCATGACTGATGCATGTCTGCCTGTCTGGTACTGCTAAGGAGTGTTGCTGCTTCTTAAGTTCCACAGATGTTAACCAACTTTCAGTTGTCATGAAAGATTATGCCCCGTTCAAGACATTCAATTCAGTTTTGATTCTAGTACCATTTCGATCGCCATTATCAAACTAGCAGAGCCATGTATCCACCACAAATTTATCTACCTTTTCATTGATATATGGTGTTTCTAAAAACTTTATTTCTTAAAGTCTTAAAATTGAGTTTATCGCCTGAGCACCTAGGATCCACCATCCATCCAGATTTGACGCTGATATCCCGCATATGCATGTGATGCATGTATTGTTAAGAACCACCTTGTACGCTTCCTTGCACCATTTGCGGACATGTGCATTTGTTGACATTTGAGCTCTCGTCCAATGATTGTTGCGCAGGTGACGGAGAACGGGAAGCAGGAGCGGCATCTAGTGGCGACGGTGGGGAAGTACAGCGTGGTGTGGAACTTCCTGCAGGTGAAGAACAGCCACCACGAGTGCTACCAGTACCAGGAGGGGCTGAAGAGCTGCTACTGCTACAAGGTGATCCCCAAGGACGAGTCCATCGTGGCCAGCCGCTTCATGCACGACAGGTACTCGGTCAGCGACTCCCCGGAGGCTCCACTGGTGGTGGCCACGCCCATGAAGGTCACCTCCTTCAGCATATCCAGCAGGCACTAGCCTCCTTGCTCCGGTGATCTGGGAACATTTTGTTAAGAGATCTGTGTCGGGTATTGAACTGACTGTACTTAAGCCTTTTTAAGTTGGTTCAAATTAATTAGTGATTTGCTATGTTGGGTTAGCTACATATTGCTGAACAATCTGATTTAGCTGTGAGGAAGTGGCTAATGGTTGTAAGAAAGCTGAAAGTTGTTTGATTAAAATAATTGTTCACTATGGATTATGCCAGACTACGATGGTGGTAGAAAAGGTGTTGCTCTACCCTTTCGGACGAGTTTATTCGACAGTGGGCCATCATGGTCTTCTGTAGTGCTAGGTATAGGTGTCCACTCTAGCAGGCGTATGGTGCACCAATCAATAGATAGAAGGGGAATTATGAACGATGCGTCGATGCCGCACTAGAAAGCAATCGACAAAGACATGATAATCATTTAGGAGGTGTTTGGTTACCCCAAACTAAAATTTAGCCCCTGTCATATCGATTGTTTGAACCTCCGTTCCGGGTATTAAATGTAGTCGGATTATAAAACTAATTTGTCAGCTGAAGATTAAAAGACGAGACGAATCTAGTCCAGTTGGTTAGGTCTATATTTCATACTCTTATTTAAAAGTCAAACGTTTGATATGACTCGGTCTAAACTTTAGCAGGAGCAACCAAACACCCCCTTAATTTTTTTTCTTCTTCACATACGCCTATTCGGCATCAGGCACAAAAGAGTTACAGGTCTACTAGAGCTGTAGGAGGCCCAAGCTAAGGCGATAGGCCCAATGAACCATAGGCCGACCTGGAGTGCTGAAATTTTGGAGCTCAATGTTCGTTTTCTTTCCCAATTTTATTTTCTATTTATCTTCTTTTTCTAATCCTTTTTGGATTAGTTTATTGTTTGTTTATATCAAGTAAAATATTTTATTATTCATAATACAAATCTAATATCTACAGTATTAGGTTTAATATTTTTCAAAAACTATTTCGGCATTATATTTTGGGGGGGACATGTTATATATTTGATATAAGTACCCAATGCACATCATAAAATTATTGGAAAAATGTTATTTGGCCTTTAAGCCTTGTAAAAATCTCTACTACTCCTTAAGGCCTTAGTGTAGGCGTCCACAACATATCGTGGTGCACGGTTCTGCCTCAGCGGCTCCGGCCTCCATCCGCGCGTTCGCGCCCCTGTGCGTCCCGAAATCTCACATCCGCATCCGCCCTGATGTCCCCCTCCACGCACGCCCCAGCCTCTGTGACCCTCGCGCCACCGGCAATCTCACTCCGTGACCCCCGCCCCCACTCCTCCGACAGTCCCCAAGAAAATCTCGATGCCTCGGTGGGGACTACTTCGAGTTCGACCTCTCCAGGGACGCCTGGAAGTCGCGGCCCCCCCATCGTGGACCACGGCGACGGCTCCTACTCCTTCCGCCTCCAGGTCGCACCGCGCTTCGCCGCGAGGGAGTTCCACCTCACCGTCCTCCTCCTCTTCCGCAGCTAGGAGGGGCTCAGGTTCTCCTCCTCGAGGTTCAAGTACCGCGCCGAGCTGCGCCGCATCCCCCTCCTGTTCCGGCCGGACAATAACACGGCCCTTCCGGCGCTGGAGACGTGCAGCGCCGCGGACTTCTCTCGCGATGCCTGGTCGGGACGGTGGACACGGATTGCCAAGAACGACAGCTGCGAGGACGTTGACGCAGCGGGGCGGTACATCCGTGAGATCCACCTCCGCTGGATCCCCAACCCCATCCACACAACAGAGTCAAGGCGCCACCCGCTCTCGGGGATGCAGGGGCTCTCGGTCTTCATCAGCGACCCTCCTTCGACGCTCGTTGCCTCGACCCTCCTTCGACGCTCGCCCCGCTGTGGGACCTCCGCTGTCGAGCCCCTCACTGCCGAGGGACGTCCGCTGGCGAGCCGACCAGGTCCATCGTCTCTCTCTCAGAGTCCCTGTTCCGGCTGGCGCAGCGGCGGACCAGATCTCGGCGAAGAGTACGCTTGGAGCACCTCTATCCCCTCCAAGCCTCCATGATGGAGGCCGAGGACTCGACAACCGTGGCTCAATTCGCCACCCGCATGACTGGGGACGATGACGCCCTTGAGTGCCCTTCCGTTGCCTCCTCATTCATCACGGTAAGCCTCCGCAACATCGTGCTCGCGTCCCTCGCTCGCCAGCGGAGGTCCATGCCCCACTCACGGAGTTCAACCTCCTTCAACAGGCCACCAGATCGCAGCGATGAGGATGCCCTCTTCCCCAACCACCAGATCGCAGCGATGGAGCCGGATCCGGTCGCCGCTGGGGCATCCTCCTCGTGAGCCAGGTTGGCTCCGCATCTAATTTATTCTTCGTCTTTTTCCCTGGTGGTTTCCTGCTCTGTGAGAAGAAGCAAGTGACACAGGTGCATGCTTTTGCTTGCTGTCACAGATGTCCCTGATGGCAAGCTTCAGCAATCGTCAAGTACAAAGACATCCTCCCGTGCGAAATTCAATTTGCCCACTCCTAATCTCTTCTATATAGCCTCACAGATCGCAGCGATGGAGCTAGATCCGGTCGCCGCTGGGGCATCCTCCTCGCTGCCGCCTTCACCAGCGCCAGCTACGTCCCCGCCGTGGCCAATGCGAGGTACTGTTTCTTAGTTCTCAGGCTAGGAGTAGGGTTTCTTTATTATTGGGGTGTACCCAGCTGGTGTGGTGTGCGTCTTCGCCTCAAACGACCTGGCGTTTGCTTGCCAGATGACGATGAGCCGGGAGCGGTGGATTGCGTGGATCCCGGAGGAGACCAGAATCTCGCGCCGCCGCCGTCGCCTCAGTAGGCTACAGGTTCGTTCACTTACAATAGATGGCCAGTAGGGTTTGCTACGTCCATCTCACGCGGGTCCATCTTTAGCTGGTTGGATGGCAAATGCAGCCGCCTCTTCATCTGTTCAATCTGCTGTTGTAGCAGCAGCATCAATACCTGTTCCACCCAATCAAGGTATGCAAATGTGGTGCTAAATTTCTGTTAAAGTTTATCTGGTTGCTTGTTTTGAACATATTTGTTACTTATAGTGGTTAATTTGATCTGCATTAAGACATTTTAACAATTTTGTATTTTCTGTGCAATTCAATTAATACCAGTTAGTATGCCTTTGTGTTGTGTATCAGTCCATTCTGGAAATGATTACACATGCGAACTTCAATTCCATATATATATATATATATATTAGATGCTTCTAATTTATTATAATTTACAAATTACTCAGTCATGAGATACACATTAAAGGGCGAATCCAGTGCCGGAGGCTCCCACATGAGTGGGGTCTGGCGAAGGATATACTGAGGCAAACCTTCCCCCACAAATGTGGAGAGGCTGATGCATATTTATGGCTTCAATCCCATTCTGTGAAATAACACTGTTCTTTGGTAGGTTTAATGTTGTTTGCTCTACGGTTTCAGTGCAGGTTCTTATGCTTTTGTGTTTTTCAGTCCATATAGTAGTAAGTACGATAATTTGGTGCAGCAATTAATTAGTAATGTTATACTCTTTCAGTTAACCTATAACAGTTTAGATCAGTTTTTCTTAGAATCGTTGTGTGCATTGTCATGTGGAAATATATTTGCGTTGTCAGTTATATGCATGTTTCAAAACATCACATGACGTCATTTATATTACATTGTTTTGTCAGCTGTCTCCATGTTGAAACGCCTAGCTCTAACAGACTATCAAAGTGCAGAGCCTGAGCAACTAATGAAGCGCTTGAGGCCTGGTGGACATGGCATTAATGAGGTAATAACCGTAATATTGCATTTACACTTAGAAAAATATGTCATTTTTGGATTTTGTATGAATTTTAATAATCAATCATGCTTATGCAGGTCACATATCCTGCTCCCATCTCTCAACCTGCATGGTCAGTGGATGATCTTCCAAGGACAGTTGCTTGTTCATTGTCACATGGATCTAATGTAACTAGCATGGATTTTCATCCAACTCAGCATACACTGCTTCTAGGTATGATCAAGATAACTGTCTTATTTGATTAACTTTATTTATAAAATGTGATATTCAATGTTGAACCCTAAACTTGGCTATACATCAATTTATTAAGTTTCTTACCCTGTGTAGTAAAACACAGTGGGATCTGCTAATGGTGAATTTACACTTTATGAGATCGGTCTGTGTGAAACATTACTTTCAAAGCCCTTCAAAATTCGGGATATAAATGCATGTTCACCACAATTTCAGGTATTCACATACAAGATGAAGTCTTATCTGTAGTTTACTTCTGATATCTATTTACTTGTACCTTGTCTGTTAGCATGCCTGTGTTTTTCATCTTGTGAGTCTGATTATTTGCCATTCCTGTGTAAAGAATGCTGTTGTCAAAGATTCCTCCATATCCATTAATCAAGTTACCTGGAGCCCTAATGGAGAAATGATTGGTTAGTATCAATATTGTACTTTTTCTCCCGGTCAAAAAATATTGTACCTTTTCAGCTAATACTTTGGTTGAGACTTGAGAAAAGAAACTAACACTTTGTTGAGCAATAATTTTCATTTAAACTTACTTTTTTCGGTTTTAGGCGTTGCATTCACGAAACATTTGATCCATCTGCATGGATACCAACCACCAAATGAGACACGACACCTTCTAGAGGTACCACAACAGACTTTTATAGATAATTAAATGCCATATAACATAATTTGAGTTACTATCATTTTTCTTTATGTCAGATTGAGGCTCATTCTGGAGCTATAAATGATATAGCATTCTCCCGACCAAATAAGTGAAAGGGAAATAGGCTTACACCTTTTCCTAATTGATTTTGGTGGTTGAATTGCCCAACACAAATAATTGGACTAACTAGTTTGCCCTAGAATAAATGTTCTACAGGTGCCAAGGTTCACATCAAACCAATACAAAGTCAAAAGAAAGGGCTAAAAAGAAAAGAGCAAAGGAAACCGATGTGCTCCCTGGTCTGGCACACCGGACTGTCCGGTGCACCACTGGACAGTGTCCGATGCACCATGGAAGATCGACTTCAAACTCTTCACCTTCGTGTTTCCCAGGCGCACCTCCGCTATAATTCACCGGACTGTCCGGTGAGCCAGCGGAGCAACGACTATCTGCATGCAACGGTCGACTCTGCAAAGCGAACAGTGCAAATCAGATGTCAGAGCAGACGGTCAGAGGGGCACCGGACTGTCCGGTGCCGCACCGGACTGTCCGGTGCCACATGAGGACAAAGCCTCCAACGGTCGACCAGCTCCAAGCCCTAACGGGAGGATGACATGGCGGCTCACCGGACACTGTCCGGTGGCGCACCGGACTGTCCGGTGTGCCCATCGCCAACAGCCTTCTCCAACGGCTACAATTTGGTTGGTGGCTATAAATACCACCCCAACCGGCCATTTCAAAGAGGGAGAGCCCAAGCAACATTCCAAGTCATCTAGTTGACATACTCAAGCCCTCCCAACCACCTCTATTCATTGATCCATCCTATACACAAGATTTAGACCACTACAACCAACACAAGTGCCACAAAAGAGAGAGCAAGCAAGAGAGGGCTACTCATTTGAGTTTAGCACTAGTGCCTTGTGAGATTCATTGAGAGATAGTGTGTGCTACATCTTTGTGTTCATTTGCGCGTGGAGTTTTGACTCCCATTGAACTTCCTCTAAAGTTTTGGAGGCTTGTAAAGCTAGCAAGAGACACCAAAGAGTGTGGTGGTCCTTGCGGGGTCTTAAGTGATCCTTGAGAAAAGGAAGAGCTCGCCGGTCTTGTGTGATCGGTGGAGAGAGGGAAAGGGTTGAAAGAGACCCGTCCTGAGTGGACTCCTCAACGGGGACTAGGCCTTCGAGGGCGGAACCTTGGTAAAACAAATCACTCGTGTCTTGTGTGCTTATTGCTTGTGATTTGTTTGTTCTTTCCCTTTCTAAGTTTTTGCTTGCACTATTCTTTGCTAATACTATTTGGTGTTGCTTTAAGTTAAATTCTCATTTAGTGAAGCAACACCTTGCAAGAAAGAACTTGTGTTATTGCTCTTCTTATCTAAGCCCCCTTGCTTTATTCTCATAGACTTGTTAGTAGTATTGATTTATCAATTCCGCATTATTTAAAAGCAATACTCTTTACAAGCAAGTACTTAGTTTTTATACTCCGAAAATTGCATATCTTGTTCTAACCACTAATCAAGGGATCTAGTTGGGGGATAAAGTTTTAATTTTCAGGTTTCGCCTATTCACCCTCTCTTCTAGGTGACTTTCAATTGGTATCAGAGCTAGGCACTTCATATTGAGTCTAACAACTCAAAGTGATGGCTCAAAGAAAATCCCAAAAGAACAAGAAGACCAAGGAGGTAACTCTTGAGATATTACTTCCCGATTGTTCTAATTATAATTCATGGTCTACTAGGGTGATAAACGCTTTTAGGACCGTAGATCCTAAATTAGAACAAATTTTAGACAAGTGTATTATTCCTTCTAACTATGCTAAGGAAAATGCCTCCGAAGAAGATTTAAGATGTATACGCTTAAACTATCTAGCTTATGACATCTTAAGTAAATCCCTTAGCAAAGAAGATTATCATGCCTTCATAATAAAATATGATAAACCTATTTGTGATGTGCATGATATTTGGACTAGAATTAAAAGCAAATTTGATGAGTCCAAACATAATAGTTCATTTTGTGCTTCTACTTCCTTTGGTCTTTGTGATACTAACCCTTGCAAGGAAGAAGAAGAAAATGAACGATGGAGATCAAACAATGAATCCACCTCTCCAAAAGGTTTGTCTTCCCATTTCGATTCCCACATATGTTGTGTGGCTAATGAAAATGAGGATGAGGAGGAAGAAAGAAGCTTCATGCAACTCTACGCTCGCCTAAGCCAAGAAGATAACGCGGTCATGCTCAAACTTCTAGAAAGAGCGAGAGAGCAAAGCGAAGCTTGTCAAAGGCTAGAAAATATTCTCTCCATGAAAATGCAATGCTTTGACGAGTTGACTAAAGAACATGATGAGCTAAAGTGCTCTCATGTTGATTTGGTCCAAAGGTATGAAACTATTTCAATTGAGCAAGATAACGCTTTACATTGTATCGCTCAATTAGTAAATAGGAATGCCTTGCTTAAGGACCAAGTAGAAAAGCTAAAAGGTGAAAATCTAGCTTTTCAAGAAAAATATGATATGCTTCTATGTTCTCATGAAAATCTTATGGATGATCATATCATATTGAAATTGGCTCTTGAGGTTGTGATAGAAAACTTAAAATCCCAACAACCTCACTCATGCACATGTATTCAAATTGAAACTACATTATCATGTGCTAATGCTTGTTGTGCGTCGACAAGCAAATCTTCCTTTGAGCTAGAATTTGCAGGAACAAAAGATGATACATATCAAAAGCTCAAAGAAGAAAATGAGAGGCTAAAGATGAGCTTGACACAACTAAAAGAGAAGTGCATTGCTCAACCTTTTCAAGATAACCGTGATCACATGGTGAAGAAGCTTGAGACGGGAATAACTGAGGCATGCACTAAATCCCTTGAAGAAAATGTCAAGGACTTGAGGATTGCCAAGAGGAAGGAACAAAAGAAGAAAATCAATACCTCTTCCATAAGCCTTAACCACGCCTCCATAAAAGGTAACATCCAAGGTAATAATCAAGCCACACTTCACACTAAGAGAAGTAAGAAGTATAGTGAATGCTTTGAAAAGGGGCAGTCGATTAGGTCATGTTCCTATATTAAAAATGACTTGATTATTAACAAGGATGATAAACTTTGTTTTAAATGCTCAAAGAAGGGACACTTAATTAGGTCTTGTCCCCATTTAAAACAAAAAGGCATTATGTTAGAAAAGAAAATATCCACTAACCATGTAGCAAGCAAGAAACAAGGAAGGAAGAAATCCTCAAGGCTTGAGGATCGCCTATGCTACATATGCCGAAAGAAGGGACATCAATGCAAAGATTGTCCCATTGGTAACAACCCCACTCCTAGCTTGTTAATTGATTCTCATGTAACTAGGCAACCCAAAATTGTAACTTGTGCTAGAAAGGTAATAAGTTTACCTAGTGCTAACACAAAGGACTTTTGGGTTCCTAGATCTTTGTTGACTAACCGTGATGGACCCATCAAGCGATGGGTACCAAAATATGCTTGACAAACTTTGCAGGAGAAGGAGATGATATGAAGTTTTGGGAGTGCTTGAGGGAGTCAATTCAATTTTTATTAAACTCAAGCTATCAATCTTCAATGAGCTATATATCCAAGATTGACCCAAAGTTATTTAAATTTATTATATTCAAAACTCATATTATCTCGGGAAAGATATTGATGTTGTAGGGAATAAATAATTACCCTATGCAAGAAAGATCAAGGCCTACAACATGGAGGAAAGCCAAAGGATGGTAACACTTATGTATTAGGTGCACGCATCTTAAATTATGAATTCTCATGTGTCTTGTGTAGTCACATAGAAAAAAGAAGCACTTTAAATGTCCTTAAAATTATGTCACCATTCTTTGAAGAAATTCCTCTCATATGGTAGATTGCATATTCATCATTTCTATTCTATGGCAATCTACATGCTCTAAATTATTGTAAGTATCTCATGGCATGCTTTTCACTAATTATCTTATTATCGCCATGATTCTAGATATAGAGAGATATTCCAAGTTCTTAAAAGAATAAGGTGTCATGTAAGGAATTCAAATCCTTAGGACACTTATAAAAGGAAAATTCTCTCTATAACTAGAATAGTGAGACTAATGCTTTTATCTAAGTAACCCAAGTAGTCTCACTTGTAGAGAATAAGTTTCTCTTTGGAAATGCGTAATCTAACATAAAAAGAATAATCAATCCAATGACTTATGTTGTTGTGCTCCTTGCTTAAATTGGATATGATTCTTCTACATTCATCGCTCTCCATGATTGAACTAGAGTTATTCCATAATCTTAAGAAACTATTTATGCTTGTTTTATAAGTTAAAATTGAGCATAACATCATCTATAGGATAATCTAGTTCATGCTATGAAGTTTCCATGTTTAGTAATCTATCCTTTCATTCCTTATCAAAAATAATTACAAAAATGGAAACTAGTGCTTGTGTTACTAATTGAAAGTCGCCTAGAGGGGGGGTGAATAGGCGAAACCTGAAAATTAAAACTTTATCCCCCAACTAGATCCCTTGATTAGTGGTTAGAACAAGATATACAAATATCGGAGAATAGAAACTAAGTTCTTGCTTGAAAGGAGTATTGCTAAGTAATGCGGAAGTGATAAGTCAATACAACTAGTAAGTTATAGTATAACAAAGCAAGAAGCTTTAGATGAGAAGAGCACTAGGACAAGTTCTTTCTTGCAACGTGTTGCTTCACTAAATGGGATTTTAACTCGAAGCAACACCAAATGATTTTAGCAAATAAAGGTGCAAGAAAACTTAGAACAAGGGAAAGTAAACAAATCACAAGCAATAAACACAATGGACACGGGTGATTTGTTTTACCGAGGTTCGGCCCTCGAAGGCCTAGTCCCCGTTGAGGAGTCCACTTAAGGACGGGTCTTTTTCAACCCTTTCCCTCTCTCCCCCGATCACACAAGGATCGGCGAGCTCTTCTTCTTCTCAAGGATCACTCTTGATCCCACAAGGATCACCACAATCTTTGGTGTCTCTTGCTAGCTTTTACAAGCCTCCAAAACTTTGGAGGAAGTTCAACGGGAGTCAAAACTCCACGCGCAAATGAACACAAAGATGAAGCACACACTATCTCTCGATGAATCTCACAAGGCACTAGTGCTAAACTCAAATGAGTAGCTCTCTTTTGCTTGCTCTCTCTTTTGTGGCACTTGTGTTGTATGTAGTGGTCTAAATCTTGTGTATAGGATGGATCAATGAATATAAGTGGTTGGGAGGGCTTGAGTGTGTCAACTAGATGACTTGGAATGTTGCTTGGGCTCCCACACTTGAAGTGGCCGGTTGGGGTGGTATTTATAGCCACCAAACAAAAACTAGCCGTTGGTGAAGGCTGTCTGCCGTATGGTGCACCGGACAGTCCGGTGCACACCGGACATGTCCGGTGTGACAGCCACGTCACCAAATAGCCGTTGGAGTTGGAGCTGGTCGACCGTTGGAGGCTTTGTCCTCATGCGGCACCGGACAGTCCGGTGCACACCGGACAGTCCGGTGCCTCTCTGATCCTCTGCTCTGACTCTGCTGCGTGTACTTTTACTGTCAGAGTCGACCGTTGGCGCCGAAGTAGCCGTTGCTCCGCTGGCACACCGGACAGTCCGGTGCACACCGGACAGTCCGGTGAATTTTAGCGGAGCGGCTGCCGCGCGAACCCGAGGCTGGCGAGTTCCGGAGGCCGCGTTTCCTTGGAGCACCGGACATGTCCGGTGCACACCGGACAGTCCGGTGAATTATAGCGCGCCGGCTTCCGAGAAATCCCGAGGGCGAAGAGTTTGAGTTGGAGTCCTCTGGTCGCACCGGACACTGTCCGGTGCACACCGGACAGTCCGGTGCCTCCAGCCAGAGGTGCCCTCGGTTGCCTCGTTGCTCCTTTGTTGAATCCAACACTTGGTCTTTTTATTGGCTAAGTGTGAACCTTTTGCACCTGTATAACTTGTGCACTAGAGCAAACTAGTTAGTCCAACATTTGTGTTGGGCAATTCAACCACCAAAATTATTTAGGAACTAGGTGTAAGCCTAATTCCCTTTCAATCTCCCCCTTTTTGGTGATTGATGCCAACACAAACCAAAGCAAATATAGAAGTGCATAATTGAACTAGTTTGCATAATGTAAGTGCAAAGGTTGCTTGGAATTGAGCCAATAAATACTTGTATGATGTGCATGGATTGTTTTCTTTATTTTTAACATTTTGGACCACGCTTGCACCACAAGTTTTGTTTTTGCAAACTCTTTTGTAAATTCTTTTCAAAGTCCTTTTGCAAGATAGTCAAAGGTAAATGAATAAGATTTTGCAAAGCATTTTCAAGTTTTGAAATTTTCTTCCTTTGTTCCAAATGCTTTTCCTTTGACTAAACAAAACTCCCCCTCAAATAAAGTCTCCTCTTAGTGTTCAAGAGGGTTTTAAGATATTAAGTTTTTTTAAAAATCCTACTTGCTCCCCCTTTAGAACACAAAGAGATACCAATTTTGAAATTTACCAATTGAAAATCATCAATTTTAAAATTAGTTTGGTGGTGCGGTCCTTTTGCTTTGGGCCAATACTTTCTCCCCCTTTGGCATGAATCGCCAAAAACGGATACTTGGAATGAGATATAGGCCCTTTAAGTACTTTCTCCCCCTTTGGTCATGAATAAATGAGTGAAGGTTATACCAAAGTTGGAGTGAGCGAAGCGGAGCGACGACGAAGGATGAGTAGTAGAGTGGAGTGGAAGCTTTTGTCTTCGCCGAAGACTCCAATTCCCTTTCAATATACCTATGACTTGGTTTGAAAAACACTTGAACATACATTAGTCATAGACATATAAAAGAGATATGATCAAGAGGATATATTAAATTAAGCATGATCATAGTTCTATATAACATAGATTGCTCCCCCTAAGTATGTGCATGGAGAGGAACACATATTTTGGCCTTAAATACCAATTGCACATAATTAGGTTAATGAGAACATATCTATATCATACAGATTGTGAAGTGCATTGTGTCATAGTATAAGTGTGATGCTCATGACAATTTATGCACTTACGAAAGCATGTTGTAAACCATTTAAGCATTTTCCCTTAAAGATTTCAAAGAGACTTAAGGACCATCCACCTTTGAAACAAAGGCAGCTTATCCTCGTTACAAGGTTAAGCTTTAAGCTCTTTGACAATAAAAGTACTTCATCTAGTTTTACCAGAGATGCACTAAGCAGGAATGAATTTTGGGAAATTAAACTAGGTATGAAGCAGGGATAATAAATGGACATGCTTTCTCTTCCTTTTATACAAGGTATGCAAGGAATGTATAGAAAATGAAGATTTAGGTACACGTTTAAATGAAAGGAGATAGTTTTACCTTTATGTACCTTTACATAGGGACGCTCTCTTCATTGTGCTTGTCCTTAGTCTTAAGTGCTGAAGACCTATACTTAATGACAATATATGAAAATATTTTGCACAAGAGAGTTCTACAACTAGTGATCTTTTTCAAGTTATTGTTAGCATATATCAAATGGATCACAAGTTGCATAAATGTATCATGAATTCCCCTTTTAACTTAGTGCATATCAAGAGAGATATCGATTGATAGTATATACGGCACTAAGAAGCATGATTGTTGATTGAAGTCATTCAATGATCAAACAAATAACAGATGTGATCAAAAGAACAACATACGCATTAGATTATCAATTAAGCTTAGAGTAGGAGAATCCAGCAAATATGCTATTTTGGAGTGAAAGACAAAAAAATAGTAGCATATTTCATGAGAAACTTATTCTCAGGCAAGAGACTATATGAAATTACTGAGATAAAGCAATAGTCTCAACAAAATCAAGATATAAGAATAGATGATTTACTTTAAAGACAAATAGGGAGAAGCATTATACATTTTGATCAAGGCTCATTAAATTTTGCAATAACAACTTAAGCCTAGTAATCTCATAATGAAAGTATTTAGAATACTCACAACCACACCATTGATTGTTTTGTAGACCTTATTATCCAAGTAGGTGTTGTTGTTCTTGATGTCCTCCTCTTTCATTTGAGAGTCCTCCCTTTGTAGTTGTTTCCTTTTCCTTTCAAACTTATTGAAAATACTCAAGAAAGATGTTAATAGCACAATGGAGTATATGATGAAAGATGATTTCTTTAGATAGAAAATATAGACAGTTCATCATTCATAAGTAAGCTCAAGAGATACGTTGTTAGTAACACAAGCACTAGTTTCCATTTTTGTAACCATTTTGGATAAGGAATGAAAAGCTAGATTACTAAAACATGGAAACTTCATAGCATGAACTAGATTATCCATAGATGATGTTATGCTCAATTTTAACTTATAAAACAAGCATAAATAATCCTTTAAGATTATGAGAATAAATCTAATTCATGACATGGAAAGCGATAAATGTGAAAGAATCAAATCCAATTTAAGCAAGAAAAACACATCATAGAACATTGGATTGAATTTTCTTTTCATGTTAGATTACACGCTTCCAAAGAGAAACTTATTCTCTACAAGTGAGACTACTTTGGGTTAAATAGTCTCACTATTCTAGTTATAGAGAGAGTTTTCCTTTTACAAGTGTCCTAATGATTTGAATTCCTTACATGACACCTTATTCTTTTAAGAACATGAAATATCCCTCTATATCTAGAATCATGGCAACAACAAGATAATTAGAAGAAGAATATGCCATGACAAACTTGCAACAATTTAAAGCATGTAGATTGCCATAGTATGGAAATGATGAATGTGCAATCTACCATATGAGAGGAAATTCTTCTAAGAATGGTAATATCAAATTAAAGATATTTAAAGAGCTTCAATTTTTCTATGTGACTACACAAGACACATGAGAAATGATATTTTAAATACTTGTACTTAAAAGATAAGTGTTACCATCCTTTGGCTTTCCTTCATGTTGTAGGCCTTGATTTTTCGCATATGATATCTCTTCACTTCCTACAACATAAATATCTTTCTCGAGATGATATGAGTTTAAGACATAGTAATTTAAAAAAAATAACCTTGGGTCAATCATGTATATAGATCATTGAAGATTGATAAGAACTGAATGGATTCTCTCAAACATCCCAAGTCTTCATATCATCTCCTTCTCCTGCAAAGCTTGTCAACCATATTTTGGTACCCATCGCTTGATGGGTCCATCATGGTTAGTCAACAAAGATCTAGGAACCCAAAAGTCCTTTGTGTTAGCACTAGGTAAACTCATTACCTTTCTAGCACAAGTTGCAATTTTGGGTTGCCTAGTTACATGAGAATCAATTGACAAGTTGGGAGAGGAATTGTTACCAATGGGACAATCCTTGCATTGATGTCCCTTCTTTCGGCATGTGTAGCAAAGGCGTTTTTCAAGTTTTGAAGCTTCCTTCTTTCCTTGTTTGTTGCTTACTACATGGTTAGTAAAGACTTTCTTTTCTAACCCTATGCCTTTTTGTTTTAAATGGGGACAAGATCTAAGCAAGTGTCCCTTCTTGGAGCATTTAAAACAAAGTCTATCATTCTTGTTAATAATCAAGCCATTTTTAATGTAGGGACATGACCTAATCAAGTGCCCCTCTTCAAAGCATTCACTACACCTCTTAATGTGAAGTGTGGCTTGATCATTACCTTGGATGTTACCTTTTGTGGAGGCGTGGTTGAGGCTTTTGGAGGAGGTGTTGAATTTCATCTTTTGTTTCTTCCTCTTTGCAATCCTCAAATCCTTGACATTTTCTTCAAGGGATGTAGAGCATGCCGCGGTTGTTCCCGTCTCAAGCTTCTTCACCATGTGATCACGGATATCTTGAGAAGGTTGGGCAATGCATTTCCCTTTTAGTTGTGTCAAGCTCTTCTTTAGCCTCTCATTTTCCTTTTTGAGCTTTTGATATGAATCATCATTTGTTCCTGCAAATTCTAGCTTAAAGGAAGATTTGCTTGTTGACAAACAACAAGCATTAGCACATGGTGATATAGTATCAATTTGAATACATGTGCATGAGTGAGGTTGTTGAGATTTCAAGTTTTCTATCACAACCTCATGAGTCAAATTCAATATGATATGATCATCCATAAGATTATCATGAGAACATAGAAGCATATCATATTTTTCTTGAAAAGCTAGATTTTCAACTTTTAGCTTTTCTACTTGGTCCTTAAGCAAGGTATTCCTATTTACTAATTGAGCAATACAATGTAAAGCGTTATTATGCTCAATTGAAACAGTTTCATACCTTTGGACCAAATCAACATGAGAGCACTTTAGCTCCTCATGTTCTTTAGTCAACTCGTCAAAGTGTAGCATTTTCATGGAGAGAATATCTTCTAGCCTTTGACGAGCTTCGCTTTGCTCTCTTGCTCTTTCTAGAAGTTTGAGCATGACCGCCTTATCTTCTTGGCTTAGGCGAGCGTAGAGATGCAAGAAGCTTCTTTCTTCCTCCTCATCCTCATTTGTCCTTCCGCTATCATTTTCATTAGCCACACAACATATGTGGGAATCGAAATGGGAAGACAAACCTTTTGGAGAGGTGGATTCATCGTTTGGTCTCCACCGTTCATTTTCTTCTTCTTCCTTGCAAGGGTTAGTATCACAAAGACTAAAGGAAGTAGAAGTATCAAATGAACTATCATGTTTGGACTCATCAAATTTATTTTTAATTCTAGTCCAAATATCATGCGCATCATGGATAGATTCGTTATAGTTTGATATGAAGGCATGATAATCTTCTCTACTAAGAGAATTAGTTAAGATGTCAAAAGCTAGATAGTTTAAGCGATAACATCTTTGATCCTCCTCGGAATTAATTTTTCCATTGAAATTAGAGGAAAAAATACTCTTGTCTATAATTTGTTCTAATCGTGGATCTATGGTTCTAAAAGCATTTATCACACTAGTAGACCATGAATCATAATTAGAACAATCATCAAGTAATATTTCAAGAGTTACCTCCTTTTGAGTTACGTTCGATGGAGGAGTCTTCTTGTTCTTTTGGGATCTTCTACGAGCCATCACTTCGAGTTGTTAGACTCAAGATGAAGTGCCTACCTCTGATACCAATTGAAAGTCGCCTAGAGGGGGGGTGAATAGGCGAAACCTGAAAATTAAAACTTTATCCCCCAACTAGATCCCTTGATTAGTGATTAGAACAAGATATACAAATATCGGAGAATAGAAACTAAGTTCTTGCTTGAAAGGAGTATTGCTAAATAACGCGGAAGTGATAAATCAATACAACTGGTAAGTTATAGAATAACAAAGCAAGAAGCTTTAGATGAGAAGAGCACTAGGACAAGTTCTTTCTTGCAACGTGTTGCTTCACTAAATGGGAATTTAACTTGAAGCAACACCAAATGATATTAGTAAATAAAGGTGCAAGAAAACTTAGAGCAAGGGAAAACAAACAAATCACAAGCAATAAACACAATGGACACGGGTGATTTGTTTTACCGAGGTTCGGCCCTCGAAGGCCTAGTCCCCGTTGAGGAGTCCACTTAAGGACGGGTCTTTTTCAACCCTTTCCCTCTCTCCCCCGATCACACAAGGATCGGTGAGCTCTTCTTCTTCTCAAGGATCACTCTCGATCCCACAAGGACCACCACAATCTTTGGTGTCTCTTGCTAGCTTTTACAAGCCTCCAAAACTTTGGAGGAAGTTCAATGGGAGTCAAAACTCCACACGCAAATGAACACAAAGATGAAGCACACACTATCTCTCGATGAATCTCACAAGGCACTAGTGCTAAACTCAAATGAGTAGCTCTCTTTTGCTTGCTCTCTCTTTTGTGGCACTTGTGTTGGTTGTAGTGGTCTAAATCTTGTGTATAGGATGGATCAATGAATATATGTGGTTGGGAGGGCTTGAGTATGTCAACTAGATGACTTGGAATGTTGCTTGGGCTCCCACACTTGAAGTGGCCGGTTGGGGTGGTATTTATAGCCACCAAACAAAAACTAGCCGTTGGTGAAGGCTGTCTGCCGTATGGTGCACCGGACAGTCCGGTGCACACCGGACATGTCCGGTGTGACAGCCACGTCACCAAATAGCCGTTGGGGTTGGAGCTGGTCGACCGTTGGAGGCTTTGTCCTCATGCGGCACCGGACAGTCCGGTGCACACCGGACAGTCCGGTGCCTCTCTGATCCTCTGCTCTGACTCTGCTGCGTGTACTTTTACTGTCAGAGTCGACCGTTGGCGCCGAAGTAGCCGTTGCTCCGCTGGCACACCGGACAGTCCGGTGCACACCGGACAGTCCGGTGAATTTTAGCGGAGCGGCTGCCGCGCGAACCCGAGGCTGGCGAGTTCCGGAGGCCGCGTTTCCTTGGAGCACCGGACATGTCCGGTGCACACCGGACAGTCCGGTGAATTATAGCGCGCCGGCTTCCGAGAAATCCCGAGGGCGAAGAGTTTGAGTTGGAGTCCTCTGGTCGCACCGGACACTGTCCGGTGCACACCGGACAGTCCGGTGCCTCCAGCCAGAGGTGCCCTCGGTTGCCTCGTTGCTCCTTTGTTGAATCCAACACTTGGTCTTTTTATTGGCTAAGTGTGAACCTTTTGCACCTGTATAACTTGTGCACTAGAGCAAACTAGTTAGTCCAACATTTGTGTTGGGCAATTCAACCACCAAAATTATTTAGGAACTAGGTGTAAGCCTAATTCCCTTTCACTAATGACGTATCTCTTGAGCCTACTTATGAAAATCGACAAAAGAGAAAGTACACAAGCCTCTAGGGTTGCTCTTCACCCAAAGGAAGTAAGGTAAAAGCAAAGGTATGGGAACTCTTTTTCCCATCATTGGTTATTTGCTCTAAATTATCATATTCTATACATATGAAGAATAGATTCTTTATTGGACTTAAATTAACTAGCACAATGCGCTTGTCCATTAGAATCTATTTCATGCCTTTGCTATACATGTTCTCATATTGATCTGCTTCTAAGTAATGATTAATAAAATCAATATGAAAAAGTAAATTCCTATGATTGATCAAAATGTTTAAAAGGTGCATATTCTTCTTTCCTAATGATGTGCACTAACGTTAAGGAATTTACTTCATGTATATGAGAATTATGGATGATGAATTGTGTTTATTTCCTATCTAAAGAAATCATCCTTCATTATATACTCCCTTGTGCTATTAACATTTTTCTTGAGTATTTTCAATAAGTTTGGAAGGAAAAAGAAGCCACTGCAAAGGGAGGACTCTCAAATGAAAGAGGAGGACATCAAGAACAACACCACCTACTTCTACAAAACAGTCAATGTTGTGGTTGTGAGTACTCTAAATCCTTTTCATTGTGAGAATATCAGGCATAAGGTGTTTATTGCAAATCTTATAAGCCTTGATCAATATGTATAATGCTTCTCCCTACACGTCTCTAAAATGAATACATCTATTCATCTCATTCAAATTCTTGATGCATATCTTTAGGGGGAGTCTGTTTCTATATCTTGATCATGTTGAGACTAACACTTTATCTTAGTAATCTCATTTAGTCTCAAGTATGAGAATAAGATTCACATGAAGTATGCTACTACAAAATAATCCATCTTGTTAGAATAATATCATCTTTATAAAGGATTGTTGCTTTCATTGCTAAAGTAGCATATTTACTGGATTCTCCTTTTCTGAGCTTATCTAATGCATATGTTGTTCTTTTGATCACATTTGTTATTTGTTTGATCATTGAATAACTTCAATTAACATTAATGTTTCTTAGTGCCGCGTATACTATCATCTCTCTTGATATGCACCAAGTTAAAAGGAGAATTCATGATACATTTATGCAATTTGTGATCCATTTGATATATGCTAACAATAACTTGGAAAAGGATCACTAGTTGTAGAACTTTCTCTTGTGCAAAATATTTCCATATATTGTCTTAAGTATAGGTCTTAAGCAATTAAGACAAAGGACAAAGCACAATGAAGAGAGTGTCTCTATGTGAAGGTACAAAACGGTAAAACTACTTCCATTCATTTACACATGTACCTAAATCTTCCTTTTCTATACATTCTTTGCATATCTTGTATAAAAGGAAGAGAAAGCATGTCCATGCATTAACCCTGCTTCATACCTAGTTTAACTTCTCATAATCTCACTCATGCATTAATGTATCTTTGTTAAAACTAGATGAAGTGGTTTTATTGTCAAAGAGCTTAAAGCTTAACCTTGTAACGAAGATAAGCTGTCTTTGTTCCAAAGGTGGATGGTCCTTAAGCCTCTTTGAAATCCTCAAGGGGAAATGCTTAAATTGTTCATAACATGCTTTCATAAGTGCATGAATGGTCATGAGCATCACACTTATACTATGACACAATGCACTTCACATTCTCTATGATATAGAATTGTTCTCAATAACCTAATTATGTGCAATTGGCATTTAAGGCCAAAATATGTTTTCATCTCAATGCACATATTTAGGGGGAGCAATCTATGTTGTATAGAACTATGATCATGCTTAATTTGATATATCCTTTGATCATATCTCTTTTATGTCTATGACTAATGTGTTTTCAAGTATATTCTCATGCTTAGTCATAGAATTGAAAGGGAAATGGAGTATTCGGCAAAGACGACGCTTCCACTCAACTCCATCGGTATTATCCACTCTTTGCCCGTATTCCGCATAGTTCTCCACTTTGGTATAATCTTCACTCATATTTATTTGTTTGCCATTGGGGAGAAAGTAAAAGGGCTTGTATTTCACTCACAAGTATCCATTTTTGGCGATTCATGCCAAAGAGGGAGAAAGTATGAGCCCAAAGCAAAAGGACCGCACCACCACCGAATTTTAAAAATGAAGTTTTTCAAATTGATATCTTATTGTGTTCAAAAGGGGGAGAAAGTAGTTGAAAGGGAATTAGGCTTACACATAGTCCCTAAATAATTTTGGTGGTTGAATTGCCCAACACAAATATTGGACTTACTAGTTTGCTCTAGTGTATAAGTTATACAGGTGCAAAAGGTTTACACTCAGCCAATAAAAAGATCAAGTTTTGGATTCAACAAAGGAGCAAAGGGGCAACCGAAGGCACCTCTGGTCTGGAGGCACCGGACTGTCCGGTGTACACCGGACAGTGTCCGGTGCACCCAGAGGACACCAACTTGAACTCGCCACCTTCGGGAATTTCTCAGGCCGCTTCGCTATAATTCACCGGACTGTCCGGTGTACACCGGACAGTGTCCGGTGCTCCAAGGAAGCGCGGCCTCCTCAACTCGCCAGCCTCGGGTTCACGCGGCAGCCGCTCCGCTAAAATTCACCGGACATGTCCGGTGTGCACCGGACTGTCCGGTGTACCAGCGGGGCAACGGCTATTTCGGCGCCAACGGCTACCTGCGCTGCATTTAATGCGCGCTCTGCGTGCGCAGTCGTCAGGCGCGCCCATACCGGCGCACCGGACAATGAACAGTAGTTGTCCGGTGTGCACCGGACACCCAGGCGGGCCCAGAAGTCAGAAGCTCCAACGGTCAGAATCCAATGGCATTGATGACATGGCGGGGGCACCGGACATGTCCGGTGTGCACCGGACTGTCCGGTGTGCCATCGACAGACAGCCTCCACCAACGGTCAAGTTTGGTGGTTGGGGCTATAAATACCCCAACCACCCCACCATTCATTGCATCCAAGTTTTCCAACTTCCAACCACTTACAAGAGCTAGGCATTCAATTCTAGACACACCAAAGAGATCAAATCCTCTCCAATTCCACTCAAGCCTTTAGTGACTAGAGAGAGATTTGTCGTGTTCTTTTGAGCTCTTGCGCTTGGATCGCTTTCTTTCTTTCTCACTTGTTCTTGTGATCAAAACTCAATTGTAACCAAGGCAAGAGGCACCAATTGTGTGGTGGCCCTTGCGGGGAAGTTTTGTTCCCGTTTGATTGAGAAGAAGAAAAGCTCACTCGGTCCGAGGGACCGTTTGAGAGAGGGAAGGGTTGAAAGAGACCCGGCCTTTGTGGCCTCCTCAACGGGGAGTAGGTTTGAGAGAACCGAACCTCGGTAAAACAAATCCGCGTGTCTCACTTCATTATTTGCTTGCAATTTGTTTTGCACCCTCTCTTGCGGACTCTATTATACTTCTAACGCTAACCCGGCTTGTAGTTGTGATTATTTTTTGAGATTTTCAGTTTCGCCCTATTCACCCCCCCCCTCTAGGCGACTTTCAATTGGTATCAGAACCCGGTGCTTCATTAGAGCCTAACCGCTCGAAGTGATGTCGGGAGATCACACCAAGAGGGAGATGGAGACCGGCGACAAGCCCACTACAAGCCAAGGGAGCACTTCATCGGAAGAGTCCCGCACCAAGAGGAGGGAGAAGAAAAAGGACTCCTCCAAACGGAAGGAGAAAAGATCTTCCTCTTCTCACCACAAAGAGAAGAAGGAAAAATCCTCTTCCCACAAGCCGCATCAGAGTGGGGACAAGAAGAAGAGGATGAGGAAGGTGGTCTACTACGAGACCGATTCTTCGTCGACATCCACCTCCGGCTCCGACGCGGCGTCCGTCACTTCTAAGCGCCAAGAGCGTAAGAAGTATAGTAAGATCCCCCTACGCTACCCTCGCATTCCTAAACATACACCTTTACTTTCCGTCCCATTAGGCAAACCACCAACATTTAATGGTGAAGATTATGCTATGTGGAGTAATTTAATGCGATTTCATCTAACCTCACTCCACAAAAGTATATGGGATGTTGTTGAGTATGGTGTACAGGTACCATCTGTAGGGGATGAAGATTATGACACGGACGAAGTGGCCCAAATCGAGCACTTCAACTCCCAAGCCACAACCATTCTCCTCGCCTCTCTAAGCAAGGAGGAATACAACAAAGTACAAGGGTTGAAAAATGCAAAGGAGATTTGGGACCTACTCAAGACCGCGCACGAGGGTGATGAACTCACCAAGATCACCAAGCGGGAAACGATCGAGGGGGAGCTCGGTCGCTTCCGTCTTCGCCAAGGGGAGGAGCCACAAGATATGTACAATCGGCTCAAGACCTTGGTGAACCAAGTGCGCAACCTCGGGAGCAAAAAATGGGATGACCACGAGGTGGTTAAGGTTATTTTAAGAGCTCTTATTTTCCTTAACCCCACTCAAGTTCAATTAATTCGTGGTAATCCTAGATATCCACTAATGACCCCCGAGGAAGTTATCGGGAATTTTGTGAGCTTTGAATGCATGATTAAGGGCTCAAAGAAGATCAACGAGCTTGATGAACCTTCCACATCCGAGGCGCAACCGGTGGCCTTCAAGGCAACGGAGGAGAAGAAGGAGGAGTCTACACCAAGTAGACAACCAATTGACGCCTCCAAGCTCGACAATGAGGAGATGGCTTTAATCATCAAAAGCTTTCGCCAAATCCTCAAGCAACGGAGGGGAAAGGACTACAAACCCCGCTCCAAGAAAGTGTGCTACAAATGTGGTAAGCCCGGTCATTTCATTGCAAAATGTCCTATGTCTAGTGACAGTGACAGGGGCGACGACAAGAAAGGAAAGAGGAGAGAAAAGAAGAAGTACTACAAGAAGAAAGGCGGCGATGCCCATGTTTGCCGGGAATGGGACTCCGACGAGAGCTCCACCGACTCATCCTCCGACGAGGACGCCGCCAACATCGCCGTCACCAAGGGCCTCCTCTTCCCCAACATCGGCCACAAGTGTCTCATGGCCAAGGACGGCAAAAAGAAGGTAAAATCAAAGTCCTCCACTAAATATGAAACATCTAGTGATGAGGATGATGATAAAAATGAGGAGGATAACTTGCGCACTCTTTTTGCTAACCTCAACATGCAACAAAAAGAAAAATTAAATGAATTGATTAGTGCTATACATGAGAAGGATGATCTCTTGGATTCTCAAGAAGAATTCCTTATTAAAGAAAATAAGAAGCATGTTAAGGTCAAGAATGCTTATGCTCTAGAAATGGAAAAATGTGAGAAATTAACTAGTGAGCTAAGCACATGCCATGACACTATTGCCAACCTTAGAAATGAAAAATGCTAGATTAATTGCTAAGGTTGATTCTCATGTTTGCAATGTTTCAACTTCCAATTCTAAAGATGATAATATTGATTTACTTGCTAGAATTGATGAGTTGAATGTTTCTCTTGCTAGCCTTAGAGATGAAAAAGAAAAATTGCTTGCTAAGGCTAGAGATTTTGATGTTTGCATTTCTAACCTTAGAGATGAAAATGATATACTACATGCTAAGGTTATAGAATTTAAAACTTGCAAACCCTCTACATCTACTGAGCATATCCCCATTTGTACTAGATGTAGAGATATTAATGTTGATGCTATCCATGATCACCTAGCCTTAATTAAAAAACAAAATGATCACATAGCACAACTTAATGCTAAGATTAGTGAGCATGACTTAGAAAATGAAAAATTTAAATTTGCTAGAAGCATGCTCTATAATGGGAGACGCCCTGACATTAAGGACGGCATTGGCTTCCAAAGGGGAGACAATGTCAAACTTAATGCCCCTCCTAAGAATTTATCTAACTTTGTTAAGGGCAAGGCTCCCATGCCTCAGGATAACGAGGGTTACATTTTGTACCCTGCCGGTTATCCCGAGAGCAAAATCAAGAAAATTCATTCTAGGAAGTCTCACTCTGGCCCTAACCATGCTTTTATGTATAAGGGTGAGACATCTAGTTCTAGGCAACCAACCCGTGCTAAGTTGCCTAGAAAGAAAATTCCTAATGCATCAAATGATCATGCTATTTCATTCAAAACTTTTGATGCATCATATGTTTTAACTAACAAATCCGGCAAGGTAGTTGCCAAAATTGTTGGGGGCAAACACAAGGGGTCAAAGGCTTGTGTTTGGGTACCCAAAGTTCTTGTTTCTAATGCCAAAGGACCCAAAACCGTTTGGGTACCTAAAATCAAGAACTAAAATTGTTTTGTAGGTTTATGCATCCGGGGGCTCAAGTTGGATACTCGACAGCGGGTGCACAAACCACATGACAGGGGAGAAAAAGATGTTCTCCTCATATGAGAAAAACCAAGATCCCCAACGAGCTATCACATTCGGGGATGGAAATCAAGGTTTGGTCAAAGGATTGGGTAAAATTGCTATATCACCTGACCATACTATTTCCAATGTTTTTCTTGTAGATTCTTTAGATTACAATTTGCTTTCCGTATCCCAATTATGTCAAATGGGCTACAACTGTCTATTTACTGATATAGGTGTTACTGTCTTTAGAAGAAGTGATGATTCAATAGCATTTAAGGGAGTGTTAGAGGGTCAGCTATACTTGGTAGATTTTGATAGAGCTGAACTCGACACTTGCTTGGTTGCTAAGACTAACTTGGGTTGGCTCTGGCACCGCCGACTAGCCCATGTTGGAATGAAGAATCTTCACAAGCTTCTAAAGGGAGAACACATTTTAGGACTAACCAATGTTCATTTTGAGAAAGACAGGATTTGTAGCGCATGCCAAGCCGGGAAGCAAGTTGGCACTCATCATCCACACAAGAACATCATGACTAGTGACAGGCCACTGGAACTCCTACACATGGACCTATTCGGCCCAATCGCTTACATAAGCATCGGCGAAGGTAAGTACTGTCTAGTTATTGTGGATGATTATTCTCGCTTCACTTGGGTGTTCTTTTTGCAGGACAAATCTCATACCCAAGAGACTTTAAAGGGATTCTTGAGACGGGCTCAAAATGAGTTCGCCTTAAGGATCAAGAAAATTAGAAGCGATAATGGGACGGAGTTCAAGAACTCTCAAATTGAAGGCTTTCTTGAGGAGGAGGGCATCAAGCATGAGTTCTCTTCTCCCTACACTCCACAACAAAATGGTGTAGTGGAGAGGAAGAATCGAACTCTATTGGACATGGCAAGAACCATGCTTGATGAGTACAAGACACCGGATCGGTTTTGGGCCGAGGCGGTCAACACCGCCTGCTACGCCATCAACCGGTTATATCTTCATCGAATCCTCAAGAAGACATCTTATGAACTCCTAACCGGTAAAAAGCCAAATATTTCATATTTTAGAGTTTTTGGTAGCAAATGTTTTATACTTGTTAAAAAGAGGTAGAAAATCTAAATTTGCTCCTAAAACTGTAGAAGGCTTTTTACTAGGATATGACTCAAACACAAGGGCATATAGAGTCTTTAACAAGTCCTCAGGACTTGTTGAAGTTTCTTGTGACGTTGTGTTTGATGAGACTAACGGCTCTCAAGTAGAGCAAGTTGATCTTGATGAGATAGGTGAAGAACAGGCTCCATGCATAGCGCTAAGGAACATGTCCATTGGGGATGTGTGTCCTAAGGAATCCGAAGAGCCTCCACATGCACAAGATCAACCATCCTCCTCAACGCAAGCATCTCCGCCAACCCAAAATGAGGACGAGGCTCAAGGTGATGAAGGAGAAGATCAAAGAGATGAGCCTCCTCAAGATGACGGCAACGATCAAGGGGGAGACGCAAATGATAAAGACAAGGAGGATGAACAACCAAGGCCGCCACACCCAAGAGTCCACCAAGCAATACAACGAGATCACCCCGTCGACACCATCCTCAGCGACATTCGTAAGGGGGTAACTACTCGATCTCGTGTTGCACATTTTTGTGAACATTACTCTTTTGTTTCCTCTATTGAGCCACACAGGGTAGAGGAAGCACTTCAAGGTTCGGATTGGGTGATGGCGATGCAAGAGGAGCTCAAAAATTTCATAAGGAATGAGGTATGTCATTTAGTTCCACGTCCTAATCAAAATATTGTAGGAACCAAGTGGGTCTTCCGCAACAAGCAAGACGAGCATGGTGTGGTGACAAGGAACAAAGCTCGACTCGTGGCCAAGGGGTATTCACAAGTCGAAGGTTTGGATTTTGGTGAAACCTATGCACCCGTAGCTAGGCTTGAGTCAATTCGCATATTATTGGCCTATGCTACTTACCATGGCTTCAAGCTTTATCAAATGGACGTGAAGAGTGCCTTCCTCAATGGACCAATCAAGGAGGAGGTCTATGTTGAGCAACCTCCCGGCTTTGAAGACAGTGAGTACCCTAACCATGTTTATAGGCTCTCTAAGGCGCTTTATGGGCTCAAGCAAGCCCCAAGAGCATGGTATGAATGCCTTAGAGATTTCCTTATTACTAATGGCTTCAAAGTCGGCA
This sequence comes from Zea luxurians, assembly GCA_029449295.1. Classification (NCBI taxonomy): domain Eukaryota; kingdom Viridiplantae; phylum Streptophyta; class Magnoliopsida; order Poales; family Poaceae; genus Zea; species Zea luxurians. The sequence goes on along the minus strand of JAOPSE010000686.1, from coordinate 121,518 downwards.
AAGCTGATCCTACTTTATTCACTAAAACTCTTGACAATGATTTGTTCGTATGCCAAATTTATGTTGATGATATCATATTTGGGTCTACTAACGAATCTACATGTGAAGAATTTAGTAGGATCATGACAAAGAAATTCGAGATGTCGATGATGGGGGAGTTGAAGTATTTTCTAGGATTCCAAGTCAAGCAACTCCAAGAGGGCACCTTCATTTGCCAAACAAAGTATACTCAGGACATCCTAACCAAGTTTGGAATGAAGGATGCCAAGCCCATCAAGACACCCATGGGAACAAATGGGCATCTCGACCTCGACACGGGAGGTAAGTCCGTGGATCAAAAGGTATACCGGTCGATGATTGGTTCATTGCTTTATTTATGTGCATCTCGACCGGACATTATGCTTTCCGTATGCATGTGTGCAAGATTCCAAGCCGACCCTAAGGAATCACACCTTACGGCCGTAAAACGAATCTTGAGATATTTGGCTTATACTCCTAAGTTTGGGCTTTGGTACCCTCGGGGATCCACTTTTGATTTGATTGGTTATTCGGATGCCGATTGGGCGGGGTGTAAGATTAATAGGAAGAGCACATCGGGGACTTGCCAGTTCTTGGGAAGATCCTTGGTGTCATGGGCTTCAAAGAAGCAAAATTCGGTCGCTCTTTCCACCGCCGAAGCCGAGTATATTGCCGCAGGCCATTGTTGCGCGCAACTGCTTTGGATGAGGCAAACCCTGCGGGACTACGGTTACAAATTAACCAAAGTTCCTCTTCTATGTGATAATGAGAGTGCAATCCGCATGGCGGATAATCCCGTTGAGCATAGCCGCACTAAACACATAGCCATTCGGTATCATTTTCTTCGGGATCACCAACAAAAGGGGGATATCGAGATTTCATACATTAACACTAAAGATCAATTAGCCGATATCTTTACCAAGCCACTTGATGAACAATCTTTTACCAGACTTAGGCATGAGCTTAATATTCTCGATTCTAGGAATTTCTTTTGCTAATCTTGCACACATGGCTCATGATAATACCTTTGATCATGTCTCTTTTATATGCTATGACTAATGTGTTTTCAAGTGTATTCCAAACCAAGTCATAGGTATATTGAAAGGGAACTGGAGTCTTCGGCGAAGACAAGGCTTCCACTCCACTCCACTCTACTACTCATCCTTCGCCGTCACTCCGAGCATCTCTCCATCTTTGGTATAATCTTCACTCATTTATTTTATGACCAAAGGAGGAGAAAGTACTTCAAAGGGCCTATATTTCATTCTGAGTATCCGTTTTTGGCGATTCATGCCAAAGGGGGAGAAAGTATTGGCCCAAAGCAAAAGGACCGCACCAACCACCCTAATTTTAAAATTGATGATTTTTCAATTGGCAAATTTCAAAATTGGTATCTCTTTGTGTTCTAAAGGGGGAGTAAGTAGTATTTTCAAATTTGATGTCTTAAAACCCTCTTGAACACTAAGAGGAGACTTTATTTGAGGGGGAGTTTTGTTTAGTCAAAGGGAAAGCATTTTGAACTAAGGAAGAAAATTTCAAATTTGAAAATGCCTTGCAAAATCTTATTCAAATACCTTTGACTATCTTGCAAAAGGACTTTGAAAAGAATTTACAAAAGAGTTTGCAAAAACAAAACTTGTGGTGCAAATGTGGTCCAATATGTCAAAAACAAAGAAAACAATCCATGCGCATCATGTAAGTATTTATATTGGCTCAATTCAAAGCAACCTTTGCACTTACATTATGCAAACTAGTTCAATTATGCACTTCAATATTTGCTTTGGTTTGTGTTGGCATCAATCACCAAAAAGGGGGAGATTGAAAGGGAATTAGGCTTACACCTAGTCCCTAAATAATTTTGGTGGTTGAATTGCCCAACACAAATATTGGACTTACTAGTTTGCTCTAGTGTATAAGTTATACAGGTGCAAAAGGTTTACACTCAGCCAATAAAAAGATCAAGTTTTGGATTCAACAAAGGAGCAAAGGGGCAACCGAAGGCACCTCTGGTCTGGAGGCACCGGACTGTCCGGTGTACACCGGACAGTGTCCGGTGCACCCAGAGGACACCAACTTGAACTCGCCACCTTCGGGAATTTCTCAGGCCGCTTCGCTATAATTCACCGGACTTTCCGGTGTATACCGGACAGTGTCCGGTGCTCCAAGGAAGCGCGGCCTCCTCAACTCGCCAGCCTCGGGTTCGCGCGGCAGCCGCTCCGCTAAAATTCACCGGACATGTCCGGTGTGCACCGGACTGTCCGGTGTACACCGGACTGTCCGGTGTACCAGCGGGGCAACGGCTATTTCGGCGCCAACGGCTACCTGCGCTGCATTTAATGCGCGCTCTGCGTGCGCAGTCGTCAGGCGCGCCCATACCGGCGCACCGGACAATGAACAGTAGTTGTCCAGTGTGCACCGGACACCCAGGCGGGCCCAGAAGTCAGAAGCTCCAACGGTCAGAATCCAACGGCATTGATGACGTGGCGGGGGCACCGGACATGTCCGGTGTGCACCGAACTGTCCGGTGTGCCATCGACAGACAGCCTCCACCAACGGTCAAGTTTGGTGGTTGGGGCTATAAATACCCCAACCACCCCACCATTCATTGCATCCAAGTTTTCCAACTTCCAACCACTTACAAGAGCTAGGCATTCAATTCTAGACACACCAAAGAGATCAAATCCTCTCTAATTCCACTCAAGCCTTTAGTGACTAGAGAGAGAGATTTGCCGTGTTCTTTTGAGCTCTTGCGCTTGGATCGCTTTCTTTCTTTCTCACTTGTTCTTGTGATCAAAACTCAATTGTAACCAAGGCAAGAGGCACCAATTGTGTGGTGGCCCTTGCGGGGAAGTTTTGTTCCCGTTTGATTGAGAAGAAGAAAAGCTCACTCGGTCCGAGGGACCGTTTGAGAGAGGGAAGGGTTGAAAGAGACCCGGCCTTTGTGGCCTCCTCAACGGGGAGTAGGTTTGAGAGAACCGAACCTCGGTAAAACAAATCCGCGTGTCTCACTTCCTTATTTGCTTGCGATTTGTTTTGCACCCTCTCTTGCGGACTCTATTATACTTCTAACGCTAACCCGGCTTGTAGTTGTGATTATTTTTTGAGATTTTCAGTTTCGCCCTATTCACCCCCCCTCTAGGCGACTTTCAGTAGTATCTTCAAAACTTGCAAAACCCTCTTGAACACTAAGAGGAGAATTCTATTTAGGGGGAGTTTTGTTTATGTCAAAGGAAAAACATTTGAGACAGGGGGAGAAAATTTTAAATCTTAAAAATGCTTCTTTCAATCTTATTCATGTACCTTTGACCATTTGCAAAAAGCTTTTGAAAAAGAATTTTACAAAGAATTTGCAAAAACAAAACTAGTGGTGCAAGCGTGGTCCAAAGTTTTAAATAACAAGAAGAAAAACATTCATACATATTTAGTAGAAATGATTATTGGTTTCATTCCAAGCAACCTTACACTTACATTATGCAAACTAGTTTTATTCTGCACTTTTATATTTGCTTTGGTTTGTGTTGGCATCAATCACCAAAAAGGGGGAGATTGAAAGGGAAATAGACTTACACCTTTTCCTAATTGATTTTGGTGGTTGAATTGCCCAACACAAATGATTAGACTAACTAGTTTGCTCTAGAATAAATGTTCTACAGGTGCCAAAGGTTCATATCAAACCAATACAAAGTCAAAAGAAAGGGCTAAAAGGAAAGGAGCAAAGGAAACCGAAGTGCTCCCTGGTCTGGCGCACCGGACTGTCCGGTGTGCCACCGGACAGTGTCCGGTGCACCACCGGACAGTGTCTGGTGCACCAGGGAGGATCGACTTTAAACTCTTCACCTTCGGGTTTCCCAGGCGCACCTCCGCTATAATTCACTGGATTGTCCGGTGTGCCACCGGAGTGTCCGGTGAGCCAGCGGAGCAACGGCTATCTGCGCGCAACGGTCGACTCTGCAAAGTGAACAGTGCAAATCAGATGTCAGAGCAGACGATCAAAGGGGCACCGGACTGTCCGGTGCCACATGAGGACAAAGCCTCAACGGTCGACCAGCTCCAAGCCCTAACGGGAGGATGACGTGGCGGGTCACCGGACACTGTCCGGTGGCGCACCGGACTGTCCGGTGTGCCCATCGCCAGCAGCCTTCTCCAACGGCTACAATTTAGTTGGTGGCTATAAATACCACCCAAACCGGCCACTTCAAAGAGGGGGAGCCCAAGCAACATTCCAAGTCATCTAGTTGACATACTCAAGCCCTCCCAACCACCTCTATTCATTGATCCATCCTATACACAAGATTTAGACCACTACAACCAACACAAGTGCCACAAAAGAGAGAGCAAGCAAGAGAGGGCTACTCATTTGAGTTTAGCACTAGTGCCTTGTGAGATTCATTGAGAGATAGTGTGTGCTACATCTTTATGTTCATTTGCGCGTGGAGTTTTGACTCCCATTGAACTTCCTCCAAAGTTTTGGAGGCTTGTAAAGCTAGCAAGAGACACCAAAGAGTGTGGTGGTCCTTGCGGGGTCTTAAGTGATCCTTGAGAAAAGGAAGAGCTCGCCGGTCTTGTGTGATCGGTGGAGAGAGGGAAAGGGTTGAAAGAGACCCGTCCTGAGTGGACTCCTCAACGGGGACTAGGCCTTCGAGGGCCGAACCTTGGTAAAACAAATCACCCGTGTCTTGTGTGCTTATTGCTTGTGATTTGTTTGTTCTTTCCCTTTCTAAGTTTTTTCTTGCACTATTCTTTGCTAATACTATTTGGTGTTGCTTTAAGTTAAATTCTCATTTAGTGAAGCAACACCTTGCAAGAAAGAACTTGTGTTATTGCTCTTCTTATCTAAGCCCCCTTGCTTTATTCTCATAGACTTGTTAGTAGTATTGATTTATCAATTCCGCATTATTTAAAAGCAATACTCTTTACAAGCAAGGACTTAGTTTTTATACTCCGAAAATTGCATATCTTGTTCTAACCACTAATCAAGGGATCTAGTTGGGGGATAAAGTTTTAATTTTCAGGTTTCGCCTATTCACCTCCCCTTTAGGCGACTTTCAATAAGCAACTTTGTGTGGTCACTTGTGGAGATAATAAACTAATAAAGGTATGAGATGTGACTTGTATGGAAAATTAATAAACTTTTTTAATTAGCTTATCTCCTTGAACTTCATTTTCTTTATTTAGGTATGGGATATGCATGGACATAAATTATTCACATTTGAAGGGCATGAGGCACCTGTGTATTCTATATGTCTACATCATAAAGAGAGTATTCAGGTGCGTTATCCGAGTAATATGCGCATATCGAGATTTCATTCTGGATGAGCAAAGTACAACCATTTAACGACATGTCGACATCAGCTCTCTCTGATGTCCAAGAAAATTTGACGAGTATAGATCCTCTTTCTCAGTTGCACTGTAATTAGTTCCTGGACCTAGGATGGTTCCTATTCCTCCAATAGTAAGAGGAACCTTTCATTGTGAAAGGTCATGCAGCAGTATCGAATACCATGAAGCAAATTCTGGCATACGACATCATGTCTCACACATTTGTATCAATACATTTTGAATCAATAAAGTTTCCCTCACTCTTTACTGTGCACTTTTCTCAAAGATCACAATCTTGTTGTAATGTGCCTCTCATGTAAAGCAAATTAGTGCCAACAAGGCATATGATAATTTTGATACAACATTCTTCTGTCTGACACTACTTTCTGATCAGTTAATTTTCTCATTTTCATTGTCAATGCAGATAGATATTACAGAGCGCTTTAATTGTAACCGGCGACAGATCACAAGAGTTGCGTAACTCAGATATTCAGATAGGCTACCAGATAACGCAATCACACATTTTTCACTAATACATCTAACAATCCAGTCGACAGATAACATATTAACATCCTTTTGCAATTACCATTAGTAAACATTTTTTTTGAAACCACCGATAGGACTCTGCATTGCCTGTACTAATATAGAAGGGTGTTTCTTAAAAACAAAGTACACAGTATTTAAGGGAGAATAAAAGAACTTAGCCAAGGATGGTTTGGCCAAGGTGAGCCACTCAAAGCACAAACTTGGCAAAAGGCGCCTGAATTGTACCAGAAGTCCTGCTTCATCTTTTATTTTTCGCGAAGAGAATGTGTGGTGGCATGGCTATTATGCATAAAATTCACATAAAAGTAAATTCAACTTCAAGCATGAATAGAAAGTAACATATGAGCAATTCTATATCCCCGCCTCATCAAATATGACTGTGCCATCACAACACACGGACACTATACTATGTAGAGGTGAAATAGCTACATTAAGATAACAAAATTTATACATGACTAGGATCACAAATGGATTACGAAACATTTTCTAATAACAGTATAAAACACACATATATAACTTGGCGTGGTATTATATATTTATGTTGCAACACACGAGCACTCACCTAGTGTTTTATTATATTTATGCAAATTTAGGGAGGGCTCACTTCAAAAAAATCAATGTCGTTCCAGCTTCTTCCATCCAAATATGTCTAGCTCCACGAACGCTAGCTTTAAATTTTTTTTGAAATTAAGGATAGCTTCATGAAATTCGCAAAGCTACTCAAAGGATGCTTCACAAACTATTTTTATACTTCCTCATGAAGTTGTATGAAAATTATCCACCACACCACTAGTTACGCAACATAGATCTTGAGTTCTATCGTGACAATCACTAATGATCAAGGGTAATTAAGGAAATACATATAAATTAATTGTATTATAGAAGTTAAAGTCCATGTGCAAGTCAAACATTACTCGAATCCACTTTAATAATTTATTGGAGTTGTTTTATGGTGAAACCGAAAAACTTTAAAGTGAAGTCCTTCCAAACATCTTGAGTTCGGGCAGATTGTAAGCCACGCCGTGCACAAACGTATGCAAAAAGCCATATAATGCTCGACGATCCACTCATGGAGTCATGGCAGAGCGCGCGCGCGATTAGTTGCCCCTCATCTCATGGATAAGAGCGTGTCCTCAGTTTGTGAGGAGATGTCGTAACAAACGAGTAAAAAATGCCCACAGGTATGCTATGCAGCTTTTTGGTCATTTTTTTCTGAGTTTGTTTTAGAATCTGACTATGGTAAGAATTTGGGTACGAAGAGATTTTAGATATCATGGAGATTACGCGTGGAGAAGATAAAAAAATTCATAAGATTTACTATGTAGAAAGTGACGGGTATCGCACGACTCGACCGATTCTATGTTAACGTTTATTTTGAACGATTTTGACTAAAGTGATTATCATAAAACAGGCTGAAAAGCTTAGCGTTTGGCAGTCTGCTATATATTTTGATTGTGAGAAACTGAAAAGAACTGAAACAAACAGGGCCTATAGCGCACGAAGCAAAGCTAAACAATACGTGATTTTGCCTTTTTAAGTAGAGCGTGAAAAATAGGGTACACGAAACTATAGGTGACACTGTTTATAAAAAGAAGTTTAAAATAAAAGATGAGATAATGAAACTGCGGGACATATCCTAAATGGATATCAACGGGCAACAGGGATGGTAATGGATCGCGATACAAATGTTTCTTTAGAATTTGCTAGGGTTCTAAATTATGTTTAGTTTAAAATAAATAGAAATAGAGGTTGATCCTAATTTGATGTGATGCTTACATTTTATAGCGTAAATTTAGAGTACATTGATACCTCTACCGGGCAGCTAGCACTTCAAAACAACATCATCAGGTTATTCAGGTCGGCAAGCCATTGGAGCAAACGAAGGTGCTCTTCTTACTTGCCGTAGGATCGGGGACAAATCATATACCGTATGCTTTTGAAAGAAGAAAAAAAAAGGAATCAAATTTATCTGCTTTACAATTATAATTTATATCGACCGTGCTAGCTCAGTAGCTCTACTTATTAATGATTGTACCATATAGAGTATACACATGATGACAACACTAAACTAAATCCCTCGCTTTTTTTTTTGCTTAATTTGCTAATAGCTTTGCCATGCTATTATTACTAGTACCTTAAAAATAGAACTCCATAATCTATATAAATAGGGCCTGAGCAATGTACAGCCACTGCCAGACGAACACTGGCCGTCTCCCTCCTGGCCTCCTCAGTCCTCACGAGAGAAACGCAAGCGAGACAGCTGCACCAGCAGAGCAGAGACGCTGCTACTGAGGCAGGTGTCACTGGCCGCCTGGCCGGGCAGATCGGTTCATCACGAGAAGAGAACCACATGTGGCCCGTAGGAGCGGAGCACCCGATGGGCACGGGCCAGGGCCAGGGCCCCGCGGCGCCGTCGCCGGGGTCGAGCGCGTCGACGGCGTGGCAGTGGCAGTCGCCGGTGCCGTACCTCTTCGGCGGGCTAGCGGCCACGCTGGGGCTCATCGCGCTGTCGCTCCTGGCGCTGGCCTGCTCCCACTGGAAGCTGTCCGTGTCCGGCGGCAGCCTCCTGCAGGCCGGCGGGCCGGACGACGACGGCGGCGGCGGCGGCCTGGAACGCCAGGATGGAGGCGGGAAGGCCGCAGGGGAGCGCGTGCTGGTCATCATGGCCGGCGACGAGATGCCGACCTTCCTGGCCACGCCGGCGCTGGGCCGGGGCCTGGACGACGCCCGTGGCGGCGTCGGCAGCGTGGGCGGCGAGGAAGGGAGGTGCGGGGCGAGGAGCTAGCTCTTGGCTGGCGGCTCGCGCGGCCGACGACGCGCAGCGTGGTGGTTCTGCAGTAATCAGTGAGAGATGAGGCCATCTCATATCTAACAAGATGTGTAATTGGACATGCAAAACATTGTTTTGTACTATATATATTATCCTATTTCTTGCTTCTTTTACTGTAGCTGACGAAACTTTGAGTACCATAGGCTGAAGCTGACGAAGCTTTGCTGTACTGCTGTGCTGTGTGATGCTCTCTCTGACTGACGGCGGCCTGCGACAGCTTCGTAATGGCGGCTATCGGTTCGCCGCAGTACGCGGTAACGGGTCCAGCAGACCAGCGCTAGCTCCACCTCCTGTAACGCAGATTTAGGGCGGGAAACAAGAGGAGACTATAGCTCGCGTTACGTACACGTACGGACGTACCTGCACACTACACCGCTGTAGCTGTATACACTCTGTTATTATTATGACATTTATCTCTATACACTCTGTTATTATATATGTTGTCTTCTTTGGCGCATATATTAGATGCACCCGACTTTGTTCCTTAAAACCGGGTGTGACAAATGATCTTAGACACCTACTGATCCACAACCACATGTCCAAGACTGATCTTATTTAGCTAGTTTGATCTTATTTTGTGCCTGTTTGTTTCGGCTTCTGGCAGCTTCTGACCACCAAAAGCTGCTGCGGACTGCCAAACGCTCAGCTTTTCAGCCAGCTTCTATACAATTCATTAGGACAAAAACCATCCAAAATCAACATAAACACATAATCGGTTGAGTCGTTGTAATAGTAGGAATTCGTCACTTTCTATATCCTGAGCCCTATAAACAACTTTATCTTCCTCCACACGTAATCGTAATGATACTCAGATTCTTTCCACAGCCAGATTCTCCCCACAGCCAGATTTTCAGAAAAGCTGATTAGAAAAAAGCTGAACCAAACATGCCCTTTAGCTGATGTGCCTGTAACTAAACTATACACCGTAAACAATGTCTGTGATATGTAAGAACACTAAATGAACTGTGGGCTGTACTCTTTTTTCCTATCTAGAGTTTTCTCACAAGGGCGAGTTTTTACCTAGATAGGTTTTTAATGAGGCAGTCATTACACTAAACAGCTCAATATTAGCTATTTTAGTATGTTTAACTGTGTATTTTGTGAATGCATATGTAACTGTATTTTGTGATTTCTGGTGTATTGCTCGGGCCGGCCCTAGCACTACGCGACACGGCTAAGGACCCTTAGTGCCGTGCCGGCACGACACGCTTAATAATCATGCTAAACGGGTCGTGCCCTAACCGTGTCGTGTCTGGCCGTGCCGGGCCACCCGTTTAGCCATCTATAGCTGTAGCTGACCAAGCTTTGAGTACCATAGGCTGAAGCTGACGAAGCTTTGCTGTACTGCTGTGCTATGTGATGCTCTCTCTGACTGACGGTGGCCTGCGACAGCTTCGTAATGGCGGCTATCGGTTCGTCGCAGAACGCGGTAACGGGTCCAACAAACCAGCGCTAGCTCCACCTCCTGCAACGGTGCAACTGCAACGGACACTTGCTAGGTGATTGGTTGCTCCATCGAATGCACCCAGTCCCACCGTGTGTCCAGTTACCGTGCGGTGCACATGCACGTGAATGGTTGCCTGCACGCATACGAGTTCAGCCTGCACACTCAGATGCAACACAAGTGCAAATGTGTCTGTCCGTCTGCATACGTAGAGACGTGAGGATGGAGCTTCGCTAGCTATCATCCAGGCCGCTGCGAGCTGGGCGCCCACAAGCCAAGAAACCAATCACACCGTTAATTTAGGGCGGGAAACAAGAGGAGAATACAGCTCACGTTACGTACACGTACCTACACTACACCGCTGCGTACGTACGGTATGTCTGTGATGTTGGCTTCCACTATCTGCGATGAGAATTTTGCCATTATGAAACACCGCAGATGCGGCTTCGACGAAATGGATGCTAAGGCGAGGGATTCGACAATATGAAAAACCAGGGGAAAGACTACACTCTGAAATGGACATGACACTTCCATTACCAGGTAAGGATGATGTTTATTACACTGATACAGACACTGTCTCACAGCCGTTACCTGCACGAGATGCACCCAGCCGTTCTTGAGCTCGCGCTGTTCTTTCCTTTCCTCTAGCTCCCTTCCACAACCAAACTCTGGCCGCCGCAACCCAACCCTAGCCGCCGCACCCATGGATCGAACTGCTCCTGTTGTCGTCGTGGCAGCAGGTGTCGATGCTGCTCGTGCTGCGGCTGTTGCAGCTGCTGAGGCTAGATGTGCTGCGTTGGTGGCTGAGAAGGAGGCACGAGCGGCGGTGGAATCTGCCAGTAATGCCGTCGATAAGGTTCAACTTGTCGTCCAAGCTGTGAAGTATCGAAGCTTTCTTGAAGATAACTCCAAGGTTTACTGATTTTGTTTCTATCTTCCTTTGCCGCATTTGGAATAGGTTTTAGGGTTCCTGTTCATTCAAATTAGGGTTTAGTTCTTCACAAACATGGTAACTTAGTCGTCCACCTGATCAACAACTAGTTTTATTTCTACAGGATCATGTTGATTTGAAGTATCACGTTAGCATCAAGAACTCACTGCGATATCCATTCAAGAGATGAGGAGGCAATCTTCACTGTTACATAACATGAATAGGATGTGTTGTAGTATCCCAGAAGTTGAAGGGGGTAAGGTTGGGAAGCTTGCTGCCCATTTGAAGGATGTTTGCAAGAACCTCGAGAAGACTTGTATTGTCTGTGAAGAAGATCTGGAGAATAAATCTCCTGGTTGGGACCTTGATCACCCCCTTCAGATGTTGAAGACCACCCTAACCTTTCTGATGTTGAGGACCAAGTGGATGGATACGTGTCAGAAGATCCAGAGCTGTGGGAAATGGTGTTTAAAGACATGAAGTGGGAGGAGAATAAAGTGGTTGTTTCTTTGTCCGAGCATTGTCGTATTATGGGCTACGACTACGACGAGATTTATGATTGTACTGTTTAAGTTGCCAAGACTACTAGGGTTAAGGGTTTAAGTTGCCAAGACTACTAGGGTTAAGGGTTCTTTCTTTTGTGGTCATTAGTTGAACTTGTAACCAGTTTGTGGTCATGAGATGAAGACTTTTGTGATGTCAAGACTATGTACTTGTAACATCTCTCTCTGTGATGTGGTTGTGTTTATATAAGACAATCTATGTATTCAAGACTATCTATGCAGTCAGTGTGTTCAGTTAATGTATGAGTGTGTTCAGTTGGCCACAGCAGATTCTGGGAAATGGTTTCTGGGAACTGTTTTTGTGATTTCTAGGAACTGTTTTTGGGAACTGTTTTTCTGGGAAATGGTTTCTAGGAACTAGTTGTAACAGGCTGCTATTGTTCCTAAATGAACAGGCTAGTTGTATTTTGTTCCCAGATCACTGTCCGTTCACAGGCTAGTTGTATTTCTGTGAAATATGATGTTCTTTTTTATTCGAGAAAATTCATCTGTTATATAAATTATGTTAGGATTTATGGGCTTGGCCCAACTAAGAAATTCAAATAAATCCTAGAAAATCTCAAAAGCCCATACAAGAGGATGGCTAGAGGATAGGTGGAACCATTAGCACCATATTGCTAGCTCTAGTGGAGTAGAGCTAGCTTAAATATGGAAGCCACACTCACTCACCAAGTCATGGATGAGAGGAGAGAGTGTGGAGAGCCACACGCGCGCGCGCGCTCGCTCGCCTCGCCTCGCCTGGCCTGGCCTGGCCGGGGCGGGGCGAAGGGCGCGGGCGCACGACATGCGCGTGAATGGTCCGCCGAAATCCGGCCCCTCGCCTTGCGGGGGCGCGGCTACCTTTTGCCGTTTGATTTTTTGGTTTCTTGGCTGTTACGCTTATCCTAACCGAACGCTATAAAATCTCAACTGATTGCGAGATTTTCGTGCGCGGATAAGCACGGGGGGTCGCGGACTCAGCCCTATAAAAGGAGCCCGGCAGCCAGCCTCCAAATCATCCCAATTCGCTTTCGCCTCTCTTCACAGTTGAGCCGCCTTCCAGTTCTCTTCGTCCCGATCGTAGAGGTGCATCTGCGATTAGGAGAGCAGGTCTCCGGAACCCTTCGCCTTCTAGATCCTGCACCAGGAGAGGCCGAATAAGGTTTTTGGGAAGCGTCTTCACGCGACTGCTCGTGATCTGATTGACCTCGTCGACCCTGCTGATTTCGCTACTTCGACATCGTCGACCTTGCTGGTTCCGGCGCGTGCCATCTATCAGTAAGTCTAATCAGTTCGCATCATCTGATTTGGCTTGTTATTTCAGTGCTTGTGATTTTGTCATGATTTATATTCGGAATTTAAACTGGAATTTGTCTAATTATTCAACAATCCAAAAACCTTATTGTAGACAATTTCCTAGTTTTTCAATGGCTGCTTTTGCCGATGCACTCAAGCCAGAAAAGTTCAATGGTATGCACTTTAAGAGATGGCAAGTCAAGGCCACGCTCTGGCTTACTGCTATGAATGTCTTCCATGTTAGTAAAGGCAGACCTGAGGGTCCACTGACTCCTGAACAGGAGAAAGAGTATGACCATGCCAATACTATGTTCACGGGAGCCGTTCTTAGCGCCCTTGTTGACCGTCTGGTTGATGCGAATATGCAGTACACAGACGGGAAAGAGTTGTGGGATGCACTTACTACTAAGTATGGTGCATCGGATGCTGGCAGTGACCTGTATATCATGGAGAGCTTTCATGATTATAAGATGGTTGATAATCGCTCTATTGTAGAGCAAGCTCATGAAATACAGTGTATAGCCAAGGAACTCGACCACCTTAAGATAGTCCTTCCTGACCGATTTGTGGCTGGGTGCATTATTGCAAAGTTGCCTTCTACATGGAGGAACTTCGCCACATCTCTGAAACATAAGAGACAGGAGATATCAGTTGAAAATCTGATAGCGTCTCTGGATGTTGAGGAGAAAGCTCGGGCTAAGGACACGAGATCTAAAGGAGGCGAGGGCCACTCCAGTGCCAACATGGTTCAGAGGAACCACAACAAGGGCAAAGGAAAGCCAAAATCTAACAAGCCCAACAAAACTACCAACTTCAAGAAGAAGAAGAACAAGGCTGAACTGACATGTTTCGCATGTGGCGAAACGGGTCATTTTGCCAAGGATTGTCCTGATCGAGCGGATCGCCGTGGCAAAAAGGGCAATGTCAACACAGTGATCGCTAGCAATGAGGAAGACAAAGGGTATGGTAATCTACCTTTCATCTTCTCAGTATTTCAATCACCTAGTTGGTGGCTTGATACTGGTGCTAATGTTCATGTGTGTTCTGACATTAACTTGTTCTCTTCTTATCAGGGCGCCCGGGATTCTTCCGTGCTAATGGGGAATGGGTCACATGCTTCTGTTCATGGCACTGGCACGGTGGATCTGAAGTTTACTTCGGGAAAGATCGTGCAGCTGAAGAACGTGCATCATGTCCCTTCTATACACAAGAATCTTGTTAGCGGAACCCTTCTATGTAGAGATGGGTTCAAGGTAGTTTTGGAGTCCAATAAATTAGTTGTGTCCAAGTCTGGACAATTTATTGGTAAAGGTTATGATTGCGGAGGCTTGTTCCGCTTTTCTTTGTTAGATTTCAATAATAAGTCTGTGAACCATATTTGTGCTAATGTTGATGATCTTGCGAGTATTTGGCATTCTCGTTTGTGTCATATTAATTTTGGCTCTATGTCTCGGCTTGCAACCATGAGTTTAATTCCGAATATCACCATAGTCAAAGGTTCTAAGTGCCATAGTTGTGTGCAGTCGAAGCAACCTCGAAAGCCTCACAAGGCTGCTGAGGAGAGACACCTGGCACCTCTAGAACTCATACATTCTGATCTTTGTGAGATGAATGGTGTGTTGACAAAGGGTGGTAAGAGATACTTCATGACATTGATTGATGATGCGTCTAGATTTTGCTATGTATACTTGCTAAAAACTAAAGATGAGGCTTTAGACTACTTTAAAATCTATAAGGCTGAAGTTGAGAACCAACTAGAGAGAAAGATCAAACGTCTTAGATCAGATCGTGGTGGCGAGTTCTTTCCCAAAGTCTTTGACGATTTCTGTACAGAACATGGCATTATTCATGAGAGGACTCCTCCCTATTCACCCGAGTCAAATGGGATTGCTGAAAGGAAAAACCGTACGTTGACTGACCTGGTGAATGCCATGTTAGACACTTGTGGTTTATCTAAGGCATGGTGGGGGGAGGCAGTCCTGACTTCATGTCATGTTCTGAATAGAATTCCTATGGGCAAAGAAGAAAAAACCCCTTATGAGAAGTGGGTTGGAAGAAAACCATCACTTTCATACTTGCGCACTTGGGGGTGCATGGCGAAAGTTAATGTACCAATTAATAAAAAACGCAAGCTTGGTCCAAGGACAGTGGATTGTGTCTTTCTTGGATATGCTTCGTGTAGCATAGCATATAGATTTTTAGTAGTTAAATCTGAAGTTCCTGATGTGTATGTTGATACTATTATGGAATCACGTGATGCTACTTTCTTTGAACATATATTTCCAATGAAAGACATTCATAGCAATTCTAGATACTCTTCTGAGATAACTCCTGAACATAGTACACCTATTGAGAGTTTTGAACAGCCACATGAAATTGTCCTAGAGGAGGATGACAATGATGCTCCTAAAAGGAGCAAGAGACAAAGGGTTGAAAAATCCTTTGGTGATGATTTCATTGTGTACCTTGTGGACGATACTCCTACTACCATTGCAGAAGCATTTGCATCTCCAGATGCAGATGATTGGAAAGAAGCAGTTCATAATGAGATGGACTCCATTCTTTCAAATGGTACGTGGGAAGTCACTGATCGACCCTATGGATGCAAACCTGTGGGTTGTAAGTGGGTGTTTAAAAAGAAGCTCAAGCCTGATGGTACAATTGAAAAGTACAAGGCTAGGCTTGTGGCTAAAGGCTATACTCAGAAAGAAGGAGAAGACTTCTTTGATACTTACTCACCTGTTGCTAGAATGACCACTATTCGAGTACTACTTTCTTTGGCTGCCTCGTATGGTCTCCTTGTTCATCAGATGGATGTAAAGACAGCTTTTCTTAATGGAGAGCTGGACGAGGAAATCTATATGGAACAGCCTGATGGATTTGTAGTAAAGGGTCAAGAAAGCAAGGTGTGCAAGTTATTGAAATCTTTGTATGGTCTGAAGCAAGCACCAAAGCAGTGGCATGAGAAGTTTGACACTACTCTAACGTCTGCAGGCTTTGCCATTAATGAGGCAGACAGGTGTGTATATTATCGCTGTGGTGGGGGCGAAGGAGTTATATTGTGCTTATATGTTGATGATATATTGATATTTGGCACAAACATTGATGTGATCAATGAAGTCAAGTCTTTTCTATCAAAGAGTTTTGATATGAAAGATCTGGGAGAAGCTGATGTGATTCTAAACATCAAGCTGATTAAGGCAGATGGTGGGATTACTCTCTCGCAATCTCACTATGTTGAAAAGGTTTTGAAGCGATTTGGCTTCTCTGAGTGCAAACCTTCTCCAACACCTTATGATCCCAGTGTGACACTGCGAAAGAACAAGAGAATTGGTTTAGACCAATTGAGATACTCTCAGATTGTCGGTTCACTCATGTATCTTGCTGGTGCAACAAGGCCCGATATCTCGTTTGCTGTGAGCAAATTGAGTAGGTTCATGTCAAACCCCGGGACTGATCATTGGCATGCACTTGAGCGGGTTATGCGCTACCTGCAAGGTACAATGAGTTATGGAATTCACTATTCTGGTCAGCATGCAGTACTTGAAGGATATAGTGATTCGAACTGGATATCTGATGCAGACGAGCTTTATGCCACCAGTGGTTATGTCTTTACTATTGGTGGAGGTGCGGTATCATGGAGGTCATGCAAACAGACCATTTTGACGAGGTCAACCATGGAAGCCGAGCTAGCTGCACTTGACACAGCAACCGTTGAGGCAGAATGGTTGCGTGAACTCTTGATGGACTTGCCGGTGGTTGAGAAACCAATACCAGCTATCCTTATGAACTGTGACAATCAGACAGTGATTGCTAAAGTGACGAGTTCTAAGGATAATGGAAAGTCATCAAGACATGTCAAAAGACGATTGAAGTCTGTCAGAAAGTTGAGGAACTCCGGAGTTATAAGTGTGACTTATATTTCAACAGATAAAAATCTGGCAGATCCTTTTACCAAGGGACTACCACGTAATGTGATAGAAATCGCATCGAGAGAGATGGGTATGAGACCCGAATAAAGTTGCCATGGTGGAAACCCAGTCTATGTGATCGGAGATCCCGTGAATTAGGTCCTGGGAAGAACAAGCCATTGGTGAACTGAGGAGAGTAACCTTTGACCCTCTCTAAGTAAAGATGCAATACTCTCAAATGCTGTAAGGCAGGTTGGCTTTGTGCCTTAATGTGTTCTGTTGGCTTGTATTAGCGAAGATGTTGTCCTGCAGAACATTCTTTGAAAGAACACACCTATATGAGTTAGACTGTCTAACGTCGCAGTCTATGAGATTTGGGTGATCTCTAGTAAACTCATGAAGAGACCTTGGAGTACGACGTATATGCTCCACCCGAGAAGGGGACTACTGGTAGCCAAGTACTGGTCATGACTTCAAGTGAAACCCATTCACGCAAAACTTGCAATTCAAGGCATAGTCCATTGTCCAAGTTGTGGGTTGGTGTAGCTTGGAGTTCTAGGCCTGTGCCAGTGATCTCCGAGAATAGAAAGGATGGTGTTGGTGTGGTGCTGGAAGGCCCTGTGTGCAAACAGAATCAAGTCGTGGGATGGCACACAAGCGAGCATGCCAGCAAGCTCCATAGATAAGTAGTGGAATAACGTGTATTTCTAGGAACTAGTAGAAATGTGTGCATGAACAGGCTAGTTGTATTTCTGGGAACTAGTTGTATTTTTGTAACAGGATTCTGGGAACATGGCCACAACAGATCACTGTCCATTCACTGAAACTGCCATCCACGACTCCCAGAGAAGCACACATTTCATGGCCGCAGCACAGAATGGAGATCTGGGAGCACATGAACTAAATCTGGGAGCAATAAACAGGTAGCACAATTTAGTTCACAAGCTAGTTCACAAGCACACATTTCAGGGAGCAATAAACAGGTAGCAGTTTCTTTCTAGGGGTACACAAGGGTTCACATTCAGATCTGGGAACATCACAATTTATTACACACAAAATTTTCAGATCTACTGTCCGTGATAAGCACAGTTCTTCAGTTTCTTTCTAGGGGTAATTTTCTTAACTACCCATTTGACACTTCTAGGTGGCCTATTAGCAGTCGTGTGTTCATCTTCATTTGCAGCTACGACAATTGGTGCTTCATCTTCATTTGCAGCTACGACAATTGGTGCTTCATCTTCATTTGCAAGTACCCTTGTCACTAGTTCACGGCTTGGTGCTTCATCTTCTTTTGCAGCTGCCACAATTGGTGCTTCATCTTCATTTGCAAGTACCCTTGTCACTAGTTCACCACTTGATGCTTCATCTTCATTTGCAGCTACGACAATTGGTGCTTCATCTTCATTTGCAAGTACCCTTGTCACTAGTTCATGGCTTGGTGCTTCATCTTCTTTTGCACTGCAATATCTGGTGATGTGGCAATCCGCAACTCTTTTGGTATACAATTTTTCGTCGTATTCTTCCGCGGCTTCCTCTTCCTACAGAAATCGATACAAATATAATATAATATAATATAATATAATAGAGTGAACATTTTAATTTATAAACTGATGCACATACCTTTTTTTGGTTCCATTTAAAGGGCTTTTGTAACTTGTTTTTCGATGACCCAATTGCCCACAATTTGGGCAAGTATATTGTCTTTTTAGCTTTGTTGTGTCTTGGTCATTAGATATGACCTTAGCTTTTTTCCCACTTCCTCCTTCTAGACAGCTTTTGATTCTATTTTTTCGTTGTCGTCCCACTCCTCTTTTAGACATAGGTGCACAAACTTCAGATACAAAATCAACAGTTGGTCAAAAAGAACGATCTTCAGTTGGTGGCACCCTTCTCAAGTAAGCTTTCCTAAATTTATCAACAGAATAATAGTCATCAACAAAGTTCTCCATACCAACATTCCTTAGGTCCTGGGCAATAATGAGTGCTAAACCATGTTGGCAAGGTTTTCCTGTATGCTGCCACTCCTCACACGAACATTGTCTCAACTCTCCCTTAACTACATGTTTGGACATACAATTTGTGTTGTCCCTAACTTCAGCCATGTAGTTGTCGCTTTTCACAATTGTCAAGTGGCCCAATCCTCTTGTCTAAGCATTCAATGTAGACAAAACAGATGGCAAAATCATGCCGTGAAGTCTTTCACTTATCCTTCTCCTTCTATGAAACAACTTCATGGTCATCTCTCTGATCTTGTCAGCTAAGTCACAAACAGGCAAGTCTTTGTGGTCCTTTATCCAGTTGTTGAAGACCTCTGCCATGTTGTTTGTTATGTAGTCACACTTAATCGATGTGTCGAAACCACTCCTATACCAAATAAATTTGTGATGTTGGTCTAAATACTCAGCAATCTTACGCACACTTCTAACTTGGTTGACATGGTGCTCAAAAACTTCCTTCCTATATGCCCTCGCAGCTGGATACATGTGCTCAGAACCTGCGTGGACTTTGACATAGTTGGCCATTAGATGTCTGAAGCACTCTCGCGAACGGCTTTGTCAGGCGAAGATCCAACCCGGCCGGCATCGACAGCCTTCTGCAGGTCCTCCTCCATGTCTCGTCGTGCGCGGTCAAAGCGGCGATCGGAGTATGGATTCTCCGTACTCCGACAGCCTTCTTGAAGTTGTTGTTGGCTTCTTCAAACGCTGGGGCCAATGAAACTAGAGCGGTTCAGTGTGCCTAATGGAACTGACGGGTCCTTCTTCTATGTCTTGACGTACGTTGTTGCACCTCGCTTATCTTCAGGAGCATGTTCCCTTTTCTCCGGGCTCTTTGTCCTTGATGCTAATCTATCATCCGTACCTATGATGCAAGATCAACATAGATCGATCATCGGAAAATGGACAGGAGATACATATATGTACATACTCATAATACGTATATTTGATAGGTAACTTACAAAGGATTGCACTATTCCAGGATCTGTTTGAGAGGCGCTTGCTGTCCCCGAGGACGGTCTCACATATCAGGATCGAGAAGTATCGCAGTGGTCCCAGACCACCTCTCGGCTCCTCGCCGGATGCCCGTCACGTTAGCCATGTCCACCGTCTCCTACAGGACGTCCGCCATGCTGAACTCGGCTTCCTCCAGCTGCATCTTTCCCGTCTGCTCAAGGTTTTCCATGTCCACGATCGTGACATGTCCACGAGGCCGGCGATGGCGTGACAACGCAGACCGGATGTCGTGGCTAGTGCTAGCCAAGGCATTGCTCTTATTCATGCTCTTACGCTCCGCCTGCCGCAGCGCCTCCTTTTGTCGGGCCAGGTCGATGTTCAACACCATCTCCCGCGCCGCTGCCCGCACGCCACAAGGGCGCACGACACTACGAGGGTGAATGACACCGCGCGCGCGTGGTCACCAGCACCAGGACGCACGCCAAGACGACCACAGGGATGCATAGCGCTTGGAGCATGTGTTGTGGCCCTGGATCGAGGAGCAAAGTACTTGCCGGAGTGCCCGCGGAGGACGACGACGACATCAGGAAGCATGCATGCATATGTTACTGTCAGGTCAGAGAAGACACTCTTTTTTTAAAAAAAGGTTTAGCATATGTCTTATATAATAAGATAAAAAATTGAAGATATTTAAATTATAAATATATAAGCATTGGGTGAATCTTTTAAAATCTTTACGATCTATATATGATATATCTAAGATTATGGGTTTGTAAAATTATAAAACACAATATTAAACATTGCGTTTTTAAATTGGTGCCCTTAGTTATCGCTAAACATTTCACTACAGTAAAATCATACACTTCCTACGGTTTTTTAACTTCCTACAACTTTTATAACAAACCGTAGGAAATAAATAACTTCCGAGAGGCAACTGGGTAGCTCTAGGAAATAAACATAACTTCCTACGGTATTTTATAAAAGTGTCGGAAGTTAAAAAACCGTAGGAAGTTAGCTAACTTCCTACGGCCTCCTCTAGGAAGTTAGGTTTCAGCTGTTGACCAGTCAAACGAAAAGCTTACTTCCTACGACTGGCTCTAGGAAGTTAGCTGCCCAGCTAACTTCCTACGACCTCCTCTAGGAAGTTAGGTTTCAGCTGTTGACCAGTCAAACGAAAAGCTAACTTCCTACGGCCGGCTCTAGGAAGTTAGCCGCCCACCTAACTTCCTACGACCTCCTTTAGGAAGTTAGATTTCAACTTTTGACCAATCAAACGAAAAGCTAACTTCCTACGGCCGGCTCTAGGAAGTTAGCCGCCCACCTAACTTCCTACGGCCTCCTCTAGGAAGTTAGATTTTAGCTTTTGACCAGTCAAACGAAAAGCTAACTTCCTACGGCCGGCTCTAGGAAGTTACTTAACTTCCTAAAGTAAATGTACAAACTCTAGGAAGTTACGTAACTTTCTACGGCTTTACTCTAGGAAGTTATTTTTTTTATTTTAAACCGCAAATCAACCTTATCTTCTCCACGAAACAACCTTATCTTCTCCTCACTTTCCTTTCTCGCTCCCGTTCCTTGCGGCCACCGCCCAGGAGCCAGAAGACGCGTAGGGTCATGCGCCGAGGTGCGCCTAGGTCGAGCTCTGCCCCATCCCCTCACCTACCGAGCTCCGCGCCTCCCCCAAGGACCCGAGTCTGAGCCCTTCCTTGCATCTATTTTGCCCTATCGCCCAGGTGGAGCACCACCTCTGCCTACGCCCTGCGCTGCCCCAAGACTACCTCTCCGGCAGTGGCAACGTTTGTGCTGCGTGCTGGCACACTGACGCTCGTGAGCCCTAGTTCTAGCTCCGGTTCAGCGGCGTCATCAGCATGCTCTCCACCTCCATGCCTTCAGGTAGCCAAGGCACGAGGAATTTGGTTTAGAGTTGACTGTTGTTTATATGTTAGTTGGTTTATTATGGATATCAAACCTATGTATTTTATTGTAGTTCTAATTCTTAAAGTGTTATAATTCCTTGCTTGCATACACTGGTTTGCTCGGCTTTACTTCAGCTTGGTCGTCGCCGTGGGTCAATAAGAAGGCGCAGATATAGCTCCGCATTTGCCCTTAAATTAGTTTTTTTGCTGCTATTGTATGTACTTAAATCAATCCTGTCCCATTAATTTCTTTGTTGAAGCAGGTGTGTTGCAACTTTTTGAAGCATTTTTTCCTGTAGATGTTGGCATCTAATTTCCTTCCAACACAGTAGTAGTTTTTATTTATCATATATTACTTATTAAACAAATTGAAGCATTCTTTTTTTAGATGTTGGCATCTAATTGTCTTCCTACATAATAGTGGTTTCTATTTATCATCTATTGCTTATGAAATAAATTGAACCAATAGTTGATCTCATATTCTTGCTGGGAATGGATATCTTTTTTTCTTTTTAAAATAATCGGAGATAGTAGTAATGTTGACATTGCTCCATTTCATTTATGATGAATATGGACATCCTTTATGGCAGTGCCTGCTTGCATTAGTGGCCAACAATCATTTTGTTTTAGTTGTACATATCCATGCACTTTCATGCCCCCAACCGTTCGCATGTCACTTTGACAAAGTTATTTATATTATGTGGATAAGAGCTTTTGCATTCTAGAACCATGCGAGCCGATGTCCACTGGTGTCATCACTAGTTCTAAAACGTCCCAGGATTTGTATTTTAAAGCAGTTGCTACACTGATGACTAATATATTTCCCCTCATTTACTTAAGTATTTTATATTTATTTACGAAAAGGTGAAGGTAAAAAAGCAAAGTTTTGTTGCAAGCATATTCACATGAAGCCCTTTTATATAGATAAATTAAAGTTCATCCAGTTTCATAATTTTTTGAGGTATGCACGAGCTGCTTAATTTGGCCTAACAAATGTCTGAATTCTCACCTTTTATGTTTTGTTTACACTTGTGTCTTGCATGCTCATTTTATAGATAATCTAATAATATATAGGTGGAGTACCTTCTTGTTTTCTACCCTCTTGAGATCAAGCAAGAGAATGCCCTTCACTATGGGGAGGATGTAAGTATGGCTGGGTGGGTTTGTAGGGGCTCTTGCCCCTTCTTTTTGTTAATATATGATGGGCCAACTCTGAACAAAAAGGGGTTCAATTAAAAAAATCGCAATTAGCAAATAATTTTTTCACAATTGAAGAAAAAGAGGTTTGGTTGAATAAAAACAATACTAAATGACACTGTGTTGTTCAGCTCTGACTGAAATTTTACATGTTCATAAATAGATATTTGTTGGTAAGGGACATATCACTTCACATGCCCTTATGACTTCAGAACCTCGTGGATCCTTTTTGTGTCTCTTGAAATTGAGGTAACTACAGTACATATCGTTGAGAGCTGCCATCTTGGGTAAGAGTTGTACTAACCCCTCTTCGTTCTCATGTTTGAAAGGTATATGAAGGGATGATAGTTGGATACCATCCACGTGACAGTGACCTTGAGGTAAGATGATCAAATACAAATCACTATCTATTTCTTTTTCTCTGTCCGTACTTGAGACCAATGTCTCTTTGGTAGATGGATCCTATGAAAACTAAATAACTTACAAACATCCAAGCCCTCAGAAAGGTTGAAATTGTCCGTTTGTCTCCATCTCGATTGGTATATCTTCTTTCTGCTCTTTTACTGAGATATCATGAGAGATGGTGTTTCTTTTCTGTAAAAGAAACACAATACTACAATGCCTTATCAGTTGGTTAATTGAGCATTGTAACTTGGATGGATGTTGCATATCATTCTTTGTCACACCACATGAGATAGCTGCAGCGTGCATTTATTTTGTGCTTCCACTAACAAAGATTAGACGTTAAGCAATAATAGAGAGGCACTGAATACCATCATTCTACATTTATACATTATGCAGACCATTGACACCAATATAGAGCATGCTGAGCCTGAGCACAAAGACCTTCCGAGAGGTAAGTATTAACAACAACCTGCATCTTCACATTACTTTGACAACAGGTTTGGCATTCACACGTCTCAGCACTTGTAGTTGTCCCCACATTTTGGGTTGTTATGCATTCACTTGTCTCCATTATCGTATAAGTCAGCTCTTGCTTCTATTTCATAAATAAAAGAGATGACTTATTCACTCTTATTAATTGAATTGTCTGATTTGCCTAAATTAGTTTGGAACGTTAGAGCTCCAAGACCATAAAGTCCAGGTTTAGAAAACTGCACTGCACCTGTAATTCTATCATTTAATATTATATTCAGTATATGACACTTGATTCTTGATGCGCGTGTATGACACTATATGTTAGCATCATGAATCTGAAATGTCTGCTCACAGGTACCTCATGCTGCAATCTACGAAGAATTCTAGACCATAGTGTAGTAGGTTGTGGCTGCCTTGAGATAGATGTCCAAGAACAAGCAGGTTGAAGCATCGCTGGCTGATAGAGAAAGGGCGATTTCTTTCATGATATTATCTATACATAATTTGACTGCTGTCTTTTCTGTTCTCACAGACATCACGTGATTCGCCAGCAACTCATTCACCCGCAACTCCTGGGAGTAATCCTTTTGGAGCTAAGCTCTCCAACAAGTGGCGGTAACATTTTGGTGGCGTACGTCCCTATTTTGTTGGGGCTTATTGCCTGTTCTGGCATCAGCACGATGTAACTAACTTTTGCCACAAGCTTGGTGTTAGTTTGTGAGGGTGATAGGCCAGTGAAATTGTTCTACTGCTTAGCATAGTTGGCCCAATGGATACCAATTGATCTATAGACAGCCGGGAACTTGGCTAACTTATTATGACTATGGATGAGACTTTTGTGATGTAATTGATGAGACTATTGATTTAAATATTTGTTATATGATTGTGTGTGAGATGTTTTATGTGAAAATATGTTGTGCTATATAGCTATTGATATATTTGTTATTTTGTGGAATGCGGTGTAAAATAAAAATAAACAGCATTTGTAATGATGGTCAAATTAACTTCCTAGAGGCCAATTGGGCCGTAGGAAGTTAACTTCCTAGGGGCTACAGTCAGCTGTAGGAAGTTAGCCAGCTAACTTCCTAGGGGCTACAGTCAGCCGTAGGAAGTTAGTCGTAGGAAGTTAGTCAGCTGACGGCGCTGACGACGTGAAGCTAATATCTTCCGAGAACCTACTAACTTCCGAGAGGCTTCTTTGGCTGTAGGAAGTTAGCTAACTTCCTAGAGGGCTCTAGGAAGTTAAACTAACTTCCGACAAAAAATT
Source organism: Zea luxurians (assembly GCA_029449295.1). Classification (NCBI taxonomy): domain Eukaryota; kingdom Viridiplantae; phylum Streptophyta; class Magnoliopsida; order Poales; family Poaceae; genus Zea; species Zea luxurians. The sequence continues at coordinate 96,471 of JAOPSE010000686.1, read as the reverse complement.
TTCGAGAGCCAAACTTCCGACGGGATGGCTTTACTTCCGAGAGTTTAGCTAACTTCCTAGAGTTTAGGGCTAACTTCCTAGGGTTTAGGCTCTAGGAAGTTCACTATTTTGGTGTAGTGTTTATCTGTGAAAGCTAACAATATGAATATAAATACATCCTGAATTGAAGATAGCGAACAATTGGCCATTTCTATTTTATTAGAAAACATAACTATAACTTTATTAAGAGGACTATAATTTTTTACAAGGCGAAAACTATCATTTTAAATTCAAAAATGTAAACACTGCTATGATTATTTTAACAACTTTAGAAAACGAATGCGTTTTAATATGTATAAGTTATATATATATATATATAGGGCAAGTATAACGGGAGCTCTGGGCTTCGGATATTAAAGGAAGCCCAGGTCGGTTCCCAAGGTCTGGCCGATAGAACAGGCGCGCCTGTGTTTTAACGTGGGGCTGAGAGGAGGCATGCAGGACAGACGGCGCCGTGACGCGGTTGTTTGAATGGTAAGGAAATTGCGCGGAATTAAAGGGAATATATGTCACATGCAAACGTGATTACTGGGATACGTGGGCGCGTAAATTATGGATCTTGCATGATAAGTAATGTGCGGAAGGTAAAAAAACATGAAGCATAAGATGTTGAAAGATATGGCATAAAACCGAAGCGGCATAATAGATGCATAAACATTATATACCGAATGGCGTAAAACGTTGTGTCATTGTGCGTAAATTTTATATTATGAATTTTAGTTTGACAAAGACGTCGCCATAATAACGGGACGGTTTCCGAAATAATCGGGAGACCCTGTAAACGTGGATGCGGTTACTTTTATAGTATCCGAGATTTACTTTCATTCGGAAAAAAAGACCACTAAGACTGCATAACTAATCGGAGTTGGAGATGGCCGGCTCTGGAGGGTCGCCGGCGATGGAAGGAGATGGCGTTCGTCTTGATCCAGAGACAGAGGGAGGAGTTGGTGGTAACTCACTGGTGACACCACCGCCTGCTCTAATGGGTCCTGCGATCACCGAGATGAGCATAGGGGAAGAAGGAGAACAAAGGGTTCGACCTCCTATGTCCAATATTAGCTCCAGGGAGATGGATACGCCACAGATACTGCGTTCACATGTAAGTCCAGTCGCTGTATTTGATTATCGATTGATTATATTGTTGTGAACATATTCAATGGTACAAACAACAATGACAATGAAATAGCAGGCAAAAAACATTGATCCAACTATAGTGCCAATGGTAGGGATGACTTTCAAGGATGTTGATGATGCATATAAATTCTATAAAAGGTATGCATATGAAGTTGGATTTCCACTGAAGAAATACAGAGAGAAGACATTCAGTAAGTGGATAAATTGTTCACGTGAAGGTAAAAGTGCAGCAAAATCAAATGATACACCTAGGATGAGGAATAGATCATCGGGGCGTACACAATGCAAAGCTGGAATAAAATTAAAAAAATATATGATGATGAAAACAAAATGGTTGTAGCTACAAAAATTGAACTGGTAAACTTGGAGCATAACCATGAGTTCATAACTGACGAAGCAGAGAAACAACATTTACGTTGCAACAAAATTAGGGATGCTGAGTTCATAAATTTTGTGGATGCAATGCATGATAGCCGAGTGCCGCAGCATTGCATAGTTGATTTCATATCAGAAATGCATGATGGGCCGGAGAACGTACCGGTAACTGCTCAAGATCTGAAAAATATGTAAGCAATACTTTTTTGTTACATGTGTATATATCAATAGCCAGGAATTTTACTATAGTAAATGTGTGTGTAACAATTTTTTGTTCAAACAAATGTAGGAGGGCAGCCAGGAGAAGAGAAAATTGCTCAAATGATGTAGCCAAACTTTTGGCTTTCTTTAGAGAATGCAAAAAACAGAATCCACAATTTTTTTGTGATTTCCAGCTAGACGATGATGGGAAAATAGTTAGTATTTTTTGGTCACACGCAAGCATGCAGGGGGAATACGCAGATTATGGTGATGCTGTGACATTTGATACAACACACAAGACAAATATATATGATAAACCACTGGGCATGTTTGTTGGAGCTAACAGCCATCTGCAGTGTACAGTGTTTGGATTTGTTTTGTTGGGAGATGAAACAGTACAGACTTTTGAATGGGCTTTCAATTCATTCAAAACATGTATGGGAGACGAGGGTCCAAGAGTTATGCTTACAGGTATGTGATATATAAATTTGTTATGCAAAACAATGAATTAATTTATTGTGAAAATAACTGAATAATCTGTGAACAATTACAGATCAAGATCCTGCAATGCCAATTGCTCTGAGAACTGTATTTCCAAAAACAGTTCACAGACTGTGCTTATGGCATGTACAGAACAGATTTATGCCATTCCTGAATGAGATATATGCCAGGTTTGCTGTTAAGGATTTTAAAACAACATTCCAGTCTATTATACATCATCCATTAACTCCTCATGAGTTTGAATGTGCCTGGGAAATGATGCTAGAGGAGTTCAATCTTCATGAAGATATAACTCTACGCAAATTATATGAAATAAGAAAAGAATGGATACCTGCATTTTTTAAAAATGACTTCTGTGGGGTAATGGTATCTACACAACGAAGTGAGAGCATGAACAGATTAGTGAAGCAATCACATGTAGATGCGAACACCCCACTGCATGAGTTCGCTAAACAAATGATGAAAATGTTGCACAGCAGGAAAATGAAAGAATCAAAGGAGGCATTGGTGAGCAAGGTATGTCGTGCTTGTTAGCAATAACGGTTTGCATATAATTATGTAAATAATTTGTTTAATTATGATAATAATGTGTTATAGGCACCAAGGACAACAGATACATTATATAGGTTCGAAGTGAGAGTCTCTAGAGCATACACCAGAGCTGTTATGAATAGATTCGAGGAATCAATGAAATACGCCACTGCATACAAAATATTAAAGGACCCAGACGGATGTGACAATGAATGGATCGTACAGCATACAAAACGGTCTAATAAAATTGTGTGGGGACAACATCAATTCAAGATATCAGCAGACATAGAAGCTAGGGAGTATACATGCGAGTGCAAACAGTGGGAACATACAGGTTTGTACGTATTATGTTGGTTAGCATAAAAAAATTGCATACTAGAGAATTTGATGATTGTAGTACAATTAATGTATATTTTTGAAATAATGGTTCGTTTTCATGTTTTCAGGTCTATTGTGTGTTCATCTTTTAAGAGCCTTCATGCATCTTCAAGTTGAAAAGATACCTTCAAAGTATATATTGCAAAGGTACACTGTCTCATCAAGAAAAGATGTTCCGTTTGAAAGAATTGATAAGAGCTTCAGGGGGAAGGATGGAGTTACTAAATCATACAGACAGAAAATGTTGTTAACGAAAACTATGAAAGTAGTTTGTCAGGCGTGTATGTCAAAAGCAGGGTACGATAAGGCGATGGATGTGTTGGATGAGCTCGATGTCGTTCTAAGCCGATTGGAGCCAGATATTGGATGTAATGAGTCAACAGATGTTAGTGATAATGAGGAAGACAAGGTAATAATATTGCAGATGTTTTAGTGTTATAGTATTTGTAACATAAATTATGCATAAGTAACATGTTATTTTGTACCAGGAAGAAGAGTTGAATAAAATTAATGCTGGCGATGGGATGGAAGATGACAATACAATTACATGTCATAATAAGGTATGTAAAAGATATATATATAAGCTTGCATGAAGTATTGTATATAATGAATATATAATATCAATGTAATAAGCAAATAATATTTTGTAGGATTCGCATAACACCAGGACTGGATGTGAACATGCATTAACAATAATAACAACTGGTAACCAGGTACATATTAAAATAATATTGTTTATTTGTCTAAAATGAAAATATATTTTTATGCTGCATGTAAATGTTGATGTATTTGGGTTGGGCTTTAAAGGAGGACAACATGAGATTTTCACATGAGGTTGGTGAGACAAGTTCTCCGTGTCATGTAGCACATGAACAAATGGAAAATATTGCTGCATCGTCAGAAGCTAAAAAGGTGAGCATTGATAAATGATTTTACTGATTGGTATAAATATATGTAAATATGCGTATACTAAATAGTAACATCTATTATTATGCAGAGGTTGAATTTTAATGTGGATGTTATAAATCTGAGTATGCCGGATCGTGCAAGACCAAAGGGACGGACAATCAAAAATTCAGAAGATAGGATTATGAGACTAGGTGCGAAAGGAGAGAAAAAGAAGAATAGGAGATGCCATTTGTGTGGAATAGCAGATGGGCATAATAGCAGAACATGTCTGTCTGTGGAAGAGAACAGGGCAAGGCTAGCAAAACTGTCTAATCGAAAGAGAGGACGGCCAGCCGGATCAAGACTAAACAATAAAACAACTGCTCCACAGTGGAATGAAACATCGACTGCAAAAAAACATCGTATTGATGAAGAAGTGGAAAATGAAGAAGCCGATGAGCATATGGATTTGGGCGAATAATTTGAAGTGTGACTAACGAGTGGTCGATTTAGAAGAAACTTGTAATATCACAATGACTTATGCTTTATTTTGTTCGAAATTCAGTAGTTTGCATGAAAGGGTTATATAATGCGTAGATATAAAACTATAAAATGCTGCGTAAATATAGACAATTACACAAATTATGTAACTGAATATGCACAACAAATTGGCATTGAACGTTTAGCAATCGGAAGGTCTGGACATTAATGTTATATAAAACTGTATACACTTAACAATACTAATCAAATGGGAGTGCATACGTCGGTTTCACACTTCAAATACAACAAACAGGATATAGCATAAACACTTGTTACGATTAGCATAATTAGCATGAAAAATGTATAAAAGATGAACCTAGTGTATATAAAATAAGGAAGTATATATTATGCATAAAACTTGAATATTGAAACAATATGATAATACAAATAAGCCAAACCTTGGAAGCAAAAAGATTAACCAACTCACAAACTGGAGATGAACTAACATAGAATTTGTTAACAGATAACATAAATAGCCATTCTGGTAACAATTATGTTTGACACACTTCAGATAAAAACTGATGCGAAGTAGCATAGACATTAGCCACATTGAACATAAGTGGCACACAGAGTATCAAACACATTATCAGAGGCCTGACATAAGTGACTTAACAAGTAACATAAACAGTTTTGTGCATCGCACAGGGAATCATGTTCAGCTATGCTATCTAAGTCTTGGCTTTCAAACAGCGGCGTCTCCTTGGAGAATACTTGAAAGGCAGCAGTTCTGCAGGAAGGGGGGCAACCATGTTGTTGCGATGAAAGGTAAGGTAATGCAGAACAAAGGCACGTTGGTCCAATGGTTCATCCTGAAATAGCCATAATATCAATTTAATGGTAGAATAAAATCTGAAGGAGTAATATATGCAAGATTAGAAAACTAATTTAGTGACATACCGGAGTATAAAATTCTGATAAGTCGCCATCATCAAAATCGTAGTAGCGGAGGAAGTTTGCGACAAAAAAACCACAAGCATTTGACCCTGGTGTCATGGTTGGACAATTGGGAAGAAGCCCAATCTTGTAGTTGCCAAACTTTGGTACAGTTGACTCAGGTCGAGCTTCATGTAAGGCAATGCTAAGTCTTCTCATTATTAGTCTGGACCAAGGTATCTTCGTTCCGTTTATCATCATTTGATCATTATGGATTTGTTTCCATGTAGTGCCTCCAAGCAATGTACCATAAGGGTTTGAATCTAAGATGTCTATTCGACGACGTTCAAAATTGATTGCATAAAGGGTCCAGTGGCTTCGGCGTAGCATAGGAACCAGGATCTGTTAAATATATATGTAAAATTATGAATGATTTATACTATGCATATGAAAAATTAAAACTAATACAACATAAAACTAGTAACCAAAAGTACATTCTAACATTTGTACAAACGAAACTGATTAGAACTCACCAATTTAATCTGGTTAAGAACATCATCTGAAGGTAGGGTCGGTTCAAGATGTTCTTTAAGAAGTGATGTTGTGAAGGGCTGTGGATTTGAACTGTGTTGTTCAAACTCCTCAATATTCAAAACGGTCTGGACAAAGAAAATAACTTGATTGGTATTATATATTTATAAAGTAAGTGTTGCAATAAGATACAAAATTATGGAGAAACAATTACCCCAACGTTGACGTTCAGTATTAGAGTGTTGATTACAGAATCTGGATTGTATAATACATCATCCTGACGAATACAGTCGATAAATCCCTGCATGAAAGTATTCTCAAGACATTTGTTGGGACCAAACGACTGGACAACATCAAGGACAGACCCTCCAAATCCTCCAAAATTAATGATAGACCTGGGGAAAAAACTTTGATTACAATCCTTCTAATTATACTTAATTGGAATTTGAATAACGAATACATACATGCTCGGATCTAGTTTTCCTGACAAAATGAACTTAAGCAGGTTGCGAGCACAGTCTTCACGTGACACGTGGGGATGTTCAGCGACTGCAGCTTTACAGGAACTATCCTTTGCAACCAGGTCAGTAGTTGCCTAATATATGAATAAATGTTAGTAAATAGTTGCATAAATATGTATGTCTTATTGTATAAATAGGAAAAATATGAAAATTACAACATGTCTTACATCTGTCAATGGGGTTTTATCGAACAGAGGTGCACCAGATACAGGAGTATCATGTGTAACAGATTTTTGTCCTTCCTGTAACCAATAAATTTATTAATATAAACGTAATGAAACATAGGGAAAAATTAATATTAGCATAATATGATGAAGGTGTAAATACTTACACTATTTATATTTGGTGTTGACTTAGGAGCAACAGGCTTGTCTGTTGTGGGAGCCTGGGAAGTTAAAAAAATAAAGAATGCTTATATATTAATGTTACTTGCATACATTGTAACTGAAATAATAATAATAATGATATAAGGAAGTCAAACATTAGATTTTGGAGTCTTGTCAAAAATAGGATCATCCATAACTTCAGCTTTTTTGCAGACGTTCCCACTGACAATCTATAATGGAAACAACTGAGATTTGAATAAACGGTAACTTGTATGCAGAATAGAATATATGCATAGTATATATAGTTTGTATGAGAAAACTTACATCATCTGATACTTTGATATGATCAGTAGGAACATGGCTTTCCTGATCATGTTGTTGTTTATCAGGTGTTGGAACAGTTGGTGTGGATACTGGATCATTTGTTGGAGGCATTGAGGGAGTGGGGGGTTATCTACATTTGGAACATATAATAATATAGTAGTTGTTACTGAATATAACAACATTATAAATGTATCGTTATAAAAAATGGTTAAAATACAAATTTGCAAACTACATCAGTATACTATCAGGATGCATAAATAAAATACAGTTTTCATAAATGAAATACACTAGAAAAATATGTTGTTGCTTGTATGAGTATAAATTAATATATATATTATTTTTCGGAAATAATTCGTGAACTTGATTAGTTTAAAAAAATAAACATAAATACTAAAACCTTCTGGTTGTGAATCGCGCTGCGTTGCAGCTCTCAAAACTTCATCGATCATTTCACCAAATGTTTCAGAGAGTTCAATCTGCTTCGAAACAATCATCTGATGGCTCAGCTGTAGGGAATCACAGTATTTATCCACCTCTTTGTCATGAGCATCAAACAATGATTGAAACATTGGACGCTGCTGGGAGGGCAAACATTGCAACTTGTTGCCAATCAAATTCTTGATACGTGGCACATATATGTTGAAAACGGCAGAAGCAGACCGTTCTGGAGCAATGACGTAACACGTTTCTGAACGGCTACGAAACTGTATAAAATCAAATAGAACAGTTAGCAGTAATAATATTTTAACATCTGCATAACAGGACAAAAAAATTGTTTGTGTCTAACCTCTGCATATCCGAATGGTTCACCAGTTTTACGGGGGGGGCGTCTGTCACCCCGAGCCAACTCTCTTATGGTCTCATTATCAAAAAACTTAATGCGTGGAGTACCATATTTGTTATCCGGAGCAGCAGGGTGATGTAGGTGATCAAGATAGTAAATCTGAAAAAAAGGAATGCACAAATATATAAAATTAGTACATAACAAATATTTGCATACCATATATATGCACAGTAAACAAGAAAAAATTACTTACTAAAACAATGAGTGAGCATCCATATATTGTTGCTGTGATGTTTGTTTTGTTCCTTTTATGCCAACGTGCGGCAGCATTGCACAAATCCGTGTAAACTAGTTGACACCAGTCAATATCAGCCATTCGGGCCATGTTTGAAGTCATGAGTACCTCATTGTTTGTAATGCCCCAAGAAGCAGAAGGAAACAGAAGTCGATTGAATAGAATGAGAAAAAAACATCTAATTGATAGCTCATCATCGTTGCCAAGCACTATCTTATCTTGAAGCTTGACAACATCAAATTCTTCTTTACAGACATTGAGATGACGTCTCAGATTAGCAGCAGCATCGATTTCACTGTACCAATTAGTAAACTCTCTACCTCCTCCGGCACATGGCAACCCCAAAATCAGATGAACCGTATCTTTTGTTATCTTAAGTTCTTTGCCAGCCCCTGGGCGTATGGTCATGTCATTTGGATCTAATTTGTCCATCAACCACCTGATAAGTGATCTGCTCTCCAATGCATCAGTTCGCAAATCAAATATGCTAGAAAATCCCAACCTAGCGACGGCATCACGCTGCCGATCGCTCATTATCCATGATGATACAATAACATCAAAGGGAATGCATCGGATATTCAATTTCTGGAAGCATAAATGAATATGCATTAATACAGAAGTGGAAAATGAAGAAGCCGATGAGCATATGGATTTGGGCGAATAATTTGAAGTGTGACTAACGAGTGGTCGATTTAGAAGAAACTTGTAATATCACAATGACTTATGCTTTATTTTGTTCGAAATTCAGTAGTTTGCATGAAAGGGTTATATAATGCGTAGATATAAAACTATAAAATGCTGCGTAAATATAGACAATTACACAAATTATGTAACTGAATATGCACAACAAATTGGCATTGAACGTTTAGCAATCGGAAGGTCTGGACATTAATGTTATATAAAACTGTATACACTTAACAATACTAATCAAATGGGAGTGCATACGTCGGTTTCACACTTCAAATACAACAAACAGGATATAGCATAAACACTTGTTACGATTAGCATAATTAGCATGAAAAATGTATAAAAGATGAACCTAGTGTATATAAAATAAGGAAGTATATATTATGCATAAAACTTGAATATTGAAACAATATGATAATACAAATAAGCCAAACCTTGGAAGCAAAAAGATTAACCAACTCACAAACTGGAGATGAACTAACATAGAATTTGTTAACAGATAACATAAATAGCCATTCTGGTAACAATTATGTTTGACACACTTCAGATAAAAACTGATGCGAAGTAGCATAGACATTAGCCACATTGAACATAAGTGGCACACAGAGTATCAAACACATTATCAGAGGCCTGACATAAGTGACTTAACAAGTAACATAAACAGTTTTGTGCATCGCACAGGGAATCATGTTCAGCTATGCTATCTAAGTCTTGGCTTTCAAACAGCGGCGTCTCCTTGGAGAATACTTGAAAGGCAGCAGTTCTGCAGGAAGGGGGGCAACCATGTTGTTGCGATGAAAGGTAAGGTAATGCAGAACAAAGGCACGTTGGTCCAATGGTTCATCCTGAAATAGCCATAATATCAATTTAATGGTAGAATAAAATCTGAAGGAGTAATATATGCAAGATTAGAAAACTAATTTAGTGACATACCAGAGTATAAAATTCTGATAAGTCGCCATCATCAAAATCGTAGTAGCGGAGGAAGTTTGCGACAAAAAAACCACAAGCATTTGACCCTGGTGTCATGGTTGGACAATTGGGAAGAAGCCCAATCTTGTAGTTGCCAAACTTTGGTACAGTTGACTCAGGTCGAGCTTCATGTAAGGCAATGCTAAGTCTTCTCATTATTAGTCTGGACCAAGGTATCTTCGTTCCGTTTATCATCATTTGATCATTATGGATTTGTTTCCATGTAGTGCCTCCAAGCAATGTACCATAAGGGTTTGAATCTAAGATGTCTATTCGACGACGTTCAAAATTGATTGCATAAAGGGTCCAGTGGCTTCGGCGTAGCATAGGAACCAGGATCTGTTAAATATATATGTAAAATTATGAATGATTTATACTATGCATATGAAAAATTAAAACTAATACAACATAAAACTAGTAACCAAAAGTACATTCTAACATTTGTACAAACGAAACTGATTAGAACTCACCAATTTAATCTGGTTAAGAACATCATCTGAAGGTAGGGTCGGTTCAAGATGTTCTTTAAGAAGTGATGTTGTGAAGGGCTGTGGATTTGAACTGTGTTGTTCAAACTCCTCAATATTCAAAACGGTCTGGACAAAGAAAATAACTTGATTGGTATTATATATTTATAAAGTAAGTGTTGCAATAAGATACAAAATTATGGAGAAACAATTACCCCAACGTTGACGTTCAGTATTAGAGTGTTGATTACAGAATCTGGATTGTATAATACATCATCCTGACGAATACAGTCGATAAATCCCTGCATGAAAGTATTCTCAAGACATTTGTTGGGACCAAACGACTGGACAACATCAAGGACAGACCCTCCAAATCCTCCAAAATTAATGATAGACCTGGGGAAAAAACTTTGATTACAATCCTTCTAATTATACTTAATTGGAATTTGAATAACGAATACATACATGCTCGGATCTAGTTTTCCTGACAAAATGAACTTAAGCAGGTTGCGAGCACAGTCTTCACGTGACACGTGGGGATGTTCAGCGACTGCAGCTTTACAGGAACTATCCTTTGCAACCAGGTCAGTAGTTGCCTAATATATGAATAAATGTTAGTAAATAGTTGCATAAATATGTATGTCTTATTGTATAAATAGGAAAAATATGAAAATTACAACATGTCTTACATCTGTCAATGGGGTTTTATCGAACAGAGGTGCACCAGATACAGGAGTATCATGTGTAACAGATTTTTGTCCTTCCTGTAACCAATAAATTTATTAATATAAACGTAATGAAACATAGGGAAAAATTAATATTAGCATAATATGATGAAGGTGTAAATACTTACACTATTTATATTTGGTGTTGACTTAGGAGCAACAGGCTTGTCTGTTGTGGGAGCCTGGGAAGTTAAAAAAATAAAGAATGCTTATATATTAATGTTACTTGCATACATTGTAACTGAAATAATAATAATAATGATATAAGGAAGTCAAACATTAGATTTTGGAGTCTTGTCAAAAATAGGATCATCCATAACTTCAGCTTTTTTGCAGACGTTCCCACTGACAATCTATAATGGAAACAACTGAGATTTGAATAAACGGTAACTTGTATGCAGAATAGAATATATGCATAGTATATATAGTTTGTATGAGAAAACTTACATCATCTGATACTTTGATATGATCAGTAGGAACATGGCTTTCCTGATCATGTTGTTGTTTATCAGGTGTTGGAACAGTTGGTGTGGATACTGGATCATTTGTTGGAGGCATTGAGGGAGTGGGGGGTTATCTACATTTGGAACATATAATAATATAGTAGTTGTTACTGAATATAACAACATTATAAATGTATCGTTATAAAAAATGGTTAAAATACAAATTTGCAAACTACATCAGTATACTATCAGGATGCATAAATAAAATACAGTTTTCATAAATGAAATACACTAGAAAAATATGTTGTTGCTTGTATGAGTATAAATTAATATATATATTATTTTTCGGAAATAATTCGTGAACTTGATTAGTTTAAAAAAATAAACATAAATACTAAAACCTTCTGGTTGTGAATCGCGCTGCGTTGCAGCTCTCAAAACTTCATCGATCATTTCACCAAATGTTTCAGAGAGTTCAATCTGCTTCGAAACAATCATCTGATGGCTCAGCTGTAGGGAATCACAGTATTTATCCACCTCTTTGTCATGAGCATCAAACAATGATTGAAACATTGGACGCTGCTGGGAGGGCAAACATTGCAACTTGTTGCCAATCAAATTCTTGATACGTGGCACATATATGTTGAAAACGGCAGAAGCAGACCGTTCTGGAGCAATGACGTAACACGTTTCTGAACGGCTACGAAACTGTATAAAATCAAATAGAACAGTTAGCAGTAATAATATTTTAACATCTGCATAACAGGACAAAAAAATTGTTTGTGTCTAACCTCTGCATATCCGAATGGTTCACCAGTTTTACGGGGGGGGCGTCTGTCACCCCGAGCCAACTCTCTTATGGTCTCATTATCAAAAAACTTAATGCGTGGAGTACCATATTTGTTATCCGGAGCAGCAGGGTGATGTAGGTGATCAAGATAGTAAATCTGAAAAAAAGGAATGCACAAATATATAAAATTAGTACATAACAAATATTTGCATACCATATATATGCACAGTAAACAAGAAAAAATTACTTACTAAAACAATGAGTGAGCATCCATATATTGTTGCTGTGATGTTTGTTTTGTTCCTTTTATGCCAACGTGCGGCAGCATTGCACAAATCCGTGTAAACTAGTTGACACCAGTCAATATCAGCCATTCGGGCCATGTTTGAAGTCATGAGTACCTCATTGTTTGTAATGCCCCAAGAAGCAGAAGGAAACAGAAGTCGATTGAATAGAATGAGAAAAAAACATCTAATTGATAGCTCATCATCGTTGCCAAGCACTATCTTATCTTGAAGCTTGACAACATCAAATTCTTCTTTACAGACATTGAGATGACGTCTCAGATTAGCAGCAGCATCGATTTCACTGTACCAATTAGTAAACTCTCTACCTCCTCCGGCACATGGCAACCCCAAAATCAGATGAACCGTATCTTTTGTTATCTTAAGTTCTTTGCCAGCCCCTGGGCGTATGGTCATGTCATTTGGATCTAATTTGTCCATCAACCACCTGATAAGTGATCTGCTCTCCAATGCATCAGTTCGCAAATCAAATATGCTAGAAAATCCCAACCTAGCGACGGCATCACGCTGCCGATCGCTCATTATCCATGATGATACAATAACATCAAAGGGAATGCATCGGATATTCAATTTCTGGAAGCATAAATGAATATGCATTAATACAGAAAGTATATATATATAGGTAGAACTAATGATACTATATTTACATACAAGGGATATTTATTACAGGCTTGTAAATAACTAGTCTACAACACTAAAAAAAGTAAACACCATATTTGTTGATAATAATATACATAAATTTAAAGTGGGAGAAAATTCAAAATTGATTGGGCACAATGATTAACACATGAATAAACATAAATATATAAATATTACCTGTGATTTGACAGGAGACTTCTTTTTAGGAGAGTTTTTTTTTGCAATGATATTATACTTTGGGCTTCTTTTCACGGTCGGAACTTGAGGAGAAGGTACTTTTAACTTCTTTGAGCTGATTTGTTCTGAAGGAGAAGGTGATGCAGATCTGAATTGACGCTTTAACGATGGAGCATCCATGAAATCGTCGTCAGAGAGAGCGGCTGGAGCAGGAGGTTTTCTTTTTAAACGACAAGCTAAAGCCTTTCTGCGAACATGATGGATTGGGGCTGACTGTGGCTCATTCTGCTCCTGATTTTGAGGAATATCATCTTGGTGAGCTGAGCTGCTGGATCTTGTACGTCTGGAAATGTCAATTGAAAAACCTCCTGACTGGATTCAATAGTTAATCTTTTTGGATTACTGGGCGGGCGATCAACAGACTTCATGACTAAATACTGAATAAATCTGTAGAAAAAGGAAGTTGTTTTTAAATACTTTGATTTATGCAAGAATATATGCCAGAAAAAAAACTAATTTTTACTATAACTATCTGAAATGCATACTATATAATGCTAAATGGAATTACATGACTTAAACTACCTTTTACATTTATGCGAGATCATTTAATGAGCAATTGTTATATACAAGCATAAAGATTGATTTAATATTTCATATAATTGTAAATGGATCAGGATAAAATAAGAGCCTTTTTGCATCAACTAACTATACAACATATTTTAATAACTGGTTCATAGTAATAAAACATTTAGCTCAAATAACATGAATATTTAAATAACATTTGCTTAAATAACAGTATCTGTATGTATTTATATATAATGAACAGAAGTGTAAACTAATTATGCAAGTAAATAGAACAATTCAAATATGCTTAATATATGTTCACAAACTTGTGTATGAATGAGCATACACATTACTGCCAATATGCATATATATCAAATCCAATGGGTATATTTTATATATAATAAAACAGATGTGTACACAAAATGATTTAATTGAATGGGCATAAAAAGTAATGAGGATATGCATATAAATGATATACAATAAGCATATTAGATAATTAAATGGATGAGAAAACAAATCGTTAGAGTAAATGTGCATAAAGAATACTGACTATATGCATGTATAATAAAACAAATGTTTAAACAAATGACTCAAGTGAATGTGCATAAACAGTACTGAGGATATGCATATATATCAAATACAAATAAGCATATTTGATAATAAAATATATGTGAAAACAAATCATTAAAGTAAATGTGCATAAAGAGTACTGACTATATGCATATATAATAAAACAAATGTGTAAACAAATGACTCAGGTGAATGTGCATAAACAGTACTGAAGATATGCATATATATTACATACAAACAGCATATATATGTTACTTGGGTTGTATAAAAGTACTATCTGCTAACTAATCAGTAAATACCTAATCCACAGCCTTTGCCTAAATGCAGAATGTCGGGCGATAGTAGGAATACAGAATAAATACACATACCCTAATATCGGGGCTCCTAAACAAAAAAAAGATGCAATGCGCGATGCAATGACCCGATTATAGTGATGTATAAGCGGATACAAATCACACATTTAGCTGGATAATAAGGGTTACCATCAAATCCACTTCAAATCGACCGATAGGGCTCAAAAAATCGACAGCAAACTCGGGGTATTTCAATGTTGGATTACCTGGAACTTCTTGAATCGGGCTCCAATGCTGGGAGATTGAAGGATGTAAGGAGTAATGGAATGACGCTGGATTGGAGCGGCGGTGGATTGGCGTTGCGCTGGTTTGGAGGCGCGGAAATCGCCTGGGGAGTCGCCTCCGACGAAAGGAAAATCTGCGCGGCTGGGGTTTTCTTCAAATGGACGCTGGTTTATCTCCGTTGAATGCGCGAGTACGGTTTTAGAAACAGGAAACGTGGGAGAGGTGGCTGGTTGACGGGGGTAACGGCGCCGTGACTATGCCCAGTTGACTCGGTGTGGTTCAACCAAAATGCCCATGTTGACTAGCCTGGGCTTCCTCTATTATTGGAAGCCCAGGGCTCTTAATATATAAACTATATATATATATACACACTAGGTATATACCCGTGCGTTGCTACGGAAACAATATAATAAAATACAATAGTATATACAAACATTAATTGTTATTCTATACTTTTGTTAGTATCACTAAAAGATGAGAACGATGTATTTCCATTCGCACTAAAATCTGAAATGGACTTCTACTGTAAGCTCGATGCTATTCTCACTTCATTCCTACCAATCTCAGCTTATTTTAGATTTCCAGTAAATAAATCAATAAACATTAAGAATTTATAAAAGATGATAATTTATTCAGTATAATAGTTAAACTCGTCACTTATAGATGAATGCTCTACCAAGGGAACATTCATGCCACTATTACAAATTACCTAGTATTGATTATACTATTGCAGCATTATGAAGCATTCTAGTAGCAGTACATATAAGCATTTTTTCTATCAATAAAACTATGTTTTGAAGCATGCTTGCACAACAAACCAACCATTTCTTTACCTATTGTGTTAGTCAACTTTATAAAGCATTCAGTGACATGCCTTCATAGCGGTTATTAAAGCACCACTAAAAATTACGCTCGAGACAAGAACGAGTCAATGAAAATTCCAGATAAATACGAATGCAAATAAATTAGCTACAATGTCATCACACTATTAACCACAATTAGTGAAAATTTTCATATACCAGATAAATATATATGCAAAATAACCACCAACAAAGGAGAAGAATGGACCTGTTGTCTAATCTGACCAAGCTGCACCACAAACTCATTCATCTGAAACTCTTATCTCCTATAATATATATAAAGCCCTTGAAATGACATTAGAAACCAAGTGTTCCCCATAAAGTTTATCATCTCGGACCAACAAAGTTTGTATTAGGGTCATTTCTCGACCATTGTTAATGCAAGAAAGAAGCATCGAATGAGATGTAAAAGAATTCAAAGAATGTACGTTGTACATAATGGAACACATCATGTTTTCAAAAGATAAATGAACTAATAGTCACAATATCAGATACCAGACCATATTTTGAACCAAATATACAAAAGATGTAATCTTCCCTCCTTTTATTAGCACAAGACTTTTATAACATCAGACACCATTGACGTTTAGTTATAACATAAGTACTTTATTAGTGAGGTATTAAAACAATAAAATAAGCAAACAGTTACCTAAACATTAAACTGTAAGCTAGCCATACACTACAACAACTGCTGTAGCGCAGATGGCCCATGAAGAATGTAAAGAATTCTCTAGGAACCAAATCTAGCACCGTTTTTTTTGGATCTGGACAATAAAGTGAAGCACATGATCGAGCAACGAAGCGCAAATGACATCAAGATCATACAGAAGCCTCCCAATGGTGATGATAGTAGTGACCGGAAACTCCTGCTGGTGTCAGACCTAGGGAACTAAATCTTTGGACCTCCAATCTAGCCATGAGAGTGTTGGTCGTAGCTTGCTTCAGCCAAAGTTGTTCCTTGTAAACAACATACCTGCATTTCATTTATCGAGCTATCAACAAATAATATTAGCATCACTAAATTTTGGAACAACGCATGTTAGTTTTATTTTAATTAAATAATTATGCTTACTGGTCCATGACATCTCATATGCGTAGGTGGCGCCTCAATGATGGAGCTAGAGAGCAGCAAGGATTGAGGAAGCCACCGGGACCAGGAGCAAAGAATGAAAGCCAAGTGGAGAGGCAGGATGGGAATGTAGGGGAGGAGTCAAAGGCGATTTGAGAGGAAGCCTCTGAGGAGGCAGCTTTAGGTCAATGACACAGACTGATCGATCACGGTTGCACGTTGTGGACTGGGATCTCACTCGTTTGCCTTGGAATGGGAGCATAGTAATCATCAGTTGCTTATGTCAAAGTACTTGGGATCAGCGGGAAAGTCATGCTCCACTCACAGCTACAACAAAGTTGGAACCTGTCACATTAAATTCTACAGATTTAACAGAATAAGAAACAAGCAAGGAATAGTTTGATTTATTGAAAACATGAAGGGAAACTTTACTTATGTCAAAGGAACTCTGAGGTGCGAGCAAAGCCTTGGGTACACCTATCGCAATTCATCTACTCCCTTTCAAAGTGAAGAAACCAATTACATATACATTGAGTGCTTCAAATATTGAAAACATGAAGGAAAAATATTTCAAAGCTATTGCTCGGTTATGATACTTCAGGAGGAGCTTAGGGCGTTTGTGCGGCTCTGGCCTTGTCTAATGGCATAATCAATCTCTCTGGTACACTTCTAGAAGTAATTTATTTTGTGTATACTCTAGTGTCCCTGTGCTCCTTGACCATGACAGTAAAAGGCTGACTTAATGTTAAAGCTACTGTTTTTGGAGAACTCTGGAAGCTGGAACCATTGTGTGAAGATAAAAGGTTGTGGTGGAGAAAAGAAATGGACTGGTTAATGTCTCATACAACTTATATGGTGGAGCTGGTTCCAATGAAGCAAAGAGGGTCAGATGGATGCACATTTTAGATGATTAACCTCCAAATAGAATGTTTCTTACTTGCTCTTGTATCTTTATTATAAAGTAAAAAGTTTCAGAATATTACATAATTATTTTTGAACTGAACCATGCAGATTATGATTCGAAAGGCCTGCTCAGATGCTCATGTGAACCTTCCTGCACATTGAAGGGAAAAAGATTCTATGAAGAACCACAACATCAACTAAAACTGAACACGTAAAATTGAAAGTCATAGATGCTAGTAGTACTACAGACACTGTTAAAAAGTTGCTCTGATAGAGTCCGACACATAAATATATTGAAAGTCGCCTAGAGGGGGGGTGGATAGGCGAAACCTGAAAATTAAAACTTTATCCCCCAACTAGATCCCTTGATTAGTGGTTGGAACAAGATATACAAATATCGGAGTATGAAAACTAAGTTCTTTCTTGTAAAGAGTATTGCTCTTAAATAATGCGGAAGTGATAAATCAATACTACTAACAAGTTTATGAGAACAAAGCAAGAAGGCTTAGACAAGAAGAGTAGTGACAAGAGTTCTTTCTTGCAATGTGTTGCTTCACTAAATGAGAATTTAACTTAAAGCAACACCAAATAAGATTAGCCAAGAATAAAGCAAGAGAACTTAGAGTGAGGGAAAACAAACAAATCACAAGCAATAAACACAATGGACATGAGTGATTTGTTTTACCGAGGTTCGGCCCTCGAAGGCCTAATCCCCGTTGAGGAGTCCACTAAGGACGGGTCTTTTTCAACCCTTTCCCTCTCTCCACCAATCACACAAGGATCGACAAGCTCTTCTTCTTCTCAAGGATCACTCTCGATCCCGCAAGGACCACCACACTCTTTGGTGTCTCTTGCTAGCTTTTACAAGCCTCCAAAACTTTGGAGGAAGTTCAATGGGAGTCAAAACTCCACGCACAAATGAACACAAAGATGTAGCACACACTATCTCTCAATGAATCTCACAAGGCACTAGGGCTAAACTCAATTGAGTAGCTCTCAATTGCTTGCTCTCTCTTTTGTGGCACTTGTGTTGGTTGTAATGGTCTAAATCTTGTGTATAGGATGGATCAATGAATGTATGTGGTTGGGAGGGCTTGAGTATGTCAACTAGATGACTTGGAATGTTGCTTGGGCTCCCTCACCTTGAAGTGGCCGGTTGGGGTGGTATTTATAGCCACCAAACAAAATATGGCCGTTGGAGAAGTCTGCTGGCGATGGGCGCACCGGACAGTCCGGTGTGCCACCGAACAGTGTCCGGTGAGCCGCCATGTCAGCCTGTTCGTCAGGGTTGGAGCTGGTCGACCGTTGGAGGCTTTGTCCTCATGTGGCACCGGACAGTCCGGTGTCGCACCGGACAGTCCGGTGCCCCTCTGACTTGCTGCTCTGACATCTGAAATCCACTGTTCACTTTGCAGAGTCGACCGTTGCGCGTAGGTAGCCGTTGCTCCGCTGGTGCACCGGACAGTCCGGTGAATTATAGCGGAGGTGCACTGGAAAACCCGAAGGTGAAGAGTTTGAAGTCGATCTTCCCTGGTGCACCGGACACTGTCCGGTGGCACACCGGACAGTCCGGTGCGCCAGACCAGGGAGCACTTCGGTTTCCTTTGCTCCTTTCTTCTTGAACCCTTTCTTGGTCTTTTTATTGACTTATTGTGAACCATTGGCACCTGTAGAACTTATAGACTAGAGTAAACTAGTTAGTCCAATTATTTGTGTTGGGCAATTCAACCACCAAAATCAATTAGGAAATAGGTGTAAGCCTAATTCCCTTTCAATCTCCCCCTTTTTGGTGATTGATGCCAACACAAACCAAAGCAAGTATAGAAGTGCATAATTGAACTAGTTTGCATAATTGTAAGTGCAAAGGTTATAATTTTAACATTTTGGACCATAATTGCACCACATGTTTTGTTTTTGCAAATACTTTTGTAAATTCTTCTCAAAGTTCTTTTGCAAATAGTCAAAGGTAAAAGAGTAAGATTTTGAAAAGCATTTTCAAGATTTGAAATTTTCTCCCCCTATTTCAAATGCTTTTTTTTCTTTGACTAAACAAAACTCCCCCTTAATGAAATCCTCCTCTTAGTGTTCAAGAGGGTTTTAAGATATCAATTTTGAAAATACTACTTTCTCCCCCTTTTGAACACAATGACATATCAATTTTGAAAATCATAAGTTTTAAAATTTGGTGGTGGTGCGGTCCTTTTGCTTTGGGCTAATACTTTCTCCCCCTTTGGCATGAATCGCCAAAAATGGATACTTTGAGTGAAATATAAGCCCTTTTATAAGAGTTCTCCTTCTTTGGCAAACAAATAATATGAGTGAAGATTATACCAAAAGACGAAGAGATGCTCGGAGCGACGGCGAAGGATGAGTTGATGGAGTGGAGTGGAAGCCTTTGTCTCCGCCGAAGACTCCTTTTCCCTTTCAATCTATGACTTGGTTTGAAATATACTTGAAAACACATTAGTCATAGACATAAAAGAGGTATGATCAAAAGGATATATCAATTTAAGCATGATCATAGTTCTATATAACATAGATTGCTCCCCCTAAATATGTGCATGGAGAGGAACACATATTATGGCCTTAAATGCCAATTGCACATAATTAGGTTAATGAGAACATATCTATATCATACAGAATGTGAAGTGCATTGTGTCATAGTATAAGTGTGATGCTCATGATAGTTTATGCACTTATGAAAGCATGTTATAAATATTTTAAGCATTTTCCCTTAAGGATTTCAAAGAGGCTTAAGGACCATCCACCTAAAGGCAGCTTATCCTCGTTACAAGGTTAAGCTTTAAGCTCTTTGACAATAAAATTATTTCACCCAGTTTTATCAAAGATGCATAAATGCGGGAATGAAATATTTGAGAGGTTAAACTAGGTATGAAGCAGGGAAAGTGTATGAACATGCTTTCTCTTCCTTTTATACAAGATATGCTAATAATGTATATACAAGGAAGATTTAGGTACATGTATAAATGAGATGAAGTAGTTTTACCCTTTTGTACCTTCACATAGAGAAGCTCTTTTCATTGTGCTTTGTCCTTAGTCTTGGATGCTTAAGACCTATACTTAATGACAATATATGGAAATATTTTGCACAAGAGAGAGTTTTATAACTTGTGATCCTTTTCTAAGTCATTGTCAGCATATATCAAATGGATCACAAATTGTATATCATGAATTCTCCTCTTAACTTAGTGCATATCAAGAGATATTGATTGATAGTATATGCGGCACTAAGAAACATAAGTGTTAATTGAAGTCATTCAATGATCAAACAAATAACAGATGAGATCAAAACAACAACATATGCATGAGATAAGCTTAAAACAGGAGAATTCATTACATATGCTACTTTAGTAATGAAAGCAACAATCCTTTATAAAGATGACATTACTTTAACAAGAAGGATTGATTTGTAGTAGCATACTTCATGAGAAATTTATTCTTATGTAAGAGACTATATGAGATTATTTAAGATAAAGCGATAGTCTCAACAAAATCAAGATATAGAAAGATGCCCCCCTAAAGATATACATCAAGTATTTGAATGAATTGAATGGATGTATTTACTTTAAAGACAAATAGGGAGAAGCATTATACATCTTGATCAAGGCTTATAAGATTTGCAATAAACAACTTAGGCCTGGTATCCTCACAATGAAAAAGGTTTAGAATGCTTACAACCACACCATTGATTGTTTTGAGGATCTTGCTATCCAAATAGGTGTTGTTGTTCTTGATGTCTTCCTCTTTCATTTGAGTGTCCTCCCTGTGTCCTCCCTTTGTAGTTTTTTTTTCTTTCAAACTTATTGAAAATACTCAAGAAGATGTTAATAACACAAGGGAGTATATAATGAAGGATGATTTCTTTAGATAGGAAATAAATACAATTCATCATCCATTTTTCACATATACATGAAGTAAATTCCTTAACGTTAGAACACAACAATATGCATCCTTTAAGCATTTTGATCAATCATAGGAATTTTACTTCTTCATATTGAGTTTATTAATCATTACTTGGAAGTAAATCAATATGAGAATATGTATAGCAAAGGCATGGAATAGATTTTAATGGACTAGTGCATTTATGAGAATGAGATTGAATGCACACCTAACAAAAATTAAGTCCCAAAAAGAATCTATTCTTCACATAGGTAGAATAAGATAATTTAGATTAAATACCCATTGAGATGGGAACTAAATTTGATTAAGAAGATGAGTTCCCATATCTTTGCTTTTACCTTTCTTCCTTTGGGTGAAGAGCAACCCGTGAGGCTTGTGCACTTTCTCTTTTGTAGATATTCATAAGTAGGCTCAAGAGATACTTTGTTAGTAACACAAGCACTAGTTTCCATTTTTGTAATCATTTTTGATAAGAAATGAAAAGCTAGATTACAAAAACATGGAAACTTCATAGCATGAACTAGATTATCCATAGATGATGTTATGCTTAATTTTAACCCATAAGACAAGCATAAATAATCCTTTAAGATTATGGGAATAAATCTAATTCATGACATGGAAAGCGATAAATGTGAAAGAATCATATCCAATTTAAGCAAGTAGAAATACATCATTAATCATTGGATTGATTTTCTTTTCATGTTAGATTACATGCTTTTCCAAAGAGAAACCTATTCTCTACAAGCGAGACTACTTGGGTTACTTAG
Organism: Zea luxurians; assembly: GCA_029449295.1. Taxonomy (NCBI): domain Eukaryota; kingdom Viridiplantae; phylum Streptophyta; class Magnoliopsida; order Poales; family Poaceae; genus Zea; species Zea luxurians. The sequence continues at coordinate 73,793 of JAOPSE010000686.1, read as the reverse complement.
ATAAAATCATTAGTCTCACTAATCTAGTTATAGGGAGAGTTTTCCTTTTATAGATGTCCAAAGAATTTGAATTCCTTACATGACACCTTATTCTTTTAAGAACTTGAAATATCTCTCTATATCTAGAATCATGGCAATAATAGAATGACTAGCTAAAAACATGCCATGAGATACTTGCAACAATTTAAAGCATGTAGATTGCCATAGGATGGAAATGATGAGTATGCAATCTACCATATGAGAGGAAATTCTTCAAAAAATGGTAATACAAATTTAAAGACATTTGAAGTGCTACATATTCCTATGTGACTACACAAGACATCTAAGAAATAATAATTTAAGATACTTGCACTTAAAAGCATAGAAGTTACCATCCTTTGACTTTCCTCCATGTTGTAGGCCTTGGTTTTTCACACATGATAATTCTTTTATTTCCTACAACATCAATATCTTCCTCGAGATGATATGAGTTTAAGACATAATAATTTGAAGAATAACCTTGGGTCAATCATGGATATAGATCATTGAAGATTGATAGCTTGAGTTGATAAGAATTGAGTGGACTCTCTCAAGCACCCCAAGGCTTCATATCATCTCCTTCCCCTGCAAAGCTTGTCAAGTATATTTTGGTACCCATCGCTTGATGGGTCCATCATGGTTAGTCAACAAAGATCTAGGAACCCAAAAGTCCTTTGTGTTAGCACTAGGTAAACTCATTACCTTTCTAGCACAAGTTGCAATTTTGGGTTGCCTAGTTATATAAGAATTAATTGACAAGCTAGGAGAGGGATTGTTACCAATGGGACAATCCTTGCATTGATGTCCCTTCTTTCGGCATATGTAGCATAGGCGATCCTCAAGTCTTGAAGATTTCTTCTTTCCTTGTTTCTTTCTTGCTACATTGTCAGTGAATATTTTCTTTTCTAATACTATGCCTTTTTGTTTTAAATGGGGACAAGACCTAAACAAGTGTCCCTTCTTTGAGCATTTAAAACAAAGTCTATTATCCTTGTTAATAATCAAGCCATTTTTAATGTAGGGACAAGACCTAATCAAGTGTCCCTCTTCAAAGCATTCACTACACTTCTTATTTTTCTTAGTGTGAAGTGTGGCTTGATCATTACCTTGGATGTTACCTTGTATGGAGGCATGGTTGAGGCTTTTGGAAGAGGTATTGATTTTCTTCTTTTGTTTCCTCCTCTTGGCAATCCTCAAGTCCTTGACATTTTCTTCAAGGGATTTAGTGCATGCCACGGTTGTTCCCGTCTCAAGCTTTTTCACCATGTGATCACGGTTATCTTGAGAAGGTTGAGCAATGCCCTTCCCTTTAAGTTGTGTCAAGCTCATCTTTAGCCTCTCATTTTCTTCCTTTAGCTTTTCATATGTATCATCATTTGTTCCTGCAAATTCTAGCTCAAAGGAAGATTTGCTTGTCGACGGACAACAAGCATTAGCACATGGTAATATAGATTCAATTTGAATACATGTGCATGAGTGAGGTTGTTGGGATTTTAAGTTTTCTATCACAACCTCATGAGTAATGTTTAATATGATATGATCATCTCTAAGATTTTCATGAGAGCATAGGAGCATATCATATTTTTCTTGAAAAAGCTAGATTTTTAACTTTTAGCTTTTCTACTTGGTCCTTAAGCAAGGTATTCCTATTTACTAATTGAGCGATAAAATGTAAAGCGTTATCTTGCTCAATTGAAACAGTTTCATACCTTTGGACCAAATCAACATGAGAGCACTTTAGCTCCTCATGTTCTTTAGTCAACTCATCAAAGCATTGCATTTTCATGGAGAGAATACTTTCTAGCCTTTGACGAGCTTCGCTTTGCTCTCTCGCTCTTTCTAGAAGTTTGAGCATGACCGCCTTGTCTTCTTGGCTTAGGCGAGCATAGAGTTGCATGAAGCTTCTTTCTTCCTCCTCATCCTCATTTGTGCTTCCGCTATCATTTTCATTAGCCACACAACATATGTGGGAATCGAAATGGAAAGACAAACCTTTTGGAGAGGTGGATTCATCGTTTGGTCTCCATTGATCATTTTCTTCTTCTTCCTTGCAAGGGTTAGTATCACAAAGACAAAAGGAAGTAGAAGCACAAAATGAACTATCATGTTTGGACTCATCAAATTTGCTTTTAATTCTAGTCCAAATATCATGCACATCACAAATAGGTTTGTCATATTTTATTATGAAGGCATGATAATCTTCTTTGCTAAGGGATTTACTTAAGATGTCATAAGCTAGATAGTTTAAGCGAATACATCTTAAATCTTCTTCGGAGGCATTTTCCCTAGCATAGTTAGGAGGAATAATACTCTTGTCTAAAATTTGTTCTAATTGTGGATCTACCGTTCTAAAAGCATTTATCACCCTAGTAGACCATGAATCATAATTAGAACAATCGGAAAGTAATATCTCAAGAGTTACCTCCTTGCTCTCCTGGGTCTTCTTGTTCTTTTGGGATCTTCTCCGAGCCATCACTTCGAGTTGTTAGACTCAAGATGAAGTGCCTAGCTCCGATACCAATTGAAAGTCGCCTAGAGAGGGGGTGGATAGGCGAAACCTGAAAATTAAAACTTTATCCCCCAACTAGATCCCTTGTATAGTGGTTGGAACAAGATATACAAATATCGGAGTATGAAAACTAAGTTCTTGCTTGTAAAGAGTATTGCTCTTAAATAATGCGGAAGTGATAAATCAATACTACTAACAAGTTTATGAGAACAAAGCAAGAAGGCTTAGACAAGAAGAGTAGTGACAAGAGTTCTTTCTTGCAATGTGTTGCTTCACTAAATGAGAATTTAACTTAAAGCAACACCAAATAAGATTAGCCAAGAATAAAGCAAGAGAACTTAGAGTGAGGGAAAACAAACAAATCATAAGCAATAAACACAATGGACACAAGTGATTTGTTTTACCGAGGTTCGGCCCTCGAAGGCCTAGTCCCCGTTGAGGAGTTCACTAAGGACAGGTCTTTTTCAACCCTTTCCCTCTCTCCACCAATCACACAAGGATCGGCAAGCTCTTCTTCTTCTCAAGGATCACTCTCGATCCCGCAAGGACCACCACACTCTTTGGTGTCTCTTGCTAGCTTTTACAAGCCTCCAAAACTTTGGAGGAAGTTCAATGGGAGTCAAAACTCCACGCACAAATGAACACAAAGATGTAGCACACACTATCTCTCAATGAATCTCACAAGGCACTAGGGCTAAACTCAATTGAGTAGCTCTCAATTGCTTGCTCTCTCTTTTGTGGCATTTGTGTTGGTTGTAGTGGTCTAAATCTTGTGTATAGGATGGATCAATGAATGTATGTGGTTGGGAGGGCTTGAGTATGTCAACTAGATGACTTGTAATGTTGCTTGGGCTCCCTCACCTCGAAGTGGCCGGTTGGGGTGGTATTTATAGCCACCAAACAAAATATGGCCGTTGGAGAAGTCTGCTGGCGATGGGCGCACCGGACAGTCCGGTGCGCCACCGGACAGTGTTCGGTGAGCCGCCACGTCAGCCTGTTCGTCAGGGTTGGAGCTGGTCGACCGTTGGAGGCTTTGTCCTCATGTGGCACCGGACAGTCCGGTGCCCCTCTGACTTGCTGCTCTGACATCTAAAATCCACTGTTCACTTTGCAGAGTTGACCGTTGTGCGCAGGTAGCCGTTGCTCCGCTGGTGCACCGGACAGTCCGGTGGCACACCGGACAGTCCGGTGAATTATAGCGGAGGTGCGCTGGAAAACCCGAAGGTGAAGAGTTTGAAGTCGATCTTCCCTGGTGCACCGGACACTGTCCGGTGGTGCACCGGACAGTCCGGTGCGCCAGACCAGGGAGCACTTCGGTTTCCTTTGCTCCTTTCTTCTTGAACCCTTTCTTGGTCTTTTTATTGACTTATTGTGAACCATTGGCACCTGTAGAACTTATAGACTAGAGTAAACTAGTTAGTCCAATTATTTGTGTTGGGCAATTCAACCACCAAAATCAATTAGGAAATAGGTGTAAGCCTAATTCCCTTTCATATATGTTGTTGCTAAATGAATTGTTACTTACAAACTAATTTTGTTTTCAATACTGACTGATTTACATTTACTGTCAGTTGGATCAGGTAAGCCAATTTTTATTTTGCAATGATTGAGACTGAGCATAAAGAAAATGCAATTTAGAAGCACAAGCAGATATTCAGACATTAGTGAAGTAAGGGCTTCACTGATAACCTTGGAAACTTTTGATGAAGTAAGGGCTTCAAGCTCATATCATTTGTAAATTCAGAGGAAGACGCCTTGTACCATTGAACCATGATGGACCCTTTAGTTCCACTTGTAATAGTAAGCCAAGTTTTATTTTGCACCATCAGCATCAAACATGAATAACAGTTCAACATGTGGATGAGCATTCTCTATTAGATCATGCTTCCACAAAAAAAAGGAAAGCACCAATTAGTTTTTGTTTGAAACCTAAGCCCAATGGAATATCTAGGTTTTCAATACTCACTTTTCAGATGCGCAGTGGGCAGCATGAGCAATCTGGGATGTGCGGTCGTGGGCTCCTTGTGCATCCCATTCAAGGTCGGCACATCCTTAGCGAGCCCGTTCATCGTCAACACCTGCCCATTCGTCAGTAAAATGTAAATAAAACTCCGAGAAATGGGACAGCTATCTCTCAAACTTGCTCGGTTGACGTATGATAAAAATCTATGTGCAATGTATTACTTAGTCGATAATGCTACCTTTTCTTACCTCGAGTTTCATTAGAATAAACAATCAAACATTATATTGGTGTTGAAACTAAAACCATGGCAGTTCGTGTTTTATCAAAATTCAATTAGATTTACCTCCATTAAGCTCTCTGACAACCATGACATCAACACCTTTAGCTACATATTTCTTCAGAGTGAATGCGTCTACAAACTACAAAGAGCATGAATTAATAGGGGGAAAAGAAACTATAAAAAAGACAGTCAAGTAACATTAGCTAGAAAATGTGAACTCAACTGTGCCGCACAACTCAAGTTCCTCTATCATGCTAACATGGCACAACATTTCTCAAGGAATCGCCTCTTGGCAATGGGGAGATCTAGCGTACAATGTCTAGTCATGTGACCAAATGTCGTCCCTTGCCACGGGGTCCCGGCTGCCTCCTGCCCTGGTGCCCATTGTATTTAATTATATTGTTTCCGTAGAAACGCACGGGTATATACCTAGTCATACCATATTATTGTAATGACATTGATGTCCTAATCAGACACAAAAAAAAGTCCGAAAATCTCCTCTACTCAACCAAAACTCATATAGCTTCAATATGAAAAACACATAAACAATGGGCACTGTGCAACGCTAGATCTCAGCTACCACAATCAAGTAGCTTAGTGGAGTGGCAACAAATGGGTCTGCTGCTAACTAATAGAAAATTAAGGAAAAAAGCATAAGATTGTCAACTGTTGTCACATGATTCTCTATAATAATAAAGTAGGGAACGGTGTTGTTCTAATTGCGTTTTTACGAAATATAAAGTTTGACGATTCTGATTGGACCATGTATTCTTGCAGCATAAACAGAAACAAAAAAATAAGAAAAATAATGCAGGAAGAGAATGGCTCGTACCTGTTGGGTCCTCCAAGCCATGTACTCTTATATAAACAGCATGAGGGCTCAAGCAATATATCATCCCACACATTATACGCATTATCTCCTTCCTTCAAAGAGCATCCTATGATAGATCAGGCAAATCTAGAAAACAATCTCATGGGGCTTGTCGCCGTCCCTGAGAGAGAACCATGCACCAAGGTAAGTTTTCAGATCCGGCACAACCTCAATAGCTTTGATCAGCTCAGCGTCCACCGCCTTCTGGTCGTCCTTCTTGAGCTGTGGCAGGTCCTTGGTTGCCTGAAAGGTACACATGGGTCCCTTCTAAGTTAAGGAATGTCAGGTTACTAAAAACAAGATCTAAGTTATGTACAAACATACACCTCCTGTGTATAAAAAGTTCACCCTCAGTCTTCGTTGCCTTCTTCTCCCTTACAAAGTACTTGTCATCAAACTTCTCTACATTAACACCAGAGATATCAACCTTCATGGAGGTTGCAATGACGTAAGTCTAATTCACACAGCGGATTGGGACTCCATTGACCTTGAAAGGTCCTGAAAGAGATAGATACTAATCAACGCATGACATATATATATATATACCACAATATAATAAGAATAGGCAACATACAGTCCACAATATGAAATAACTTAGCAGACTTAAAAAACTAATAGGAGTACATAACCTGCTCATGTTTTTATGATGCCTTAGTAGCTAGTAATAACATGGCAGAAAGAAATAATGCATATATTGAACCTACTATAGCATAAACAATTAATGGAGCAGCTGCTCAATACATACACATCTAATATAGGTGCAAAACATGCACGAGCAAAGAACTGATTTGAAAAGCTCCTAAATCGTACAAAACAGAAACCAACTTTTTAGTATCTTGTAGTAGTCAACCATTAGGTACATTCATCTGTCAAATTGGTGTTGCCACAAATCAACATTGACAATGTAATATGTGTAAAAAGATAATCTAACAAGGTTTGAAACAGTAACAGATTACTCGAAGTAAGCAGTGTTGATATATGATTAGAACACTCAAAATAGCATGATAATGCATTCATGATTTTTCATTGTATGTTGAAACAATGGAGATTTCACACATTCTATAAAAGGAAAAAGGAAACAATCAATGCGAGTAGTAAAACTAAAGTTCAGGACAGATTCATCCCAACTTATTCCCACAAAAAGGGTCATGTGATAAGGCTTTTACAGAATTTGAAACTAAATTCTAGTCGTTCCAACCATTTCTGATCAATGTGCTGGATTTGCTCTACACACAATTGAGACTCTCATTTCCAAATAAAACACGTCCATAAAATTCAATATCACTGCAATACAAGTAGTTTCCATCATCGAATGCAAAGATAGATAGCAGAAACATATTTCCACAGTAGTCATCAAATTTCAAGACAATATTAACTTCAGCATCAAGCATTTCAAGTTTCAACTCCAAGACGACTATACTGACTAATGTTCAATCTACAATGTTCCACTACAGAAGAAAGGCAAGGAGATGTTGACAGAAAACAACTAATGTAGCTATTCAAGACAAACAATGCATTTATAACACACCATTCAACAATTCAACAAATAGAACTTCGAAATAAACAGTTCAGACTAACATTGGCTCACCGGTAACAAGGAGCAGGCCAGATTTGAGCTGCTAGAGGAAAATAACTCTTCCCCATGAACCATGCCAGCGAGCAGAATCAACACGGTGCTCGGAGTGATTGACGACCTGCACGCACCCCCAGTAACCGTCAGGACTCACAACTCACGACGAAAAAACAGTACTGAAGAAAGTGGTGCAATCCACACATAGGTACCTAAGCTTCTGGGCTTCGGCTTGTGGGTGCTGGGCTTACGCGGCTTCGTGTTATCGGCGGGATAAAACTTGGGCTCGGCAACCACGGCGGGCTTCTCGGCCTTCAGGAAGGCGCCGCCGTGCTTAGCCTTGATTGCCCACAGACCACGCCGGTGGTACGCGTGAGACCGCGAGACCAGCACGGTGACATTGGACTCGCACGGTGGCCGAGCGAGAAGATCTCTATCCGCCGGAGCATGTATACTACTCCATATTGTACGAGGAACTTGGTGAGCACCTTCTCCAGGACCAGGAGCACGTCCGGTGACTGGAACGCACGCTCGGCGACCAACATCGTCGCGTCCCTCTGCGCGTGGAGCCACGCCAGCGACCACGCCGTCCCATGGACCCCTCCTCCGTGTCGTCCCCTCCATCGAGGAACGCCGCGTCATAGGACTTGGAGAGGATCCCTCCTCCGCGATGTCCCCAGCCATCACAGCACTGCGGGAGGTCCGCGTGCTCCCCTCCTGTCCCACGCGCTCTCCGACCTGCGATCTAGGTGGGAGGTAGGGGAGGGTTTGGGGCGGTGGTGGGGCGATAATTCTAGGGGCACGGCGAGATTTCCGAGGACAGGGACGACTCGTGGGGCGGGGATGGTGGAGGCGGGGGCATGGAGCATGGTAGGAATGGAAGGGGCACGGGAGGAGTATGGAAGGGGCGGGGATGGTGGAGGCGGGGGCATGGAGCATGGTAGGAATGGAAGGGGCGCGGGAGGAGTATGGAAGGGGAGGGGGAGGCGGGGGAGGAGGATGGGGTTTACCGACGGGATCTGCGGTGGGGTGCGGGATGCGGGGCGGGGTGCGGGATGCGGGCGGGAGCGGCAGAACGTGTCGATGCCTACATTAGGTACATAAGTAGTATATATATACCAAACTAAACTATTATTTAAGCGAGAAATAGTTATATAATTATCTATCTCTTATTTCTGGTCAAGAAAAATATGATCTATGCAATCGGACAACAAAGAAACCACGTTTGTCCGCTAAAACAAAACGACCTGAAAGGCGACGTAGCAAGCATCGTCTATTCATCCAGTGTGTCGGTACCCTAGATCAAGGGTACCCCCTATTACTGTGTCAAGGCGCAGTTCCTGTATGGCTACCTCTTAGCCGCGTGGTAGTGGGGCTGCGTCTGTGACTAAGGCATGCCTTAGCCCAACCAAGGGCGATTGCTCAGGGCCCACAGCGGCGCCCGGCCTCACCACCTGGGTGGGACTGGGACCGCCACGTGTCCATCATGGTAGAATACTCCTGGGTATCTGCAGTAAGTCCAGACCCCCATGGGAGTGCGCCTAAGTTTGTGGACAGGACTCCCAGGGGAGGTCCGAGACCTCCACGTATGCATACTGGGCCCCCTAAGGTGGGAACCAGACCCCTTCGCAAGGGGTCCGGACCGCTCACGGTAGGGTCTCGCTGCACCAGGACAGAAAATGCTTAAGCCCTAGCCAAAAGCCAGGCAGAGGTCCCACGCTGGCACGTGTCTGGACCCCACCATGTACGGCTCAGCTCCCCGCCCAGGCGGAGACCTGATGCTGCCACGTGGCCCTTCGCCCGTGACGTAAGCCAGCGGGCGAAGCCTGATGTAAGGACTACGTGTCGCAGGCCGCGCTGCGCATCGCATGCTACGCTATCTCAGTATTTAATGCGGAGGATGCCCGCCGCCTGGCAGGCGATGTGCCATCTCAGCATTTAATGCGCCCCATCCACTCCGCTGGCAGGCGAGGTGACGGCTCGGCATTTAATGCATCCTCTCTCTGCTTCTCTAGTAGGCGGCGACTGGGCCACCCTGCAGACGGCGTGCCTGTCCAATCAGTTGGCAGGTGGCGTGCTGGCACAAGATCTGTACTCATGACGACTCGCGCGTTACCGAGGAAGCAGCCGAGAGAAGCCAATGCTATAAGCACTACGGACATTACTACACTCGGAGAGGGCCCGGACGTTGCGGGCGTTAGATATTTCCCTCCATTTTGTCCTTGGGCCCGCATGTTGAGGCTCAGTACCCTTGTACGCGCCCCCCTTGAGCTATAAAAGGGGAGGTATGCAACGTTACAACACAGACCGAACAGACCCAAGTCATCCAAGACACAACTCAAGCTCACGAGCAATACAACACAGTGGAGTAGGGTATTACGCTCCGGCGACACGAACCACTCTAAACTCTTGCGTGTTCTTGTGTTCATCCCCAAATCTCACAACAAGAAGAATGCTTAGGCCCCTCCTCATCTTAGGATTTAGGGCGGGTGCACTCCGCCACCTGGCCGGAGATTTCCTCTTCGACATTTGGCGTGCCAGGTAGGGGGACTAAGCTTTAGGTTTTAGCTTGTTTACTTGCTCAGCATGATGGTGCAAATCGTTGAGCACCGCGCCGAGACTTCAGTGGATTTCCTGGTGGAGGAAGAAGCTGCTTCTTCCACGCCATTGGTTGTCAACCGCCCAGTGTCAGGCGCTACTGTTGTGCACGTTACGCAGCATCATACAGCTGTGCAGATATCCCGGACTCTACCCAGTATAGCTCCGGGGGCGTTGTCGGCAGCCAGGGAGTTGCTGCGCCACCCCCCGAGCTCCATGGCCTCACCGGGGGCCATGAGGCAGTGCATGAAGACGTCGACCGGCTGCTTGGCATGGCGCACTCCGGCTCGACCAGGTCGAGGCCGCGGTCATCCCGGCGCCAACATGAGGCGTCGGCATCTGTGCACTCACCCTCGGTGAGGGTAGCACCGACTGAGGACCTGAGGGCAGAGCTCAGCCGTCAGCGCGCGGCGGAAGATGCTCCAGTCTCTTGGGAGAGGTCTAATGACCTGCGGGCAGAACTCAACCGCAGGCGAGCGGGCGAAGATGCCCGCGTCTCACTAGAGAGGACACGAGAGCGCCGGCACAACATCGAGGGTCGTAACCTCGATAAATACTTCGCTGCGGCAGCACCGCAAACCCCAGTGGGCGCCTGGTCCTAGGTGGGTGTTCCATTGGCTAGCGTGGGCTGCGCCACTCTCGTAGATCATCTCCGTGCGGTGTCCTGGCCATCCAAATTCCAACCGCACTTGCTGGAAAAGTACGACGGTACGTCAAACCCATCGGAATTCCTGCAGGTGTACGTCACAGCTATCACAGCAGCAGGTGGAAACACCGATGTGATGGCGACTTATTTTCATGTCGCCTTGTCTGGGCCCGCCCGGACTTGGCTCATGAACCTTGCCCTATGATCAGTCTACTCCTGGGAAGAGCTCTGCGCACGGTTCACAACGAACTTTGCTAGCGCCTACCAACAACACGACATGGAGGCCCACCTCCACGCAGTAAGGTAGGAGGCCGAGGAAGCCCTCCGAACATTTATCTCCCGCTTCACCAAGGTGCGGGGCACTATACCTCGCATCTCTGATGCTTCTATCATCACGGCCTTCCGTCAGGGAGTGCGTGATGAAAAGATGTTCGAGAAGTTGGCCACGCACGATGTCGAACTGTCTCCACTCTCTTTGCTTTGGCCGACAAGTGCGCCAGGGCCGCTGAGGGTCGGGCGTGGCACTCGGCGCCACAGACCGGGGCTACCCAGACGGGTGGCTCAGGTGCCATCGCTCAAGATGGCAAAAAGAAGAAGAAAAAGAACCGTGGCCATGAGAAGCCGCATTCCGCCGCTCTGGTCGTTGCAGCTGCGACTGGGGGCTGGGGCAACCGCAACAAATGCCCACGGCCACAGAAGGGAAACAGCGGCTCATGCCCTGTGCACCCCAATGGTCACCATAGTGCCACGGAGTGTCGCGAGATCATCGACCTCGCGAAACGCGTCAGCGCCGCGCGCGAGCAGTCTTCCGGTGATGGCTCCCAACCTCGTCGTCGACCTGGTAAGGAAAGGGTCGACAACGATGAGGTGGCCATGGCTGAACCGGATCTCGGGTATCAGTCACCTGAAGGGGTCCTGAAGGATGTTTTTGCTGGAGGCTCCAACTCCGGTGATGACAGCTAGACAGGCCACTAGGGGGTCCCGTACTCCCTGGTCCGCGGGGCCGAAGCCTGCCTTCCCCGGGAAACCCTTCTGGACACCAATCTTTTGATGAGCCTATGCAGGGGCAATTACAGCACAAGGACGAGGACTCCGTCGGCGAGCTCAGGTGTCAAGCGGCAACCCAAAATGCACTTTATAGCCCGGCGCCCATACACTGTGGCCAACAGTTCATGCATAGTAGGGAGCCCAGGGTCAGGACCTAGTCCTACGACGAGTACCGAACCAAGAAGGGGTCCACAATCTCTCCTCCAGCTGGGAGGAACCCTTCAAGGTGACAGAAATATGCCAGCCCGGGAGGTGCTCGCCTTGCTATAACTAAAGGAGTATCTCTTCATAACCTCTGGAGCATCTATGTAAGTTCTGCCCATAGAAGCAAGTCCGAGGGGTTAAGTTTTTCTTCTTTTGTAGTCAGGCCTCGCATACGCATACGCCAGCCCGGTAAGGTCCGCCCTCATAAACCCGGCCTGTTGGTTTACGCCCGTGCATGTAGAATTATAAAAAGGAGATTTACCCCCTCAGATCTGCTTCTGTGATAACTTTATCTTCCTGCTCCACAATTTTATCCTGCAGTTTCCGGGTATTATTTTTACTTAACCCACCCATACGGTTACCGTTTGTTCTGGCATGATGGCACCCGGATTGAGCAGCCAGGCTTGCAGGTTAGGACCCCCTTATGAAAGCTAGGAGGTCTGATAGCCTGGGGGCCGATTCTAAAGAATGGGGGCTCGTTCCATGGGGTGGTCCGGGTCAGTATAGCCGCTTAGCCTGGTCCCGTACCGTAAGCCTGCACAGTCCACCACTCCGTGACAGGCACCTTAGTATTTGGAGCTATAATTCCGTGGGTCCGAGAACCTGGGGTCCGGCTCTAGAGAATGGACACTCGTCTCTTGGGGTGGTCCGGAGCCGTGTAGCCGCTTGGCCTAGTCCCGTACCGTAAGCCTGCACGCTCCACCAATCTGCGGCGGGGGCCCTAGTATCTAGAGCCATGATCCAGGGGGCTAGGCACATAACTTGGCTTCCTAGGTCAAATCCTGCGAATCCCGAGCATGTATCAAAGGGTGGCTAATGTCAGACACGGGACCCTATGGGTGTGCTACTAACGCCCCCTAGCCGAAGCTGTGTACAGGTCCAGGTCCCGGTCGAGACTGCCTCTTGGGGAATGTTGCCAACTCTTTTCAGGAACGCTGGTATCCAGCCTCGACACATTGAGCCTGCATCCCAAGGGGGCCAGGTGCCAGGGAAGAGTCGACAACATCACACACAACAGGAATAGGTAGTACATAGATAAGTGCTAATACTACTTGATAAATAGTACTCAAAAAGTACATTACAAAAGTAAAAATTATTACATCTGCCTTCAAGCGGAGTCCTAGCTCCATTTCTATAGGTGTAAACTACTCAACGCCAGTAGGATCGCGCTAGAAGCTCGCGGACGCTGTCCTCGCGGAATTCTCCCGAGCGACTTGCCAACAACGGTGGCCACCTCAACATGTGCACCATAGCAGAGAGGCCCTCGCCCCCGTCTGTAAGGAAAATGGACCCCAGGCCTGTTGGCTAATTGAGTTTTGGTGTTTGATGATTAACACAACCTGTGGACTAATATGTTTGCTAGTGTTTATAATTATAGTTCACAGAATGCGAAGAGAATTGGACCAAGGCAATGAGGATGCAACACCTCGAAAGAAGACATAAAAAGATGCATAGGAGTCCAATACTCAAGAACAAAAGAAGCCCGAAGAAATCAGCGAAGGAATCCAAGAAGCGGGTTGTCAGCCAGCGCCTGGTGGCGCACCGGACAGTGCTGTCCGGTGTGCACCAGACTGTCCGAAGGGACAACCGGACAGTCTGCGCAGAGAGGCCACAGACAGGCGCTCTCTGGCTGTAGCACCGGTCTGTCCGGTGGAGCACCGGACAATCGGCACCGGACTGTCCGGTGTGCACCAAACAGACGGCAACGGTCGGATCCAACGGTCGACTGCTACAGACGCCAACGGTCGGCTGACATGGCGTGCACCGGACACTGCATAGTGGCTGTCCGGTGGTGCACCGGACTGTCCGGTGCACCCGACGACAGGAAGTTGCTGCTTTCTGTCCAACGGCTAGTTTGGGGATTGGAGGCTATAAATACCACCCCAACCGGCCATTCTCAAATGTGGGAGCCCAAGCAACATACCAAGGCATATAGTGCACATTTCCAAGAGCTCAAACACCCAAGTGCTTAATAGAATCACTCGGTGATTAGCGTAGGTGCTTTGCGAAGTGCTTAGGTTAGTTAGACCGCTTTAGCGCTTGCTCTAGGTTAACCCTAGTTAGTTGAGTGAGTTTTGTAAAACCACACAACCCCTCGGCTCTTGCGTGAGTCGTTGTAATTGTACCGAGTGGGGCGAGAGTCTTGCGAGACCGTGACAACCGCGTTTGTGTCACGGCCACCACCGTGTACCGGAGGGAATGAGGTCTGCGGCGTTTCGGCCGGAAGCTCGATAGTGGAGACGGCGGGGAGCGTCCGAGAGGAGCCGGAAGCGGAGCACCACTTGCGCGTGGAGAAGGCCCGCAGCTCTCTACGGAGTTACTCGACCGTGGTGCTTGGCCCTCGCGTGGGCTTCCCTTTGCGTAGGGGCACCAACGAGGATTAGTCGGGACCTTGCGTGGTTCCGGATACCTCGGTAAAAATACCGACGTCATCCACGAGAGTTTGCTTCTCTACTTTGCTCTTTAAGTTTCCACATTTATATTAAGCATTTAAGTTTCAATCTTGTATTCATACTTATTTAGGGTAGATTGAAACTTAGCCTTTGCGGTAGAGATAGCAACACTGAGACAAAACCTAGTTTACACTTTCTAGTTTGATTATTTGCATAGGTTTTGCTCTAGGGTTTTAATTGTGGCCTAGTTTAGTAAAAGTTTTAGAAGTCCTAATTCACCCCCCTCTTAGGCGTCACCCGTTTCCTACAAGTGGTATCAAATCCGGTTTGGCTCATTTGAAACGCTTTAGCTTCACCGCTAAAAGAGTCGACGCTTTTTAGAGGAAGGGATGGATACCCATAGGCCACCACACTTCGACGGCACTAACTTCCCATATTATAGTGCTAGAATGGCTTGTTACCTAGAGGCCGTTGATCTAGGTGTTTGGAGAGTCACTCGTGACGGGATGAAACCCCTCAAGAATCCCGAGAAACCCACCACGAGTGAGGAAAAAGAAATTCATTTAAATGCTAGAGCCAAAAATTGCTTGTATGAATCTCTTAGCATGAATATTTTTAATCAAGTATTTACCTTGAAAACTGCTAATGAGATTTGGCTAAAATTGCATGAGCTCCATGACGGCACATCCAATGTCCGTGAGCAAAAACATTGCCTAGTCTTAAATGAGTATAATTCTTTTGCTATGAAAGATGATGAGCTTGTTAGAGACATATATTCTCGTTTGAATCTAATTATCAATGAGCTCAATTCTATTGGCATTAATAAGCTAGGTGATGCGGACATTGTGAGGAAGATTATCTCCCTGCTACCACAACAAAGATATGGGAGCATCATCACCATCCTTCACAACATGGAGGACTTGAGCAACATGACCCCGACCATTGTGATTGGGAAAATCGTGGCTTTTGAGATGTCGCGAAAAATGAATCGGGGAGAGGAGCCAACTTCCTCAAGGTCATATGCTTTTGCATGTGATGAAAGGAAGGGCAAAAAGAAGGCTCCCACTCCAAGTTCCTCAAGTGAAGAAGAGGAGGAAGAAGAAAGTGATGATGATGAAGATAATCAACCATGCACATCATCCTCCGAGGACGAAGAAACAATCCGACGCGTCGAAAAGGTAATGAGGATGATCCGCAAGATTAATCTAATGGGTGTGCCCCTGCAGGTCGAGGATCTTCTCTTTAACATTGACAGGAAAAAACAAAGGAAGAGAGGATGCTTCGCATGTGGGGAGAAGGGCCACTTCAGGGACAACTGTCCAAATATGGCCAAACCCAAAAAGGAGAGGAGCAAAGGCAAGGCGCTAACAAGTGTTAGAACTTGGGATGATTCTTCGAGTGAAGATGAACCTCCAAGGACGCGTAGCCACCGGTCCTCATCACGCTCATCACGGTCATCACACAAATGCCTTATGACAAGAGGTAACAAAAGCATTCCATCCTCTAGTGATGAAAGTAGTAGTGATGATGAAGGTGAGGGAAAGCCCTCTGTAGATGAGCTTGCGGAAGCCGTAGAATTTTTCCAGGATGTTTGCACTAAGCAAAAAGCTCAACTTAAAACTTTGAAAAATAAGTTGATTAGCTCCCAAAATGATTATAAAGGTTTGCTAGAAAATTTTGAAACTTTTGCAAACTTAAATAGTGAGTTGTCAACTAAAATTGAGCTATTAGAATCTAGTGTTCCATCCACTGCTACCGATGATAGCCTTATTAAAAAGAATGAAAAACTTAAGGCTAAGTTAGCTAGCTCCCAAGAAGCTATTGAAAATTTGCTAGAGAAAATGGAAATTCTTAGCATACACAATAATGAGCTAACTACTAAGCTAGAAAACATTGGTAGCACCCCAGCAGCATCTTTAGTTGAAATACCTGAAATAATTAAGAAAGATGCTTCTACTTCCCGCTTTGATTTAATTGATGATTCTAACTCTTGCAACCAAGCGTTGTTGAGAATGTTGTTGTAGAGACATGTTCGGATGAGGTTGCAAAGGAAAATGAACAATTAAAGCAAGAAGTGGCTCGCCTTGGAAAAGCTTTGTATGACAAGAAAGGCAAAGAAAAACAAATCCGACCTCCACAGGATAACACTACTGCGGGAGTGAACAAGCCTATGGAGGGAGAAACTGTGATTTGTAGGCTATATGCCACATGAAGGCCACAAGTCTTTCCAATGCAAGGCGATGACCGGGGATAAACAAAGGCAAAAGCTCAAGCAAAAGCCATCAAGTAAAATCTCCAACACCTACATCAAAAAGGTTAACAAAAAGGATGCTACACCATACTTGATCAAGAAGAAAAAGAATGGAAAGGTGATAGCAATCAAGGCCAATAAGCAAGCCAACAAAGGAAAAGGGGCCAAACGCATCTGGGTGCCAAAGGAAATAATTTCAAACATGAAAAGCACCAAGAAGTTTTGGATCCCGAAAGAGAAGTGAGTGGACCGAAGGACCACGGGAAATTTGGAGACTTGGCAAAGTTGGGATGTATATCATGGGATACATCATATTGGATCAAGTTTATTGCCAAGTGGGTTAGTGAAAATTTTGGACCCAAATTTCCCACCATGACTAAGGTAACTAGATTTATTATATCTCTTGTTTTTAGATATGCGTATCTATTTACCTTGTATCTAGTTTACCTTTCTGGCCTAGTATTACATTTGTTATTTACCTTTGTTTTAAATTATGCATAATAGGTAAATCATATGGTAGGATTGCTTGTTTTCAATTCATACACTTAAGCAAACCTACATGGCTTAAAATGTTTACTTAAGCACGGCACATAGCTTCTATATCAATCCATAGTAAATGATGCATCAATTGAAAATTTTGATTTCTACAAGTTGTATCATTTAACTTATATGTGCCAAAGTTTGGATTATGGATAATTTGCCCCTCTTGATATCAAAGTGCATGTCTCCTACAAGTATTCAAAACTTGTATGCACATCTTCAGGGGGAGGTTACTCTATAATCTAATACTTTTAGACTAACACCTTTTCAAGTCTATTTCATGTGATAGTCTCATTGTAAGGAAAATAAGGTCCCCGGAGAAAGACAACAATCTTCCACTGCAAAATTTCCAAGAACTCTCATATCTCTCAAGCTCACCATTGACCTTCAATTGGTATCTTTTGAGACTACATCTAGTATCATTTACATGTCTTCTCCAATGTTTGATTAGACTATATTTCATATCATATACTTCCATGTTGCTAAAAATGCATAAGTAGTTAACTCATATTCTGTTACCTATGCATAAGGGAAGTTAGTCTTTTCAAATTATGTCTTGCACCTCTAATTTTTCTCATGCTTTTTCCTAAGTAGAGGATCTCTGTCAGGGGGAGTATTTCTTCATCTCTAAAAAGGGGGAGAAACTTCTTTCTAAAGAGAACACTCGTTTAGGGGGAGTAATTCTTTCAACTAATATCATTCATGTGGTTTAATTTATTATCCTTCAAATGGTATCATCTGATATAAGGGCAAGCTTTTATTCACCTCCTACATGCTTTTAATGTCTTCCTTTTCGGTGGTTGATGCCAAAGGGGGAGAAGTTTAGGGACCAAAGCAATGAAAACTATATCAAACACCAAACACCATAAATTTTAAAATTTTATATCTCCAAATGGTTTTTCAAGTGGTTTTGGTTATTTGGTCCTAAAATAGGAAGTAAGTGAATTATGGAGTTAGGGGGAGGCTTAAGTCCATAACTTCACATTGAGGGGACAATCATGCATCTTAGCAAGTAGATTGCATACTTTAATTCAAATACTTGTATTATTTGCTTGCTTTGGTTGTGTTGTCATCAATCACCAAAAAGGGGGATATTGTAAGGAAAATGGACCCTAGACCTGTTGGCTAATTGAGTTTTGGTGTTTGATGATTAACACAACCTGTGGACTAATATGTTTGCTAGTGTTTATAATTATAGTTCACAGGATGCGAAGAGAATTGGACCAAGGCAATGAGGATGCAACACCTCAAAAGAAGACATAAAAAGATGCATAGGAGTCCAATACTCAAGAACAAAAGAAGCCCGAAGAAATCAGCGAAGGAATCCAAGAAGCGGGCTGTCAGCCAGCGCCTGGTGGCGCACCGGACAGTGCTGTCTGGTGTGCACTGGACTGTCCGGTGGGACAACCGGACAATCTGCGCAGAGAGGCCACAGACAGGCGCTCTCTGGCCATAGCACCGATCTGTCCGGTGGAGCACCAGACAGTCGGCACCGGACTGTCCGGTGTGCACCGGACAGACGACAACGGTCGGATCCAACGGTCAACTGCTACAGGCGCCAATGGTCGGCTGACGTGGCGTGCACCGGACACTGCACAGTGGCTGTCCGGTGGTGCACCGGACTGTCCGGTGCACCCGACGACAGAAAGTTGTTGCTTTCTGTCCAACGGCTAGTTTGGGGATTGGAGGCTATAAATACCACCCCAACCGGCCATTCTCAAATGTGGGAGCCCAAGCAACATACCAAGGCATATAGTGCACATTTCCAAGAGCTCAAACACCCAAGTGCTTAATAGAATCACTCGGTGATTAGCGTAGGTGCTTTGCGAAGTGCTTAGATTAGTTAGACCGCTTTAGCGCTTGCTCTAGGTTAACCCTAGTTAGTTGAGTAAGTTTTGTAAAACCACACAACCCCTCGGCTCTTGCGTGAGTCGTTGTAATTGTACCGAGTGGGGCGAGAGTCTTGCGAGACCGTGACAACCGCGTTTGTGTCACGGCTGCCACCGTGTACCGGAGGGAACGAGGCCCGCGGCATTTCGGCCGGAAGCTTGATAGTGGAGACGGCGGGGAGCGTCTGAGAGGAGCCGGAAGCGGAGCACCACTTGCGCGTGGAGAAGGCCCGCGGCTCTCTATGGAGTTACTCGACCATGGTGCTTGGCCCTCGCGTGGGCTTCCCTTTGCGTAGGGGCACCAACGAGGATTAGTCGGGACCTTGCGTGGTTTCGGATACCTCGGTAAAAATACCGGCGTCATCCACGAGAGTTTGCTTCTCTACTTTGCTCTTTAAGTTTCCGCATTTATATTAAGCATTTAAGTTTCAATCTTGTATTCATACTTATTTAGGGTAGATTGAAACTTAGCCTTTGCGGTAGAGATAGCAACACTAAGACAAAACCTAGTTTACACTTTCTAGTTTGATTATTTGCATAGGTTTTGCTCTAGGGTTTTAATTGTGGCCTAGTTTAGTAAAAGTTTTAGAAGTCCTAATTCACCCCCCCCCTCTTAGGCGTCACCCGTTTCCTACACCGTCTTCCTACGGGGGGTGACAACGAGGCCATTAAAGCCAAAGAGTTGGGTGCACGGCAGCTGGCGGCGCTGGTGGTCTAGCCAGCGGCGGCGACCACCTCTGTACCAGCGGCTCGCCAGTGGCTCGCCAGCGGTGGCGACCACCTCAACGCGTGCGCCATGGCGAAGAGGCCCTCGCTCCTGCTCTACTTTGGGAGTGAGGGCAAGACCATCCAAGCCAAGGGGCTGGAAGCTCGGCGGCTAGTGGCACTTGCGGGCCGGCCGGCACCGCATAGCCGAAGTTCGCCTCCTTTGCAAGGCTGGTGAACATCCTTTTCCCCCAAATGCTGGAGGAAGAAGCGGGCCACCAGCCCATGCGGAAGGCAGGACCCCAACTCGGCTCGCCCTCCACCCTAGCAAGGCTGATGAACATCCTTGAAGCTGAGGGCAGGGGGAGGCCACAGCCCGGCTCACTTCTCTCCACCACAAGGCTGGTGATCATCCTTGTAGATGACCACTGGTGGGAGACCGTGGCCCAGCTGCATGATGAAAATCCTTGAAGCTGAGCGAGGGCAGAAGGGCGTCAGCCCCCATGAGATCGTGCTCCTCCAACAACAGCAAGAAGAAGGCGAGATTGGCAGCGCCATCGCGCAGGAAACAAGGAGCGCGAGATCTCCGGCGGCAAAATCGCTGAGGGGGAAAACGCTGGCGTGAATCCTTCCACCGAACATCAGCGCGCCCCATCCAGACAAACGACGCACTAGGACAAGCGTCCACTCAATCTAAAAGCACTCGGGGTGAAACAACAAGGCCATGACAACTGCGGTGGCGTAGAGCAAAACCTCGAAGGCGAAGGGGCGCAGCAAGAGGAAGAGAAACAAGGCATGGTTGTTACCCGAGGGGTGACCCCCTTTTTAAAGGCAGATTCCTCTGATTGCGCCCCGAAAGGCCACGAGAAGTCCCCCCCAATGCACACCGGAGCACCCAGCCTATGATACAGGGGCCCGACCCCACAAGTCATACGGCTGGCGTAACGGCCTTCTGGTGCGTAGAAGGCGAATCGTCGTGCGGGCAGCGATTCGCCGCGCCTCTTCATCTCCGCCAAGGGCAGCGGTCCAGCTTCTGGCATGGGGGCCCAGGTCCAGGAGTCATACTCCTCGGACGTCGGCCAACGTGTAAGGAGAAGGCGAACCGCCGCGTGAGGAGCACACCACTAGCTGTGGTAGTGTGCCCCTTCATCTCCGCCGAAGCCAACAGCCCAAGCTCTATCGCGAGGGCCTGGGCCCACGGGTCACCCTCCGTGAGCACCGGTTCCTGGGTGCAGAGAAGTCGAACCGCCACTCGCACCAGTACCATGCCTTCTTAGGGCCACCGCGGAAGACAGAGAAGGTGAATTTTCACAACCATATGCAGTGGTATCGAGGCGCCCCGCGCATGGCCCAGTAAAAGCCATCGAGCGCGAAGATCATAGGTTAGTCAGCCGTGGGAACAGGCGTGCCGGTTGGTATGACCAATGGTAGGCTAGTAGCGCAAGCACGCCGAGTTAATGCGGCGCGCGTAGAGGAGGCGCCCCAGTCACTGGTCATGCCAAGTTGACGCAAGATACAAGCTTTGGCCCCACCTGCAGGCTCGTATCCTCCCCTGAGGCGGGCCCGGGGGCCACTGTCGGTACCCTAGATCAGGGGTACCCCCTACTACTGTGTCAAGGCGTAGTTCCCGTATGGCTACCTCTTAGCCTCGTGTTAGTGGGGCTGCGTCTGTGACTAAGGCATGCCTCAGCCCAACCAAGGGCGGTTGCTCAGGGCCCACAGCGGCGCCCGGCCTCACCACCTGGGTGGGTCCGAGACCGCCACGTGTCCATCGTGGTAGAATACTCCTGGGCATCTGCAGTAAGTCCGGACCCCAATGGGAGTGCGCCTAAGTTTGCGGACATGACTCCCAGGGGACGTTCGAGACCTCCATGTATGCATACTGGCCCCCCTAAGGTGGGAACCAGACCCCTTCGCAAGGGGTCCGGACCGCTCACGGTGGGGTCCCGGTGCACCAGGACGGAAAATGCTTAAGCCCTGGCCAAAAGCCAGGCAGGGGTCCGGCGCTGGCACGTGTTTGGACCCCACCATGTACGGCTCAGCTCCCCGCCCAGGCGGAGACTCGATGCTGCCACGTGGCCCTTCGCCCGTGACGTTAGCCAGCGGGCGGAGCCTAACGTAAGGACTACGTGTCGTGGGCCACGCTGCGCATCGCATGCTACGCTATCTCAGTATTTAATGTGGAGGATGCCCGCCGCCTGGCATGCGATGTGCCATCTCAGCATTTAATGTGCCCCGTCCACTCCGCTGGCAGGCGAGGTGACGGCTCGGCATTTAATGCATCCTCTCTCTGCTTCTCTAGTAGGCAGCGACTGAACCACCCAGCAGACGGCGTGCCTGTCTAATCAGTTGGCAGGTGGCGTGCCTGTCCAATCAGTTGGCAGGTGGCGTGCTGCCACAAGATCTGTACTCATGACGACTCACGCGTTACCGAGGAAGCAGCCGAGAGAAGCCAATGCTATAAGCACTATGGACATTACTACACTCGGAGAGGGCCCGAACATTGCGGGTGTTAGATATTTCCCTCCGTTTTGTCCCTGGGCCCGCATGTCGGGGCTCAGTACCCTTGTACGCGCCCCCTTGAGTTATAAAAGGGGAGGCATGCAACGTTACAACACAGACCGAATAGACCCAAGTCATCCAAGACACAACTCAAGCTCACGAGCAATACAACACACAATGGAGTAGGGTATTACGCTCCGGCAGCCCGAACCACTCTAAACTCTTGCGTGTTCTTGTGTTCATCCCCAAATCTCACAACAAGCAGAACACTTAGGCCCCTCCTCATCTTAGGATTTAGGGCGGGTGCACTCTGCCACCTGGCCAGAGATTTCCTCTCCGACACAGTGATACTATGATACTTTTTACCCGCCCACTCATCGTCGATATATTGTCCTGTTCAAATGTGGAATGACACGACGATGAACCCGTGGTGCATACATAGTCCCTTTGCCTATTCAGGCTAGGAGGCACCTCCATTCCATACCTTCTAAACCTTTGATTAGATGGTAATGGCCGAGAAAGATGCAATCTAAAACTGTCTTTATGCATTAAAGCTATATTGAATGATCACCCTATTGGATTGAAAAGCCGGTGATTTGTATCAGGTTTAGTGCATATCCTTTTTGTTTGTCAACCTTCACCAAAAGGAAGGGGGCATATGTTGAACACAAAAAATGGACCCTACATACTGTCCGCCCCTGGGGCCGCACGGTCCACAGTGGCGACATGGACGGTTCGCGCGTGCGCAGAATCAATTAGGGTTCCGGATTTCTAGTGGAATTTGTTAGCAAAACCTATGGGATTAACTCGAGAACCGACTTGTAACGGATCCAGACCTCCACCCTTTATATATATATGAAGGGGTACGACCGATTGAACCCCCACAATCGATCCAATCAACTCTACTTATTGTTTTTACCTAATGCATTAGGAGTAACCCTAGTTTAGCCTTCCTCCACCTCTAATTTTCACATCTCTTCGGCTCTACGTTGACTCGAGATGTCTTGGGTGGCCTGCCGACGCCAAGACACACCCTAGAATCTCTCCTCCCGACGGGATCCCTCCCGGGAGGCGAGATCTAGGTCTGCTGTGAAGAAGACGACCCTCTGCGCCATTGCAGACCGTTGGAGCCCTAGGTGCGAACCGTTCGGACGTACGCAGAGACGGAGTCGTTCCTGCGTCTAGGTTACGAACCATCTGACCCTGTGCCACAAATCATTCGTGTCTCCACATAGAGCACCGCCATGGCATCCGGATCAGCGCTAACAATGTCCTTAGGACTTGGTGTCCTAAGAGAAGTGGTTCTTCCACGGTGGACTCCGAAGTTAGAGTAATTCAAACAAATTATAAAAATATAGCTCCCAAAACATAGAAATTAGGGTCTCCTTAAAAGTATTAAATCCAATATAAAAGATAATCCTCCAACAGCTCCTAATATGTACATTCTCCATTCCGCTCAATTCTTAGCCTCTGTTGCTTCCATGGGCAAGAACGATGAGGAGAGACACCTTTCTCTCTCCGATTCCCTCAGCTTGGGTTTGTGGCGATGAAGGCAGAGGCTCGCCTAGCATAGACAGACGCGGCGACGGCGATGGCTGGCGTCGACGCAGCCAAGTACGCGCACGGTTTGGCACACCTCGCCGTGGCGATGCGGGACCACGTCGCGTTGCGCCGCGTGCTGGAAGTGCTCACCGGTCATCGACGTCACCCACATGCCACAGCGCAAAGTTGAGAATAGATGTTTTGGGATTTGCTTCAGTTGCTCTTAATCTCATGAGATGAGATCCTTGAGCACATTTTGACGGTAGACGAGAGTGTTGTCTTTCCTTAAGGTCAAAAGACTATATATCTTTAATGGCAACAACTGTTATGCAAGCAGTCCTTCTGTGCAAGCGTGCAAGCAAACTATCTGATCCATTAAATTACGATCCAACCACAGATACAACCATGGTTTGTTAGGGTTTTTTATAAAGATTGTTGAGCTGGTGGTGGAAGGGTTTAAGTGTTAAATGTGACATACGGTTGGATCATGATCTAATGGATCAGATGGTTTGTTTGCACGCTTGCACTGAAAGACGGCTTGCATAGCAGTCGTTGCCATCTTTAATACAATATTACTTGTTGCAATAAATTAATTAGATGTACCACAGAGGACTGCCAACGATTTTAGTAAAATTGTAAAATGACAAAGGAAACACGTCTAGGAAAGACAATATGGGACGAGGGAGTCAAGAAAGACCTTAACAAAGACAACACATTTTTTTCTACTAATCATAGCTTTATTTGTATATGTTCCTAATGGTCTAACATGTTTATCTATGCCCCCATATATCCCACCATTTTCAACTTTGCAAAAACCCACCCGACCAAATCACCTCTATACCTATAACCTTCTATAAATCCACCAAACAAATTGCATCAACACATGAACACACTATCAAAACCAACGATTCAGATCGCTAGATAATACTTATTTCTCTTATGTACTCAAATTCAATGACCAATGTTGTCGGAGAGGAAATCTCCGGCCAGGTGGCGGAATGCACCCGCCCAAAATCCAATGATGAGGAGGGGCCTAAGCGTTTTGCCTGTTATGGAATTAGGGGACGAACACACAAGAACACGCAAGAGTTTAGAGTGGTTCGGGCCGTCGGAGCGTAATACCCTACTCCATTGTTTGTTGTATTGCTCGTGAGCTTGTGTATTGCTTGTGAGCTTGTGTTGTGTCTAGGATGGCTTGAGTCTGTATCCGTCCGGATGTCGTTGCATACCTCCCCTTTTATAGATCAAGGGGGCACGTACAAGGGTGCTGAGCCCCGGCATGTGGGCCCAGGAACATAACAGATGTAATACTTGGAGCGACTAATGCTCGTCCCCAGTGCAATCTTCATTGCGCCCTGATATCTGCGATCTGCATAGCATTGGCATGTAGGGGAAGCTTCCCTGGCAACTTATGAGTGATGATGGATGAGTGCAGTGCTCCTTATAGCACGAGCATACTGTTTGGCAATGGAATAGACAGGCACGCCGCCTGCAGGGTGGCCTGGACGCTGGCTGCCAGCTGAGTGGACAGGAAACATTAAATGCTGAAGGGGCACATCGCTTGTCAGCGGGGTAGTCAGGCGGCGCGTCTTTTCCACAATAAATGCAGAGACAGCGCGACCCAGAGGTCTTACGTCAGGCTCCGCCCGCGGGCTTACGTCATGCGTGGTAGGCCACATGGTAGCATCGGGTTTTCGCCTGAGCGGGGAGCAGTAGCATTATGCAGACAGGTCCGCACCATACTGGGCCTGGCCACATGTCGGCACCGGACCCCTGCCCGAGCAAGGCCTGGGTATTTTCCCCTAGAGTTCCGGGACCTGGCTGTGGGTAGTTCGGACCCAACGCAGAGGGGTCCGGGACCCGACTCGGAGGTCTGGGTTGCACTCGCGGGGGTCCCAGACCCTGCTCCAGAGGCCCGGTCTACATGTACAGGGGTCTGGCACTTTCCCATGGGGGTCCGGACCCATTGTTGGCACCTTGGAGTGCGTCGTCTTCCCTGGCCACATGGCGACCCTGGGGCTATCCACGTGGCGGAGTCGGGTGTTGTTCTTCACGTGACTAGGGGTAGTCGCGTGGGCACTACGTCTTCATGCTGCAGTAAGGGGTACCCCTGATTCAGGGTACCGACATTGGCCCCCGGGCCCACCTCAGGGGAGGATGCGAGCCTGCAGGTGGGGCCAAAACTTGTACCCTGCGTCAGCTTGGCATGACCGGTGACTGGGGCGCCACTTCTGCGCGGGCCGCATTAACTCGGCGCGCCCGCGCTGTATTAACTCGGCGCGCTCGCGCTGTCAGTCTGTCATCGGTCACATTAACTGCCACGTCTGTCCCCGCGGCTGACTGACCCACGGACTCCGCACTTGATGGCTTTACTGGGCCATGCGTTGGGTGCCTTGATACCGGTGCATTTGGTTTTGAAAATTCACCTTCTCTATCTTCTGCGGCGGCCCTGAGGAGGCACGGTACTGGCGCGAGCGGTGGTTCGACCTCTCTGCACCTAGGAACCAACGCCCAAGGAGGATGACTCATGGGCCCGGGCCCCTGTGCCAGAGGCTGGGCCGTAGCTTTCAACGGAGACGAAGAGGCACGGTGATTCACTCCTCGCGTGGTGGTTCGCCTTCTCCGCACTAGGAGACCAGCACACCAGCTGTATGACTTGTGGGGCTGGGCCCTCTTCGTCATAGGTTGGGTGCACCGATGTGTATCGGGGGAGACTTCCCATGGCGTTTCGGGGCGCGAGCGGGGGAGTCTGCCTTTTAAAAAGGGGTTCATCCCTCGAGTAGCAGCCATGCCTTTGCTTCTCTCCCACTCGCTATGCCCTTTCGCCTCCAAGGTCTCTGCTTTGCGTCGCCGTAGTTTGCCATGGCCTTGTAAGTTCACCCCGAGCGCTTTTAGACTGAGTGGACGCTTGACCTGGCGCACCGCCTGCCAGGATGGAGCGTGCCGGCGTTTGGTGGAAGGATCCACGCCAGCGCCTTCCCCCTCGATGATCTCACCACCGGGGAGCTCGTGCTCTTCGTTTCCTGCGCAATGGCGCTGCCGATCTCGCCTTCTTCTTGCTGTTGCTGGAGGAGCACAACCTTGTGGGGTTGGCGCTCTTCCGCCATCACTCAGCTTCAAGGATTTTCATCAGCGAGCCGAGCTACGGTCTCCCACCAGTGGTCATCTACAAGGATGACCACCAGCCTTGTGGTGGTGGGAAGCGAGCCGGGTTGTGGCCTCCCCCTGTCCTCAGCTTCAAGGATGTTCATCAGCCTTGCAGGGGTGGAGGGCGAGCCGAGTTGTGGCTCCGCCTTCCGCATGAGCTGGTGACCCGCTTCTTCCTCCAGCATTCGGAGGAAAGGATGTTCACCAGCCTTGCGAAGGAGGCGAACTTCGACTACGTCGTGCCGGCCGGACCGCAAGCGCCATCAGCCGCCGAGCTTCCAACTCTTTGGCTTGGATGGTCTTGTCGTCACCCCCGTAGGGGGGCAGGGGCGAGGGCCTCTTTGCCATGGTGCACATGCTGAGGTGGTCGCCGCCGCTGGCAAGCCGCCCAGGAGGATTCCGCGAGGACAGTGGCCGCGAGCTTCCCACGCGACCCTGCTGGCGTCGAGTAGTTTACACCTGTAGAGATGGAGCTAGGGCTCCACTTGAAGGCGGATGTAATAACTTTTGCTTTTGTAAGGCGCCTTTTGAGCACTATTTATCAAGCAGTAGTAGTACTTATCTGTGTACCACTTATCCTTGTTGTGTGTGGTGTTGCTGACTCCTTCCTGGTACCTGGCCCCCTAGGATGTAAGCTCGATGTGTCGAGGTTGTATACCAGCATACGTAAGAAAGAGTTGGCAATGGCCCCCAAGAGGTAGCCTCGACTGGGATCTGGACCTGTACACAGCTTCGGCCAGGAAGCGTTAGTAGCACACCTATAGGACCCCTTGTTTGACATTAGCCATCCTTTGATACATGCACGAGACTAGCAGGATTTAGTATAGGAAGCCAAGTTGTGTGTTTGGACCCCCTGGATCATGGCTCTAGATACTAGGACACCCGCCGCAGAGTGATGGAGCGTGCAGGCTTACGGTATGGGACCAGGCTAAGCGGCTACATGGCTCTGGACCACCCTAGGAGACAAGTGTCCATTCTCAGGAACCGGACCCCAGGTTGTCGGACCCACAGGACTATTAGCTCCAAATAATATGGTACTCATCATAGAGTGTTGGACTGTGCAGGCTTATGGTACGGGACCAGGCTAAGCAGCTACACTGCTCCGGACCTCCCCATGGAACGAGTCTTCGTTCTTTAGAACCGCCCCCCAGGCTGCCGGACCTCCCTGCTTTCGCAGAGGGGTCCTAAACTGCAAGCCTGGCTTATTCAATTCGGATGTCATCGTGTCAGACGGGACGAGAACTGTATGGGTGGTTTAGATAAAAATTAACGTCTGGAAACTGCACAGTAACACCATGAAGCAGGAGGATAAAACTATCATAGAGGCACATTTGAAGGGGTTAATCTTCTCTTTATAACTTGGCATGCATGGGTGCTGACCAACAGGCCGGGCTTACGAGGGTGGACCTCACCGGGTTGGCGTACACGTATGTATAACCTAGCTACAAAAAAGGGAGAAAAACTCAACCCCTCAGACCTGCTTCTATGGATAGAACTTAGAGAGATGCTCCAAGGGTTAGGAAGAGGTACTCCTTCAGTTGCAACGAGGTGGTCACCCTCGGGTCGGCATATTTCCGTTGCCTTGAAGGGCCCTTCCCAGTTGGGGGAGAGTTTGCGGAGCCCTTCTCGGTTCAGTACTCACCTTAGGGCTAGGTCCTGACCCTGGGTTCCCACCTACGTTTAATGATGGAGTCACGTCCTCACGCTGTAGCCGTTCCTGCATAGGCCTATGAAAAGACTGGACCCGTGGAGAGTCCAGAAGGGTTTCTGGGGGGAGGCAGGTTTTGGCCCCGTAGACCGGGGAGTACGGGCCCCCGGGTGGCCCGCCTAGTTGTCGTCACCGGAGCCGGAGTCTCTAGTGAAAACATCCTTCAGGACCCCCTCGGGTGACTGATACCCGAGGTCTGGTTCAGCCACAGCCACCTCCTTGTCGTCGACCCTTTCCTTGCCAGGTCGGCGACGAGGTGGGGTGCTGTCCCCGGAAGACTGCTCGCGCCGCGTGCTGACGCATTTCGTGAGGTCGATGATCTCACGACACTCTGCGGCGTTGTGGCGACCGTTGGGGTGTACAGGGCACGGGCCGCTGTTACCCCTCTACGGCCGTGGGCGTTTGCTGCGGTCGCCCCGGCCCCCAGTCGCAGCTGCAACGACTAGAGCGGCGGAATGCAGCTTCTCGTGGCTGCGGTTCTTTTTCTTCTTCTTTTTGCCTTCCTGAGCGACGGCACCCGAGCCACCCGTCTGGGCAGCCCCAGTCTGTGGCGTCGAGTGCCATGCAGGACCCTCGACGGCTCTGGCGCATTTGTCGGCCAGAGCGAAGAGCGTGGAGATAGTTTTCACATCGTGCGTGGCCAACTTCTCCAACATCTTTTCATCACGCACTCCCTGACGGAAGGCCATGATGATAGAAGCGTCAGAGATGCGAGGTATTGTCACACCCGGTTCTAGGGGGTAGAACCGAGCGCATACCATATGTGTGCCAGGATCTATTTCCACACATATGTTGATGTCACAAGTGTAAAATATCAAAAGAACAATGCATAAGAGCGTAAATAACGATTATATTAACATATTACACTTCAAACAGACATAATGTCTTAACCTTTATTCATCAAAGTACAGCGAGCATGGACATCCATCCACAGGAAGATGACCGGGGGTATCACTAGACTAGCATCCATGGAGTTCAGCATCATATCTTCATCTGCAACTTCTGATCAAAATTAAGCAAGGGTGAGCTCACTTATGGTCGGGACTCAGAAAGTGGGGGAAAACTAATGCAAGTCTAACAAGGTGAGGCTGAGGTTGAGCAGTAAGCATTTTAGTTGGTCAACATTTTATTAACAACATCTGTCTTACTAATAAGTGTGAATCCCAAATATTCCCATTAAGCAAAGGTACAAGAGTATTTCAAAAACACTTAAGTGAAACCACTTAAGCAAACCATTGGCAGATCATCGGATCTCGATTTATTTCCATCTTCAAGTTCAATTATCATGTGAGGAGTCCAGGCTGCTCGTAACCGTGAGCACGGCTGATATATCAGTTTTACACTCTGCAGAGGTGGCGCATCTTTACCCATGAGTCGCGATTCCCTTTTTGCCCGGGTTAGCTAGACCCGTATTCACTTCCGAGGTGAATGGCCAGGGTCTCACTACGAGGCTTCTCCCTAGAGTCCTCATTACGTAGATGCTGGAAATGGTCAAACTGCATAAGGCACACCTATCGTAACCAACTTATAGTCCGGACCACAGGGTAAAGCTTTAGGAACTATGCCCGTATCCAATCTGCCTGAGCCGGTACTATAAGCGCTTGCCAGATGCCCCCGTTCCGGTCGAGCACGACCAACACCCAACATAAGACTTCCCTAGTTATTTAGCCAAGACCAGAGCCATGATAGTTCTCATGGTAGCACTGTTTTCCCGGGTGGTCACTCCATGTTCCAATTAATATGCAATAATCTTGTTTAACCATCGGGTTAACAACAATAATGTAAACTTACCATTTGGAACATTAATATCACAAACCGGAGTGACTGCATAAAGTTAAGTTGTAGCAATAGCATAGCTACTAAGGTAAAGTATAATCTCCAGGTTTGATCAAGGAATAAGGTTGGAAAGGTTATCTAAATAGGTAACCCGTCAAATTATGCATATATTTCCAAAAGAATAAACTTTATTAAATGTATTGCTTGGGATCAAACAGAGTATGCAGAGGGAGAAGTCCACTTGCCTTGCTTATTGAAAACTTGAGTTTCTTCCACGGAATAACACTTGATTCTCAACTACTAGATCAATCACTGAATATCACACAAACAAACAAGAAGAACAAACACCATTCAATAACATACAACAGTCACCATACGTAAAGCTAAAAGAAAGCCTAACGAAAAGAGCATTCGCTTTTCAAAAACGTCGCAAGTAACAGTTATAATAAGAGGGGATTCTTTTCAAAAATGTGTGATCTATATTTTATAAAACAAGACATGAGCTTAAAAATATCTTAGTTAAAATATACAAATATTTGGTTCATCAATTTAATCTTTTATAAAACGTCATATGTGATACATCTAAGATTAAGGGTTTATAAGATGATAGAACATGTTATAACCATATTAAACATTTCTAATCTTTTAGAAAAGATATATGTTATATCTAATGTTAATGGGCTACTAATCACGTTATTAATTGTAGAAGCATTATGGAGCATATTGTTAATCATTCACTTATGATAATTTAAGATATAAGTCTAAATAGGTTTTATGTGAAAAGATCATAATTATATTATTAATCACCTATTTAAGACGAGTTAGGTTATGAGCCTTAAGTGGATTTTCATGCAAAAGATAATGAACACATAACCATCATTTAATGTCATTAAAAAGCATATGGCCTATAATATTATATTTGAAGTCAATATATATAAAGTAACATTTTTAAGTTATAAAAGAACTTAAACTCTTATTACTTTATTTTATCCTTTAAGAAAAACTAAGTGATTCGTATATAATGTGGATTAAATTCTATGAAATCATTAATCCTGCCATAAATCTAGTTAAGAACAAATTGACTATCGGTTTGATTATGATAAAGGATAATTAGTCTATTAATTACCTTTAATTCTATTGTATGGATAAATGATCCAGATAATTAAAATAAATACTATATTTATTAACTAACATTTTAGTTATGACGGTGTGAGCACTTAATTAAGTCATTATATCATTATTAGAAAAGTTATATGACATATTACTATTGTAAAGCATATAATTATGGATACTTAAATATGAGACTAAATGAGTTTTATGTGAAGGGATAATAAATGATTATCATTATATTAGGAAAAACACTAAATCTATATTTGTTGAGAAAACTACATTCATATCGATAGGTCATCATTTTAAAGATATGAACATCAATTCTATTTTAGTATCTTTGGGAAAACTCTATTCTTTTAAACTTCTTACTTAATACGTCTATACTTAAACATATATAACGAATCTTATTAAATCAAAAACATGATATCTACTAAAAGGTCATTTTAAACTAGAAACAAATTATCCAATTCTTTAGTAAGAAACCTATATTTACCAACATAACTATAAATTTCTTTATTAGGAAAGCATGAGTGCCTAATTAAGTTATTTTAATATTATTATAAAATTCTACTATTTCGGTTTTCTCCTTTCTTTTCTAAATAGAATTTATACGTATAACTAAAAATTATTTATTTAATTCCTCTAACATTAATATACTAAGAATTAATTATAAATTACCAAATGGGACTTTTAATAACCTATTCATGGTTATTATAACATAAATGAGCATTTTACTATTCTAAGTAATTAGGTGCTATACTTATGAATACATTTATTATGAACAATAAAATCTATACATTTTTCACTCGACCGGAAATACGTGGCTTAATATCTATTTTAATTTCTTATATCACTAAGATCACTAAGATTATACTTATCTCAATACTAACCCATTATCGCTCCACACACTAAAGCGAAATCAATTATAAACATTTCTAGTATGAACACCACTGAAGTAGTGAATAGTGGCCGTGTTCGTTTTTAGAATTATAAAATCATCTGCATATTCAAAATAGTGCCATGGGGTTTGATTTCGGTTACACGTAAATCTCTAAAATCGTACACGTGAATCGCCAAATCACATCATCTCCAATTACAACAATAATTCATAAATTCAAACATGATAAAAATAAACTCAAGTTATTTTGGGTTGTCTCCAACCTTGGATGAACGGTGAACGGGCTCGAGCGCTTGTCTAGGCGAAGGGTTGGACGGGGTTCGAACACGTCTGCGGTGAGGCACTCCAGCGAGGCACGACGACAAGCAGGGTGCTGCTCCGGTGATCAGCGGATGGACGCAGACTGTCCGACGACGAGTTGGGCACGGCGTGTGTAGGGATTTGACGGTGGGTGGGGCTCCGTCGAGGTGCTGCGCGGACGGTGAGCAGAGCGACGGTGTGAACACGAGGAGAGAAGAGAGCTCGTGGAGGAAGGGAAGAGAGTTCGATGTCCAATTTATAGAGAGGGAGAGGCAAAGGAGAGCCAGGGAGGGGGAGAAACGGCCATGGCTTCAAGGCGGTCATCAATGGCATTCACGGAGCTTGAAAGGAGGAAGAGAAACGGACGAGTTGATTCTCCAATAACTCAAATACAAACGGTCAACAGGGTCGCGCGGCGTCGGTCGGTTCGCGCGCTGGGCGTGCAGGCTCGGTCGCGGCTGCGGGGCACTGCGCGGTCGGCATCGGGCTTGGCTAGGCGCGCGTCGCGGAGTCGGCTCGGCGTCGCGGCACACGGTGCGCGGGGCGTGCGTAGGAGCTGCGCGGGGGCGCGGCCGATGGCTCGGCGGGATGGCCGGTGTCGAGGCAGCGGCAAGGCCTGGGCGCGCTCGGCGGCGTGAGGCAGCCCTGGCGGCTGCGCGTTGGGAAGCAGGGGAGAGAAGGAGAGAGGTGGGCGACAGGGTGGGGCCCACCGGCTGTGAGAGAGAGGGGGGGAAAGGAAGAGAAGGTGGCGGTGGCTGGGAGATAGAGCAGGGGACGGCGGCTGCTGGGCCAAATGGGCCGGCTAGGGTTAGTTAGATTAGGTTTTGTTTTTTTTCTTTTTCTTTTCTTTTTTTTTAAATTTTTTTTTCGAAATACATATTTAAATAATCATAAAATTCATATTAATCAAACCAAAATTATTTATAAAAAAATATTAATTCTTGGACTAATATTTATTATATTATTTATGTGAATTTTCATTTAAGAGGAAATGCTATTTAATATCTAAAATTAATTATGAGAAATCAAAAATCATTCCAAATGCACATAAATAACAAACACTTAAAAGAAAATTTTTATTTCATTAATAACCAAATGTATTATTTTTATTTAATGATTTTTGTAGTGTCACAGGTATAGTACCTCACACCTTGGTGAAGCGGGAGATAAACGTCCGGAGGGTTTTCCTGGGCTCCTGCCTCACTGAGTGGAGGTGGGCCTCCACGCCGTGTTGTTGGTAAGCGCTGGGGAAGTTCACCGTGAACCGCACGCAGAGCTCTTCCCAGAAGTAGACCGATCCTGGGGCAAGGTTCATGAGCCAAGTCCGGGCGGGCCCAGACAAGGCGACATGAAAGCATGTCGCCATCACAGTGGTGTTTCCACCTGCTGCTGTGATAGCCGTGATGTACACTTGCAGGAATTTTGACGGATTTGACGTTCCGTCGTACTTTTCTGGCAGGTATGGCCGGAACTTGGATGGCCAGGACGCCGCACGGAGATGATCTGCGAGAGTGGCGCAGCCCACGCCAGACAATGGGACACCCGCCTGGATCCGGGCGCCCACTGGGTTTGTGGTGCTACCGCAGCGAAGTCTTTATCGAGGTTGTGGCCCTCAATGTTTTGCCGGCGCTCTCGCGTCCTTTCCAGAGAGACGCGGGCATCCTCGCCCGCACACCTGAGGTTGAGTTCTGCCCGCAGGTCATTAGACCTCTCTAGAGAGACTGGAGCGTCCTCCGCCGCGCGCCGGTGATTGAGCTCCGCCCGCAGGTCCTCAGTCGGCGCTGCCCTCACCGAGGGTGAGCGCACAGACGCCGACGCCTCATGTTGACGCTGGGATGACCGAGGTCTGGGCCTAGTTGAGCCAGAGTGCGCCATGCCGAGTAGACGGTCGACGTCGTCCCGCCATTGCTTCATGGCCCCTGGAGAGGCCGTGGAGCTAGGAGGGTGGCGCAGCAATTCCCTGGCTGCTGACAGCGCCCCAGGTGTAGCCCTAGACGCCCTGGATGTTTGCGTGTGAGTGTGCTGCTATGCGGAGTGCACAGCAGCCGCTATAGTAGGCGCGGGGAAGTTGGTGGCCCGCAGAGTGGAAGAGGCAGCCTCCTCCTCCAGCATAAAGTCCTCGGGCACGAAATCTTGGTGCTCGACGATGTGAACCATGGTGTCGAGCAGGAAAATAAGCAAAAACCTAAAGCCAAGCCCCTACCTGGCGCGCCAAATGTCAGAGAGGAAATCTCCAGCCGGGTGGCGGAATGCACCCGCCCAAAATCCTATGATGAGGAGGGGCCTAAGCGTTTTGCCTGTTATGGAATTGGGGGACGAACACACAAGAACACGCAAGAGTTTAGAGTGGTTTGGGCCGCCGGAGCGTAATACCCTACTCCACTATGTGTTGTATTGCTCGTGAGCTTGAGTTGTGTCTAGGATGGCTTGAGTCTGTATCCGTCCGGATGTCGTTGCATACCTCCCCTTTTATAGATCAAGGGGGCACGTACAAGGGTGCTGAGCCCCGACATGTGGGCCCAGGAACATAACAGATGTAATACTTGGAGCGACTAATGCTCGTCCCAGTGCAATCTTCCTTGCGCCCTTATATCTGTGATCTGCGTAGCATTGGCGTGCAGGGAAAGCTTCCCTGGCAACGTACGAGTGACGATGGATGAGTGTAGTGCTCCTTACAACACGGGCGTACTGTTTGGCAATGGAATGGACAGGCACGCCGCCTGCAGGGTAGCCTGGACGCCACCTGCCAGCTGAGTGGACAGGACACATTAAATGTTGAAGGGGCACATCGCTTGTCAGCAGGGTAGTCAGGCGGCGTGTCTTTTCCGTAATAAATGCAGAGACAGCGCAGCCCAGAGGTCTTACGTCAGGCTCCACCCACGGGCTTACGTCACGCGTGGTAGGCCACGTGGTAGCATCGGGTCTCCGCCTGAGCGGGGAGCAGTAGCGTTATGCGGACAGGTCCGCACCAGACTGGCCTGGCCACATGTCGGCACCGGACCCCTGCCCGAGCAAGGCCTGGGTATTTTCCCCAGAGTTCCGAGACCCGGCTGTGGGTAGTCCGGACCCCACGCAGAGGGGTCCGGGACCCGACTCGGAGGTCCGGGTTGCACTCGCGGGGGTCCCGGACCCTGCTCTGGAGGCCCGGTCTATATGTACAGGGGTCCGACACTTTTCTATGGGGTCCGGACCCACTGTTGGCACCTTGGAGTGTATTGTCTTCCCTTGCCACATGGCAACCCTGGAGCTATCCACGTGGCGGAGTCAGGTGCTGTTCATCACGTGACTAGGGGTAGTCGTATGGGCACCACGTCTTTATGCTACAGTAAAAAGTACCCCTGACCGACAGATATTATTTGGATCATTCTTTCTCTCTCACACCTAGCGTAACTCACTGCCTCCCTTCTTTCCTTGCGACCTAGCTCCCACTCACTCGCGCCCAGCGGCCTCTCTCCCTGCTCTCAAAGCGTTAGCACGGTCAAATATTGGCTAGTATAGTTTTGTCATTAGCTTTAGCGTGGCGCTCATATTTTTTTTAATTAATAACGTTATTCTTTTTAGAGATAGGCGGCGTATACATCGATAATTATATACATATGTACATGATTTTATTAATCTTAAATCTAACATGTCGAGAAAGTGCTAATAAAGATAAGACAAATGTTCGCTTTTATTAGATGTTTCGAGAGAAAGGACACGTTCAAATTTTCATTGCCCCGACACCGAGGAGAGGATGACGGTGGAGGATGTGGATCCATTGCACCAATACAAACTTTTCCTAAATTAGTTTTTTTAAATCGAACTCCTTAGAAAGGAAAAATAATAATATTTTACGGGCCTCCACCTCAGCGTGTCGGGCCGGCGTTGGCCCAATATGGGCCCAGTTCAGCAACGGACCGAAAACCTCGGCCGGGAACGCATACCGCATGTCCTCTCTCCTGTGTTGCTCGCCTCCCCGACTCCCCGTCGCGCTTTCTCCTAGTGAGGCTACTGGGTGACCGCCGCCTCTGCCGCCCTACGCCAGGTTCCAGGTCTTCGTCACTCCCTTTCCTTATCTTCGTCGTCTCATTCGCCGGCGACGAGCACCCACCAGGTATCCACACCCCTTCTCTTCCCTTCCTGGTATGCGAAACCGAGCACCCGAACCCTAACTTAAGCTGCTTGTGTTCGGATCTGATCTGAGTAAACTTCGATTTTTTAGCATTTTTTGTGTGTACATGACTACACTCATGTCCTTCTACTTTGTCCGCCCCTGACCGTAGGTTCTATCGTAGATCTCACTTTATTAGCTCCGAAAGTTCCAAATTTCTGCCATCTTTTTTCCTGTTTTCCATTATTCGTGTACTGAATTTCTGTCTTGTTGTAGAAATCATAGCTGCTTTGGGTATGGAGGCGCTGTTTGGGAGCAATAACCATGGCGGCCACAAGGCCGCTGATTTGGCCTCGCTTATAATTGCCCAGGTTGCCTTGGAGGTGCCAAGGTTACTTGGGCTCCTTGCCATGGTAAAAGTTTCTCTTTTCTCACGCCTTACAAGAAATCTTGCTAAACCGTTACAGAAAATCTCTGTGCAGTAGCTGTATTCTGTAAGATCAGTAGATAATGAATGTGTAGGGCATTTTTCCAAGGACGTTTTTTTTGGGGGGTGGGGGGTGGGGGGCTATGAAGTTGGAGCGTTTCTGTCTTCCTGACCTAGGTTGGTTAGGTGGCTCAGTACCACTTCTCGGATCTTAGGTTCAACTCCCTGTGGGAGTGAATTTCGGGCTGGGGTTGAAAATAATCCCCTTGTATGCCCCACCCAAAAGCACAGGTATGAGATCTGGTCCACAGTCACCTAGAGGATGTAGGAGGCCTTGCCATGGCTCTGAGAAGCAACTGACCCCATGCCATGGCCAGTGCTTGTGGTAGCAACTGAGCTGAGCCCCACTATGGTTGTCTTGCACCGTGGCTGCCTAGCACGAGCACAACCGTTGCCCCACCTTCATTATGTGTCGCTGCTTGGTCACGAGGATCTCGCTGGCCTTGCCTCCATGTGAACTGCAGTGGAGTGGAGGACCTTGCCACTGCCTTCGCTCAGCCATGGAGAAGGGAGGCGTTGTGGTGGCTGTGGTTTGTGTAGGGTTATGGGAGAAGGGAGGCAGCAGGTGTGGGAAGTCTGAGAGTTATCCAACAAGCTGTTGGTGGGCTGAGTTGTATCGGCCCAACATACCAGTAAAGAGTATCTGGATTATTGTTGGTTTATTTTTTTACAGATGCTTCGCAGATATGTATACATTGCGTATCCATGCCGTATCCATATGGGATATATATTCAATACAGGATAAAGTATCTGATGCAAGCCATGAGTTGGTGTGTTGCTTGGATAACAAATTATGTTTTATGGTTACTCAGTTTAGAGATGAATCTGTGCTATTTGATGTGCTAGGTATAACCACTGAACCTCGTTTGCCTTCAAGTTCAATAAAAACAAGGTTGTCGGAGGTATTTTGTAGTTTGGTCCAGAAAATGCAATGTGTTTTCTTGCCCAAAGGCCTTGATGTTTACGGCTTACCTAGTGGTGCTTGTATCTAGCGAAATGATAATATGATATGACTCCTTCGAATATCTTCTGTGCTAATGATGGAATTGCAAAGGATCTACCATTTATTTACTTCCTCAGATGTTTCTTATGTCCTACAAAGCCCATGAAAAACCATTGAGCTAATCTTGGAGATTTGCAAGTCATGTACCTAACTTCACGTTTCTGATGTCAACAGACATTGGGTGACCTGCTTCTCTGTTTTCTGCTGATATTTTGGCCAAGCTTTTGAGATCTGTACTATTTGTGTTTTAGTTGTTCCGTACTTTAGTTGTTTCCATGGTCCAAATGACCGCATTAGTATGTAGCCCAGTCATTATTTGGAAAAGGAGCACAATACATGATTTGAGATCAGTTTTGTTATGAGAAATATTAGTAGCATTATTAATTTGCTTGTGGGGATTTTTACTAAAAAGTACATTGGTTGCAATTGGCGCCTTAACTGACTTTGAAATTTGTTGACTGTTTGGCCTTAAGATGTTGTTTATGTCTTTTCCTTTTCAACAAAAACAACTTTTATTGTTTGTGCACTTAAAATTGGGAATATGCCTTGTTTAGCTAATACTCTGGGTACTGTTTTGATTTTCCTGTCCAGATTCTGCATAATGAAATCTTTACATCTGGTGGAGACCAGAATTTGATTACTAGGTATGCCCCATCTGGTGCATAATGCAAAAATATGTAGTGCATTATTATTGTCATGGTCACTTCTTGTCTCCCAAAGCTGAGGAATGTCTGTCTCCTTTTCCCCAAGGATTCTGGGTAAAAGCGAAGTTGAAACTAGTCCTGAGAACAAAGATGATGGAGAGTCTGATGATGACAATGATGATGAAGGAGACGATGATGACGCTGAAAACGAGGAGGAAGATGATGGTGGTGACGAGGGATCAGATGACAATGAGAATGAGGAAGATGATGATGGAGATGATGATGATCCTGCAGCCAATGGCGAAGGGGGAAGCGATGACGACGACGACGATGGTGGAGAGGATGAAGATGACGACGACGACGACGATGATGGGGACGATGGCAACGAGGAAGAGGAGGAAGAATCTGAAGAGGATGGTGATGATGATGATGAAGTCCCCCAACCACCTACTAAAAAGAGGAAATGATCAATGGCTGCGACGAGTGGTTGCTTACACGCAGGAATGCTGCCTGTTCGTCCTGCGCAGCAGTTTACTGTTTAGTGGGTAGGGGTTTTTAGCTTGGTCGTGGACAATTAATTCATAGCCTAGTTTGGAAACAAAAAAGAAACATTTAATTGTGCATGTACTATTAAACCATTCCTTCAATCATGTATCTCAGATTGCTATCATGGTTTCTAAATTGTGTTTGCCTAAGTTTTGTATTGCAATTTATCAATGTTCTTGTGCAACCTGATGGTCGAGGTACGTTATGCCTGGTTGCAAGGATAGATCAGAATTTCTGGATGAACAGAATTGTCAGGTTTGACGTGAGGATCGGTTCTGATTGTTACATTCCCTTCGGAGAGAATGTTTTCTCCCTATATGACAAGGTTTTCAGCATGCCAGGCATGACTGCACCAGAGGCCACAAAAACTGCGTGTTTAAAGTTCTGCATAATGTGTGTTCTGTGTCTTGTCTTTTAGTGTCCTGTGTCTTCTCTTCTCTAGCCAATTTTGGTTCTCTAGGCAATTTTGGTTCCCCTCGACCAGCCATGTTTAGTTTGTTGGATTGGTAGGCAATCAGTTAACCAAGAAACTTCGGCTTGGTTTTTAGTTTTTTTTAAGTTCGGTTTCTGAAGAATGATAACTGAAATTCTGTTTAGAAAAAGGATAACCGAAATTCTGTTTAGAAAAAGGATAACCGAACTTTCGGTTAACCATATTGTTCGGTTCAATTTCGGTTTAACCAAAATAACCGAACTTTATGTGCAGCTGTGCCAGCTGCTGAACAAAAACCCATGCATTGAACAGGAATATAAACATTCGAGCCTAAATAAACCACCAACAAAAATCTCGAGGATCGCTATGTTAACCTACAACAATTGTGTACGATCACTAAATATGAACACGTGAACCAAACCGTGATGATGGGATTGAGCTATTGAGGCTTAGGGGTGTTTGGTATGGCTCTAGGTTACAACTCCAGTGTGGAACTGTAGTTTATAATATCATTTTTAAATAGTTTTATTTTAAAAATATCTTTAATTTAAATAATAAACAAAATTACTTATCTTTAATTTTAAAGACTTGATCCAGCTTCAAGATTTTCTAGAGCATCTAATGACCTGTTTCACTAGGGTCGTGTTTGGCATGATCTGCTCTATCCTAGAGCATCTCTACTCCAAAACTCTGGATAGAGCAGGTTTTCTATAGAGTTAGATTGATTTCTCATAACCAGTGATGACAGTGACGAGTAAATAACTCTAAATTTCATGTCTAGGCTGTTTTTTAGTTTTTGGAACACAAAAGATATACTCTAAAAAATTGTACTGCAGCTCCAAGAATTCCATAAAGTTTACAAGAGTTAGGGTGTTTGGTAGGTTCTGGTCACCTCTTTGTTGGAGTTTTGTTCTGGGGCCATACCAAACACGTCCTAACTCTACTAAATTTTCTAGAGCCAGAGCTGTCTAAAAAAAAGGGCCTTAAACCCAATGAGGCTGAAACCTGTGCAACAATTGTGTACGTATTGTTTAAACGCTTGCTGTCTGCTTGGTTCCTAGGCCGGCGATCTAGCGTCCCGCGGGCCGTGGCTGGTGACTTTGGCGTGAGAAGACTGAAAGCAGCAAGCTCGCATGGCCAGCCCACGGACTGGTGCACACTTGGACAGTAACAATTCGGTTTAAACCGCATTAGAAACTGAGCACCGTACTAAATTTCGGTTTTGGTATTCCGTTTTTACTCTCAGGTCTAGTAGTGACAATGACTTGGTGGATGAACAATCGACATGGGATTAAATAGCTTGATTATTCTGGGGGGCATAGACCATCTGAATTCATAGAAACAAATGTGTGTTTGATGTTACCTCACATAATATCACGACTGCTCAGATTCTAGCTGGTGAAGAAAGACATCTCTGGGAGGCAGCAGTAGCAAAAAGGGATATCTTTCCTAACAGCTCCTCTGGATGTTAATTAGTTTCTTTAGGATACGATAGATCTCCTACGTGTCCGAGAAAAAAAGTTTCACATAATCTATATAATCTAAATGGTTCTCACTAAACCAAACTGTCAAAAGACAACTCTTGCTATCACATTTAATAATCATCTAAACAGCAGTTTTGAAGAACATCACTTCCTTTTTGTTTTCGTATTGCTTTGAAACAACAGTTCCCCCAAAAAAAACATCACCTCCATTTCGCATGCATATCGTTTTGAAAAGAGAACAAAATCTCAAGCAAAGACCATGCTAATTACTGTCAAAGTAGGAAAAAAACTGAGATTAATCATCATCATAATCATCACCATATCTCTAGAAACTATTAAAGTTTTCCAATGCTTCAATGTCTGGCTGGGGCTGATGACTTACGAAGATGGACTCAGTTGCTCGAAGGCTGGAGGAGAATTTATGGGATCAAAACATGGTCGGAGCCTGGAACCAAAAACTCCAGGAAAACAGAAACCGAAACACACAACGGGGGCTAATCAAGTGGAGGAGCAAAGCACATGCCATAGATGTTGTATAGCTGACATACTGCTCTACTCCCCTCACAGCCGCAGAACTGCGGCCTTTCTCTTGCGACGACTAACTAACGCTGTCGCTATCTTAGAGCCATTTGAAGATAATGCCACCATGGGCGGCGAAGAAGGGGGCGAAGACAAGGGATTCAACCGCCATAAGCTTGATGAGAATGTTGAGCGAGGGGCCAGACGTGTCCTTGAGAGGATCTCCAATGGTGTCACCAATGACAGCCGCCTTGTGAGGGTCAGAACCTTTTGGGCCAAGGGTCCTGGCATGCTCTGAAGCTCCAGCCTGAGCAAAACCAAAGACCAAAAAGTTCTAAATAAAAGGCATTTTTCTTTTAAAAAGAACAGCTTTTTAGAGAAGGTATAATGCAGGTTCAGGCAGGGAAACGAAGGCCCAGTAAAGTCTGCGTGTAAATTTACCTCAATGTACTTCTTGGCGTTGTCCCAGGCACCACCAGTGTTGGATGCAGAAATGGCAATCTGAAAATGGTGAAATATAGTAAGGAAAATTTCAGATGCGACTATATCATACCGAAATTTGAGAGGAACTCCCACCAACCTGAACACCAGAGACAAGGGCACCAGCAAGGACCCCAGAGAGGGTCTCGACCCCAAACAAAATCCCAACGATTAGTGGTGTCAGCATAACAAGAGCACCTGGGGGGATCATCTCCTTGATGGATGCATCCGTTGAGATCTTGACACAAGTTGCGTAGTCAGGCTTTGTGGTGCCCTCCATGAGCCCAGGGATGGTGTTGAACTGCCGGCGGACTTCCTCCACCATCTTGAGTGCAGCACTGCCTACACTTTTCATGGTCATTGCCGAGAACCAGTATGGGAGCATAGCACCAACAATAAGCCCAATGAACACTTTAGGAGTCAGAACATCGACAGTGGAGATAGCAGCCCGGCTTACAAAGGCACCGAAGAGTGCAAGGGATACCAAGGCTGCAGAGCCAATAGCAAAACCCTGCAAATGCAAAACCATGAGAGATTTTTTCTAGCAAAATCAATTGCGTTGAAGGTTGTACAAAATTATGTAAATAGAAAATACTAAAAGTTTCTAGGGGCGTCCAAGCTCTTAAATGAAAGCACATGCAAGATTTCAACTATGTATGGACTCTAGCTGGCATTTGCCAATGGAAAAAAAAGAGGAAAACTGAAAAATCTTTAGTTCGGTGTGCAATCACATGAAACTCTGATAAGATAAGCATGTAGTCTACCTTTCCAATTGCAGCAGTGGTGTTTCCTGCAGCATCTAGAGCATCAGTTCTCTCACGAATCCTATGGCTCATCCCAGCCATTTCAGCTATGCCTCCAGCATTATCACTGATAGGGCCATAGGCATCAATAGCAAGGCCTGTGGCAATGGTACTCAGCATTCCAAGAGCAGCCACAGCAACACCATACATGGCAGCAAGGCTGAAGCTAAGGAAGATACTAAACGCAATAGCAAAAATTGGGATAATGACTGATTTGTAACCCAGAGCAAGCCCAAAAATGACATTAGTGGCAGCTCCAGTTCTGCAGGAATCAGCAACATCTTGTACAGGGCTGGAACACAAAACAACAAATACGTCATACATTGGAAGCAAACAAGGAATGCTACCATCATACTCACTGGCAAGAAAAGATTCTAGATACCTGTAGGCATTGCTTGTGTAGTACTCAGTAATAAAACCAATGACTAAGCCAGCCCAGAGACCAACCGCCACACACAAGAACAATTGCCTGATAAATTTAAATTAGTATGAGATTGAAATATAAGTTACTTTATAACAAAACCAACAATTAGCCCAGCATAAATACCAACTGCAACACATAAGAACAGTTGCCTGATAAATTTAACGCAAAGAAAGATTGTAATGTTAACTTTATGCTAAAAACTTCAATGGCCAATCAAATTTTGTTCGCATGTACCAGCTTTGCACTGTCTTTTGGGCTCCAAAGTTATAAATGGTGAAGGTGTATGGAAGACCAAGCCAACTGATGAGTGCAATGCCAATGGTCATCACAACAGTGGATATTATAAGTTGTTTCTTGAGAGCAGGCTCTATTTCATTCACAGCCTTTATCTCGAAGAAATCAGTTGCAAACAGCGTTGTTATGAGACATGCTATAATACCAACAGAGCTGACAAGAAGGGGATACACCATTGGAGTAAATTGATGGTTGATTCCAAAAGACGAGATCGAGGCCACAACAAGAGCAGCACATGACGATTCAGCATATGAACCAAAGAGATCTGATCCCATTCCAGCAATATCTCCAACATTATCACCAACATTGTCAGCAATGACCTGAAAGTACATCAAGAGACCATTCTTAC
The DNA here is from genome assembly GCA_029449295.1 of Zea luxurians. Classification (NCBI taxonomy): domain Eukaryota; kingdom Viridiplantae; phylum Streptophyta; class Magnoliopsida; order Poales; family Poaceae; genus Zea; species Zea luxurians. The sequence goes on along the minus strand of JAOPSE010000686.1, from coordinate 29,770 downwards.
ACCACAGTGCAGACATCAGTCCAAGCAGAATGCTAGCTATAAGCTATGACCGAAAGCAAGTATGAACACTATGCAATTGCAGTGTAGCAAGATATCACTTAACAACTTGAAGTTTTCATAATTCAAGTCAATGAATTCTTACAGCTGGATTTCTTGGATCGTCCTCAGGAATGTTTCTTTCTACCTTCCCCACAAGGTCGGCACCAACATCAGCAGCCTTGGTATAAATACCACCACCAACACGGCCAAAAAGAGCCATAGAAGAACCACCAAGGCCATAACCAGTAATAGCCTCAAAAAGACCTTCCCAGTCATCACCATAATAAATTCCAAACAAATTAATAGCAATATAAAGAACCAAAAGACCGCTGGCAGCAAGCAGGAAGCCCATAACTGCACCAGATCGGAAGGCAGTAATAAATGCCTTCCCGACGCCCTTTCTGGCCTCTAAAGTTGTCCGGGCATTAGCATAAGTTGCTATCTTCATTCCAAGAAAACCAGAAACCAGTGAGGTGACCGCACCAAGCACAAAAGCTATAGTACTGAAGATGGCATTAGCAAGGGCAGGCTTGCAAGTCTTGTCCTTGCTATAGTGGCAAGGTTGACTCTTTGTGCTGAATCCCTCGACGGACCCAAGGAAGAGGAATATAAGGATTGCAAAGATGCCCATGAATAATCCAACATACTTGTACTCAGTGAAAAGGAAAGATGTAGCTCCTGTTCGCAAAAAAAGTAAGGAAAAGGATCACAAAGTGAGTTTAGTAGCTACAGACAGTGTATTAAGGCTTGCTAAATAAAAAACTGAAATGAGCAAAGCATGCCACAGAATATGGACTCTGAAGTAACAAAAAAATCGAGGTTGATGCTATTGAATCCCAAACAACTCTAAAATAAGGCAGGTTCGAGATTTTACCACCCCATTCTGGTGCTTGAGGATTGCCACTCATTCACCACATCAGCGATATAATGGAGTGAAAAATCAGGGAATCGCAAACCCTCTATTTTTATGTGCATGACCCACTATAGTTCAGTACTTAGGGGGGGATAGTAAGTTTCGATGCAATAGCTACAGAAACTATATGGCCTGTCTCTGGCCCATTGTGTAAACAGTAAAACCAAACACACAATAACCTTCACAGAAAAGGTCACATTTGACAGATCTATATGATTATTGCTCCCAGATTTCATCAGCAATGAATATGGAATATCATCCTATCCTTAATTCAGAAAGATAGATACCACATATTTATTGTTACCTTCATATTATTAGATAACCACTGCCAAGACATATTAACAAATAGCTCTGAAATGTTACTGGAACACAATACAAAAACACAACGGTTCTTTCAACGGATGCCTTAAGAGAACATGCGGGGTGAATGTGCAAATGTTCATCTGCATCAGTACTTCCCCGCACAAGATGTGGACCATGCAAGGACATCAATGAATTATGAAATTACCAAAGCGGCAGGATGTGAAGTTGTGAACCATGTTGTTAGAGAGCAATACATAGAAGGCTATCATCTTGTATAAAAACCCATCACGTTCCTCCCTTGACCCACCTTCCGCACCCCATCTCCCCACCATGGCCACCGATGCTTCCGATGCCGATACCGTCGCCCGACGTACTGCCGACGCTCATCGTGCTGCTGACGACCACCACGCTGCCAAGGAGCACCGTCTCCAGCAGGAAGCTGTCGACACCGCCCATCGTCGCTCCGCCGAGACGGCTGCCGCCCTCCAGGCCCGCGCGGCTGTCGTGGCTACCGCGACTGCCGAGCGACGTCGCCTTGCCGACAACGTTACCCGCCATGAGCAGGCCCTTGCTGCTGCTTGCCAGTGTCTCCAGTCCACCGACACCACCACCCACGGCGAGATCGAGGACACCGTCGATGTTGACGCACCAGCAGGCGGAACCCGTGATGACCCTGTGGCTGCTCTCCACACTCAGGCCCTCGGCATCCTCCACATCTGCAACCTCGTTCCGGTCGTCCTCGACCTCACGACGCCGCCTTTCTCCAAGTGGCGCCGCCTCATCCTCCTCGTCCTCGGCAAGTACGCCCTCGCCGATCACGTCCTGTGTGACGCCACCTTCCCTGACGTCGCCCACTAGGTCCGGATGGAACTTCATGTTCTCTCCTGGCTCTACGGCTCCATCTCGCCTGAACTTTTCGAGATTGTCACTATCGCCGAACCCACCGCATGCGGCACATGGCTTGCTCTCGAGGAGCAGTACGTGGGCAACCGGGAGACCCGCATCGTCCTCGTCGACACCGAGTTCCGCACCCTGTGCCAAGGTGCTCTCTCCGTCTCTGACTACTGCAGGAGGATGAAGACCCTTGCCGACTCGTTGGTCGAACTTGGTGAGCCAGTCTCCGACCGGCTGCTCACCATCAACCTCCTACGCGGCCTCAACGACAGGTTCAGTCACCTACGCTCGTACCTGAAGCGGTAGCGCCCCTTCTCGTCCTTCGTCGAGGTCCGCTCCGAGCTCCTTCTGGAAGAGCTCTCCATGGGCCGGCCAACAGGCTCCCACTCCCCAGCAGACTGCATTTGGCCCTCTCGGTCCCTGGGATCAACACACTCTCGCAGGCACTTTCAACACCATGACGCTCACCCCCCCCCCAACAGGTGATTGGTACATGGATTCTGGCGCAACTGCTCATATGGCCTCCACCTCTGGTATTTTGTCCCACTGCCATCCTCCTACCTCTTCTACTCCTTCATCTATTATTGTTGGTAATGGGACCACCTTGCCCATTACCTCCACGGGATCGACTCAAGTCGGACCTCTCCAACTAAATAATGTTCTTGTTTCCCCCTCTATCATAAAAAATCGTGTGTTTGTTCGTCAATTCACCATCGACAACAATTGTTCTGTCGAATTTGACCTCACTGGTTTTTCTGTGAAGGATCTCAGGACACAGAGCGTAATCGCTAGGTGCAATAGCTCAGGCGACCTGTACCTGCTCTCCGTTCCATTGGCCTCCACTGCTACCCCCAGTGTCCTCCTCGCCAGCGCCCCCTCCCAGTTATGGCATCGCCGCCTCGGTCACATCGGCCGTGACGCCCTTCATCGCTTAGCTAGTTCGTCTTACATTACTTGTAATAAAGACACCTCCGCCATTTGTCACGCATGTCAACTTGGTCGTCATGTGCGCCTTCCTTTCTCTACTTCCTAGTCTCGTGCTCTACGCAATTTTGACCTTGTGCACTGCAATCTTTGGACTTCACCAATACCTAGTGTTTCTAGTTACAAATACTATCTCGTCATTCTTGATGACTGCTCCCACTTCTTGTGGACATTCCCCCTACGCCTCAAATCCGACACGTTTCCCACCATTGCCCACTTCTTCTCCTTTGTCGCCACTCAATTTGGCACCAGCATTAAAAATCTCCAATGTGACAACGGTCGTGAGTTCGACAACTCCCACACTCGAACCTTCCTCCTTTCACATGGTGTCCACCTTCAGATGTCGTGTCCCTACACCTCCCAACAAAATGGTCGCGCTGAACGTGTCCTGCGCACTGTCAACTACATAGTTCGTTCCTTACTCTTTCAAGCCAACCTTCCTTCTTCTTTTGGGGTTGAGGCTCTACACACCACCACTTATCTTCTCAACCTTAATCCCGCCAGCACCCTCCGCCACTCTACCCCCCACCTTGCCCTCTATGGTCGTCCCCCATCTTACGACCACCTTCGGGTTTTCGGTTGCAAGTGTTATCCCAACATCTCTGCCGCACACAAACTCGCTCCCCACTCAACCATGTGTGTCTTCCTTGACTACTCATCTGAACACAAAGGCTATCGGTGTCTTGATCTCTCCACCAATCGTATCATCATTTCTCGACATGTCGTGTTCGATGAATCCTCTTTTCCCTTTGCCGAGCCCCCCTCCACCTTGGCCTCTCCCATTAATCATGATTTTTTAGATGTTTTTCCTGAACAGGTCCATATTCAACCCATCTGCGCCCGCACAGCTACAAGTCGGAACATTACTCATCTCCTGTACGTCTTCACATGTGGTTCCCGCAAGATGAAGTATGGACAGACTACATTTAATAATTTAATAGCAGCTGCAGTGAAGATTGAGTGTCGAGGACCACGTTCTGCGCAACTTATCTCTTTATCTGCACAACCCCACTCCTGGACTTCTCAGACTGCTATAAACATATTCCTTCAGCTGTTACCCCACAGGCAGCTTCTGACCAATAGGACTAAATTATACGACCAATTTTGACCATGCCCGCACATTCCCAAAAGATACCTCCAAAGTATATATATATATATATATATATATATATATATATATATATATATATATATATATATATATATATATATATATATATATATATATATATATATATATAACGGGAGCCCTGGGCTTCCAATAGTTAAAGGAAGCCCAGGCCGACTATTCCTACAAACTGGTTCAACCCAAGCGCCCAATCAGGCTGTCGGGTGCGCCACCTGCCCCACGTCTGTTAGCGCAAAAAAAGGAATGCATGCACGAGTCAAACATGATCCAATGCATGCGCGTAAATTTAGGAAAAAAATGTGTGGCGGTTTCTATTTTTAAATGCTTTATTTCCTCCATAAATTTAGGATCGCTGCAACAGCCATACAGCTAGACACGTAAGGACCATTTTATGATATATACTGAGACTAAATATGCTACACTGTGTAGATAATTATGCAATTCGGTATACTGCGTAAAAATCTGTTACCAGCTGCATGCGCACGAATTTATGATGAAAATAATGTGCAATGAAAGAATTTATGATGAAAATAATGTGCAATGAAAGGAAATGAATTGCATGCATAGAAAAAAATCGTATTTAATGGTTAATTTGCTTCATAAATATAGTATCCCTCGAACAACAATGTAGCTAAACACATTAGAACTAGTTTATGATTTATACTTATACTAATTATACTACACGGTGTAGGTATTTATGCAATTCGATACACTGCGTAAAAAAATCTAGCATGTTGTTTACTGGTGGACGCATCTCCAGGTTGGAGCGTAAAACCTTAAGTTTTAAGCATAAAATCTCTCAATTATAAGCGTAAATACCTGGCCAATATGAGAGGTTGATAGCTCTGGTAGGTTGTTATTACGATCCTATTTTTATGGCAGATTCGAAAAATATGGCAGCTGCATGAATGCAGTTTATATTTTTATACAGATCCTAAAATTATGGCAAAATGCATGCACGAGTCAAACACGTTGCCTTGCATGCGCGTAAATTTAGGAAAGATATGTGTGGCGGTTTCTATTTTAAATGCTTTATTTCCTCCATAAATTTAGGATCACTGCAATAGACATGCAACTAAAACTCGTAATGACCATTTTATGCTATATACTAATACTAAATATGCTACACTGTGTAGATAATTATGCAATTCGGTATACTGCGTAAAAATCTGCTACCAGCTGCATGCACACGAATTTATGATGGAAAGAATATGCAATGAAAGGAAATGAATTGCATGCATAGAAACAAAAAATCGCATTTAATGTTTTATTTCCTTCATAAATATAGGATCCCTCCAACAGTCATGCAGCTAAACGCATTAGAACTAGTTTATGATGTATACTGAAACAAATTATACTACACGGTGTAGGTATTTATGCAATTCCTTACACCGCGTAAAAAATCTGGCATGTTGTTCACTGGTGGACGCATCTCCGTGTGGAGCGTAAAAACATTAAGTTTTGAGCATAAAATTCCTCAATTATAAACGTAAATACCGAGTCAATTAGAGGTTGATAGCTTTAGTAGGTTGTTATTACGATCCTATTTTTATGACAGATCCGAAAAACATGGCAGCCGCATGCATGCGGTTTCTATTTTTATACAGATCCAAAAATTATGGCAAAATCGTGGGAGTTTCTATAGATGTCCAAACGGGCGGCACGGCCCGGCCCAGCCCGAGCACGATTTGGCCCGGCCCGTTTGAGCCCGGCACGGTTAAGCCCGATCACTTAACCGGGCCGTGCCGTGCCGCCCGACGGGCCCAGACAGCCACCCGAGCACGGCACGGTGGAGGCCCGACCGTGCCGGGCTGGCCCGAATAGCACGACCCATTTATTAGACCGGGCCGGCCCGAGCCCGTAAAACACACAATCATATTTAGCACAAAAACCTAAAACTGACATCACAAAAAATCCTCAGAGATAAAGAGATCTTACTGTTATCTAGCTGAATCAATCTATCTACATAGAACACCAGTACATGATCGCTAAAGGGCAAAAGGCCCCAACGAAATTACGATGCATGCATAGTATTTTAAATCCTGCAAAACTACGCTATCTGCTATACCCAGTAATCCGCTAGAAACGTCTTGGCGGCGTCCAGGATGGGGTAGTATGGCGGCTCCAGGAACATTTGGGCGAGCGGATCCATCCCCTCTGCCGGCACGAACAGCGCCCGGTTGCCCGATGCCTTCGCCGTGCCTATCACCGCCGCCACCAGCTACCGGTACCCGGAGAAGAATCCTCTCGCGCCGGGAGGAGGGACCAGAGAGTACCGGAGCTCTCGAGCCGGAGAAGAAGCAGGGAGCACCGGAGGCAGCCGCGCACAGAGCGAGAGCACCGGAGCCGCACACAGGAGCGAGAGAGACTGAGAGCGAGAGCTGGATCCGGGAGCCGCCACACGGAGAGGACGCATGAGCGAGAGAGGGTTAGGGTTACCACGTTGTCTTTGCTCACGGACTAAATAACACGGTGTGGGAGGGACTGCGGACGTGCGGTTGCGGAGTGCGCTATTTGGGCCGTTGGGAGGCAGCCCATTATTTGTGAGGCCGTTGGGAGGGGAGTTCTGTGAACGGGCCGGTTTAAAGGCCCGGCTGATAACGGGCCGTGCTCGGACCAGCCCAACGGGCTCAAATTCCTGTCGAGCCCGGCACGTTCTTCGGGCCGGGCTAAGCCCGGGCCCGCTTAAATCCGTGTCGTGCCGGGCTCGTGTCGTGCTAAAAAATCGTGCTCCGTGCCGGGCTAACGGGCCACGTGCTTTTTGGACATCTATAGGAGTTTCCATTGCATGCGCGCAAATCAAGGAATTGCCTTTCTAATGTGCATGCAGTAAACTGATATACGAACTCTGTGTTAAAGCATAAAATCATACAGTTTTTAGCATAAATAATACATGTGGTAGGCATAAAACACAATAAACGAAAAGAAAAATGTGCCGGATCGGAGGATGTCACGCGCGATCATCGCTGCGCGCATCTCGCCCCTTCCGTGACGTCGCTCGCTCGAACATCGCGCCTCATGCGTCGCCGTCGCTACTCGCACGTCGACGGGCGTCACTTGCTCGCCGGCCTTGGAAGTGCCGCCTCCTCGGGGCTTTGGGGACGCCGTCGCTTGCCCGCACAAGGGCCTCACTGCGGATCGAGGAACCTCCGTCACCGCGCGTCGAGGTAATGGAGTTGCGGCCACCGGCCTGGGATCCGCCGCCGCCGCACAAGGGTGCTGCCGCCGCTTGCCCTCTGGATCGAGGGCCGCCACCGTCGGCCTGGGAACCGTCGCCACCGCATGTCGAGGTCGGGGAGCCACGGCCACCGCAGCCACTGGCCCAGGTCCACCGCCGCGCGCGCTATCGGGCAACCGCCGTCGCTAATGAATCGAGATGGGGCGTGAAAAACTGAACCCTAGCCCTCCGGGTCCTGTTTTATAGACGTTCGGATGTGGTCCGGCTCGACCGGATTGCACTGTCTGGTCCGGGCTTCCTTTAGTTATTGGAAGCACAGGGCTCCTAATATACAATCTATATATATATATATATATATATATATATATATATATATATATATATATATATATATATAGAGGTGGACTAGAATTAGCTGTGCCTCCGAGGATTAGGGTTTAAATTAATTAAAGATTAGTGTAACCTCTGCTGCATAAAGTACCAACAACAGATAGTTTAATTCCTTGTGTAGATCCAACTAGCCTGGAACACTATGCAGTATTAAGTTATCATTAACAATCCATACATGCCCCTCCCACACGGCTACCCCCAGCGCGCCCTAAAAAAATGTACAATAAACTTCATCAGGAAAAAAAAATTGAAACTTAAATCCCATTCCCGGCGTTTGAGGGGAAATTTACCCCAGAAAAAATTTTAAGTTTTCAAACTAGCCCTAAAAGAGTAACGCATTTACCTTTCGTGTTTTTTTTGCCAAACAAGCAGTCTCCTCCTATATTAAAGGTAGCAATTACTTAAAAGTCTCCCGTCCAACTGTAAGAATTTTTTTTATAGAATAGGGAATATATTGAAATATTTCAGCTTCTGCATCAATAGATGCATGTGGCTGTTCAATTATTACATCTCAAACCAAAACACACGATGTTTAATATCTTAAGAACAACCATATTTTGAAATCTACTAAAAACCAATTCGATTACTAAAACTCCATCCCTTCTATGAGAAAATTTGTGTCGTTGTAGTCTCACGTCACTGTAAGAAATTTGCGTACGCACGCACAAAGTTCTCACATCACCGAGCAAGGCCAACCGTCTCGTCACATAGCAAGCAAACAAAAATCAAAGTTGGTTCCATAACAGAGGTGGTTGGAAGATCATCGTTAAATAGAATCGTTCGTTATAAAAAAATATATATGTATATGACTATATGTTATAAGAACATAAAAGGATTTCCCACGATCCTTAGTCCTCGAAAATCAAATCCAGAGCATTAACTCGTGCTTAAGTAAAGCACGTAAGGTTTCGATCATTTACAACAGAATCCTACTCAAACAACGCTAAGACCTTATTCGGAGCATCCAGCAAAACCCCGCGCGTATCGACCTCAAACGAAGAGTAAGAGCATATGCAATCAGAGAAAAACACGGAGCTAGCCAGCGCTCGGCTTCTCACCTTCGGAGATGGCGTTCTGGATCTCGGCGCACTTGACGACGACGTTGTGGTCGTTGAGCCCTTCCTCCTCCTCGATGAGGTAGTCGCTGGTGGGCCTCTTGACGGCGGCTCCGCGCGTCGCTCGGGGGCGAGCCGCACCTTGGACACCAGCACCCACTGCAGCACCGAGAACGCGATGCCCACGGCCGCCGCGACCGGGATGAGCACCTGCGTCCCCAGCTCCGGCAGGATCGCCGCCGCAGCCATCGGCCGTAGGCTACTACTCCAACAGCGCTAGGGTTTGCTTCCTCGAAGCTTTGGGCCTCCCACGACGGACCGGGGAGGAGAGTGGCACGGTACGGTACGGGGAAGGGAGGAGAGGCGAGCGGAGCCGCAGCCGGGGGCCGGGGCCTTATAAAAGAACGGGAAGGAAGACGAGTGCAAAGGTGAGTGAATGGTACTAGGGGAGAAGGGTATTATCGGGCGTTCGGTTTCTTTTTTTTTTGTCTCCATTTTTGAAAACTTTCTTTGTGTTTTTCATGGAAAAGATTCATAAATTCTCAATACCCATTTACGTAAAAACGACCATGTATTTGTTTTATATTTCACGACTAGAATATAAAATATAACACAGTCATTTTGTGTTTATGTTTCGGTTTCGGCGGTCGCGGGTCAAAAGAAAAAAAAGCAGAGAATTCCTGCGGTTGGTTGCAGCTTGTGACCTCACTGCCCGACAGCTGTGTTACACGACAGCGTGGCCATCGAAACGGCAGTGAAGAAAGGAAGACGCTGACGTGCGAAAAGGGCGAGGCCGTTGTTGTTGGATGGGCGGCGTGCTTCCGGTTTTGGCCGGGGCGCGCGACACAAGCAGCCATGGCCGTCTTTTGTCTGGCAAGCTCCAGCGGCCTCTGCCTCTGCCTCTGCCTGCCTCCTCACAGATTACTGGAAGTGGAACCCGACGAGATTGATGAGCCGTTTGAGCTGGGCCGTCGGGCGTCCGAGTCCGACGACTATTACTCTTAGGGGGTGTTTGGTTGCCCCTGCTAAAGTTTAGCCCGGGTCACATCAAGCGTTTGACTTTCAAATAGGAGTATGAAATATAGACCCAACCAACTGGACTAGATTCGTCTCGTCTTTTAATCTTCGGCTGACAAATTTGTTTTATAATCCGACTACATTTAATACCCGAAACGGAGGTTCAAACATTCGATTGGACAGGGGCTAAACTTTAGTTTGGGGTAACCAAACGGGGCCTTACTCACACTCACCCACCGGCCACCGGCTCACCGCCGTCTATGTCACGCCTGACGAGCATGGCCATCAATCAGGGGGGCGAACACCGTTGAAATTCAAATAAAAAAAGTTGACATGTCCTCTGTTTTTTTTTCTTAATTCAAATGGTTCGGCAATGTCTTTTTCCTTTGTAGTCAGCGCCAGAGGAGAAACGCGCACGCGACATTTGTTGGCTTTTTTTTAAGGCTGTGAGCGGAACGGATTAAGCTAGGTTTCATCTAAATTTGTCCCTCTATATCTCACTTTTGTGCCATCTCAGCTAGATTGCACCTTCTACTTTATTATCTTTCAAAACGGTTCTCTCTATATTCTCTCTCTACACCCCACTACAACCATAAAATATTATGCTAACACTGTTTGTAGCGGACTATTAAATACAAACCAACACCAAACTCGAGCCAACGTGTCACTGCACTACACCCCTGGATCTAGCGAACTAATATGCTTTGCGCTAACACTGTTTCGCGTAGAGAGGACTTTAGCGCCGGCCGCTGCACAGTGGGGAACTCAGCTAGAACTCAGCAGCTATGTTTAAGGTGTGTCAGGAAAAATATAAAACAAACAAACAAACAAAAACCAGGGATCAACAAGATTTAAACTTTGACTACTAAGTTAAAGTTATAACACTTACACCACTATGCTAACTACTCTTATGTAATTTTAGAGCGTGCCGTGGCCTATATAGACCACCTACTGGGTCCATCCTTAGGCTGTCTTCGGCGGCTTATCCATCGTATCTTCTATTTCGAACTTCACTCCATAAACAGTATAGAACGGTATGTTTATATGTCCATATGCACGATCACAACTAACAGTTTAAACCACAGCACAAGTCAGTAAACAAGCTCTTCTTTTCACTTCCCACTGACGAAACCTGAAAAAGCTGAGAAACAGTGCTGAACTCGTCGGAGTTCAGAACGGCACTCATCACCATTCATGTCATGACCTTCTTCTACTTGCTGCTGTATTCCACAAGTGGTCAGAAACTGAAGCTGCCACGCGTGTTAAATTGAGCAACCGACCACCGGGGTTACCCAGACACGACACTTGGGCTGTGCACCGAAAGAGAGCTGAACAAGGAACTCGGAGTGACGCGTGTTAAATTCTGGCGGTTTTTTTTTTGGACGCTGCTCCAATCTATCTTTGTTCAGGAGATCGAGCAGCCGCGCCCTTTTAAAAATTTTGCAGGCTTGCACGCCATGTTTGGTCGAAGAATCAGCGTCCTTTTGTTAGGTATTCGTTAGGGATTGTTTGTGAGCAACAATACCGGAGAGATGTGCTCAACTCAAGGCGTTTTTACTTGTCGTGTGTCGATGGATGAGAGGATAATATGTAGAATCCTTGCCTTTTTTTTTCCCTTAAACCTCATCAGGACCACGCCTGCAGCTTTGTGCGATCTGGGCAGAGATCTGGTGCGTCCTTGTCAGATGCATCCATCTCTTTTGCTAATTTAGCATGGGCTCTTGACAGCGCCAAGGATCACAATCCTGCCTCCAGCGAACTAGCAGGTGACAGCCATGACCATGAGGTTTCAGGGTTACGGAGCTCACGGAGGCGTATCTGAATAAATAGATAAATAAATAAATAAATAACATCGTGTCAGTTAAGCAGGCAAAAAGAAGAAAAAAAAAATAGAATGTCAGTGAAGCTGTAGATGAGCTGATGGTCAGTGCCACAAAACGGGGTATTAGTTTGACACAGGTCTCGATAACCATCACGTTCTTTTCAGAAAAAAAACACTATGCTACAAAAAAAAACTCTAGAAATTCTTATAGGATTAGAAACTTTTATTCATCAATTTACTAAAACTCTAATCAATATGTCTATGTATATGCTATCATAAAAAAATGTCCAAATCACATGAATTATGTCTATGTTCCTAAACTATCTGCTTCAATCAATATTGATGCATAAAAATCGCCTAAAACATACGTATATGTCATGCCATCATATAGATCGAGAACAATGTGTATTCGTTAGCAACAAATACACATGTGTGGCAGGCTGTATGTGTACCAATTCAGACAAAATGCACTATTGTGGGCACTATATTAATCTTCTTTTATAAAAAGAGAGCTGTGGAAGCACATCAGCCGGGAGCCCACTGGGCTGTGGGCCATGTCGCGTGTGCTCTCTAACATACGTTGTCATGCGTCCATGCGCTTCTCCTCTGTTCAGTTCATCTATTTTTTTTTCGTGACATCATTGTGCCTGTACTTAGAATGACTTCGTTTGAGGATGCTATTAGAATTTTAAAATCCAGACGTTGTAAAATTTGACTGACGATTATTCAAAAATATATGTGTAATGTATCATCAGGGGCGGACCTTTGTAGTAGTGAGTGAGGGCATATGTCCCTGCTCATTTCTGTGTTGTACATGGTAGATTATAAATATTTATCATAGAGTCCCCTGCTTAGTTAAACTTAGGTAACCCTAGGCTTACATTTTGGTACTTGTTCTGGCAAGAGTGACCTCACTCCCGTTCTATTCTGGGTTCACTTCTATGTGCCATAAGATTCATACATCATATGTCTCTCCATACTCCTACGTTTTAAAAATCAACGAAGTTCCACATGCGCCAACCCGAGATCATTGGATGCGTCCAAAAATAATACACGGCCCAACATCTTTACGTGCAAATGATGGCGAATAGCACAAATCCACCAGAAAATCTAGTCGAAACAGGAACTTCAAATTAGTTAGGCGTACGTGAGTTACTATGGTTTCTATGTATCATATATAGATAAATATTGTTTAAATAATATAGTTGTTGGGAACCAAATTAAGTGCCGGACGGTCCGGCCCTGAGGCCGGACGGTCAGCGGTCCGGACGGTCCGCGCCTGTGAGCCGGACGGTCCGCGCGCACAGAATAGATTAGGGGTTTCGAGTTTTTTTTGCTATGTTTGTTGGTGAAATTCGCGGGAATAACTCGGGAGATCAGTTTATAATGGGTCCAGCCCCCTCCTCTATAAATATAGAGGATTACGGCCGATTAGAATCAATCAATCGAACCTTCAATCAATACAATTTACATTTATTCTTAGTAGTAGTTCTAGTCTAGTTTTAGGTTAGTCTTCCAACCCCCAAATTCTTTGCTTCTCTTTGACTCTACGTCGATTAGAGGAGTCTAGGTCAGTCTACCCGAGCCTAGACACCACCTAGGATCTCTTCTCCCCGACGAGGTCCCCCTCGGGAGCGAGATCTAGGCGCCGCCGACGACCTTTTGTCGCCCCTACGCACGCGCGGACCATTCGGCCGTCAGGCAGGGAACCCTAGCCCTGCGCTAGGTCGCGGACCGTCCGGCCCCTGGCCGCGGACCGTCCGCGCCTGACCAGAGAGCACCGCCGCTTGTTCTTATTGAGTGTTTGGCGCCCGAAAAAAGGTGCCAACACACTTTTTAGCGACTCCGCTGGGGACGATTTCATATAGACCTATCGAGATCGGCCCTCAATGGCCGGTTCAAAAGATAGCTCTGAAGTTTCCACTAGCAATATCATCACGCCGACATGGGAAACCTTGCCGGCTGAAGAACAGCTCCTGTTCGAGGAGCGCCAGGAGCAGCTGATCCGAGAAGCAAAGAGGAAATTCCTGGCCGACTTCAAGGTGGACAGGAACAACAAAGTCGTTCGGCAATGGGCGACAGATCTGGCTTCGCTCCGACCTACTACGATTACCCCCAATGTAAGTGAAAGGCTCACGATGCCCAAGAGGGGGGGTGAATTTGGCTTTTCTAAAAATCAACACTAATTAAAACCTAAGCAAGAGCCCAACTTCACCCCAACAACTAGCACTAAGAGAATAATACTAGAAATACAATAATGTTAAGACAATACTTCAAATACTTGCTAAACAAATACACAAAGTAAAATGCTTAAATTAAGTGCAGAATGTAAAGCAAGGTTTAGAAGACTCCTCCAATTTTTTTCCGAGGTATCGAAGAGTCGGCACTCTCCACTAGTCCTCGTTGGAGCACCCGCGCAAGGGTATCACTCCCCCTTGGTCCTCGCAAGAACCAAGTCCTCACTACGAGATGATCCTTTGCCACTCCAGCGCGGTGGATCCCTCATGACCGCTTACAAACTTGAGTCGGGTCACCAACAAGATCTCCACGGTGATCACCGAGCTCCCATCGCCACCAAGCCGTCTAGGTGATGCCGATCACCAAGAGTAACAAGCCGTAGACTTTCGCTTGACCAAGAGAAGTCTAATGCAAGTGGTGTGTGCTCTAAGTGGCTCTCGCTAGCGCTAATGAGGTCCAAATGCGGGATTAAGATTCTCTAATCACATCACTAGGCTTTTGGTGCTTGCAATGCTCTACCAATGTGCAGGAATAAATATGGGCAGCAAGACATTGAATATGGTGGGTGGAGGGGGTATAAATAGCCCTCATCCACCAACTAGCTGTTACAAGCAGTGTTCTGCGCATGGGCGCACTGGACAGTTCGGTGCGCCAACGATCGTCTCCAACGGCTAGTTCTGACAGTTAGCCGTTGAGCTGATGGCACACCAGACGGCCCGGTGCACTGTCCGGTGCGCTATCCGGTGCGCCACTAAAAATCCACTCGGGAACCTTGCGCTCTCGGGTTTCTGCGTGGGGAAACCCTTCCCCTGGGCTGGCCTGGCCCCACCAGGCAGATGGCACACCGGACAGTCCGGTGTACACCGGACAGTCCGGTGCCCCAAAGTCAGAAACCCTATTTTCTATTTTCTGCTGTTTTTCAAATTGGTTTTCATTCTAACTTGTGAGTATGTTCTAGAGTGTCACCTAACACTATATGCGAGTGTGAATATGCACCAACACTACATTAGAACTCTCTTGGTCAAACTACTCATCGACAACCCCTCTTTATAGTATGGCTAAAACAAAATAAAAGACGTAACTAAATCACGAGTGTCCGCAACTCCTTGACACTCGGACTATGTAGACCTTCACTTTTTGTTTCGTCGCTTTAGCCGTCGCTTCGAGTTCTTATCTCCAGGATTGTTTTCACCGTTGTAGTACTTCTACCTGTAATGTGATCTAACTTACCATTTGTCTCTGCAAAACACACGTTAGTCACATATAACATTACGTTGTCATTAATCACTAAAACCAACCAGGGGCCTAGATGCTTTCAATCTCCCCCTTTTTGGTGATTGATGACAACCCTACAAGATTTGTGAGAGTAGTTTGTTTTAAAATTTCTGTCAATAGAGAAGATGGTTAGTTGTACTCAGTAATCTTTGACAGAAAGAGTGTGTAGCATAATAATAGGATTGAGCGCATACACATCGTAAGTTTCTTGTTCATATATAAAAGTGAAATCAAATCGATGAACAAGAACTAGAAGACTGGTGATTACATATAAGGTGAAAACATAATACACACACAGTCAACATAAGCATCGAGAGTATATAATAGAGTTTGTGAGCCAAAAGCATCATACAAAAGTGGAGCTAGTACAGAGAGTAACAGACACATATATTACATCAAAATGACTCTCTACTAACTCCCGAACTCCCCTAGCTCTCACAACTCATATCTCTCCCCTTTGGCGTCAAACACCAAAAGGGAACCCGAACCTACACATTAGAAGAGGGAGGAGGTGGCGGGGGCACATCCGGTCGCGGTCGTGGCAGTAGAGCGAACGCCAGCTGTGGGTCAGAGTCAGTCTCGGATCCAGGATTTGCTGTAGAAGCTGGAGCTGGTACTGACTCAGACGAAGGCTACGCAGTAGGAGCTGCCGAAGCTGAAGAAGTCACAGACACCGCCATAACAGCAGTGGTAATAGCAGGAGCTGGTGGCATTGGCGGCTGAGAGCTGACGGAGCTGATGACCGGTGACGAGAAAACAGGGTGACCGGCCGGAGTGGAGAGGAAGAAGGGCCAACGGTAGGAAGAGGGGGTCCTGCCTGAATGGCTGGCACAACAGCTGTCTGAAGAGCTGGAGGGGGTGCAGACTGAACCGGAGGGATCTGAACACTGGTATGCTGAAGAATATGAGTCATGAAGGCCCGGTGCTTAGCCCTATCTACCAAAAGCTGCTGCTGCAGAGTGTCCTGCCTATCTTGAATAGTCTGAAAGAGAGAGAGAGCATCCTCTCGGATATCTGCTGCTGGACCGCTGCCTGACGAGCCTGCTCAGCTGCTAGTCGAGCCTGCTCGGACGCCATAAGAGCCTGCTGCTGCGTAAGAGTCTGAAGGATAGCAGCTAGAGCAGGATCAACCGTAGGAGGAGCAGCGGGAACAGCACAGGAACTTCCGGCCTCATGATCATGTGAAAGGGGAGGCGGAGGCGGAGGCGGAGGCGGAACCCCAAAGTCGTCATCATCATCATCATTATCATGGACTGTTGTGCCCTGAGTCTTGAACTGATGAAAAGCAGTATCCTCGACCTGAGTGTCAATCACTGGAGCAGGTGCCGGCATAGGGTCCTCAAGGGCTGGACGGTAGGAACCAAAGTGTAGGCGAGAGGCCTCAAGAGTGCCCTGAAACTGTGGTGGCTGAATCAGCTAAGCAAAGATGTGGCAAAGATAGTGAGCATATGGTAGCTATCGCCTGGCACGCAGACCATCCAATACAGTGTCCTCGATCTCACAGATAAGAAAGTCAACAACATCAAACTCTGAATGAGAGATCAGGGCACCGAGGAGCCAGAGCTGAATATGAGTGGCAGCCTCCCTGTAACCCATCCGCGGCAGAAGCGTCCGTCTCATAAGCTGATATAGGTACTTGGCTACTGTAGTGAAATCTGCCGGAGAACATCGCAACCCATCTAAGAAGGGCGGTCGGAACAAAGCCACGACGTGAGTTGTACCTGGAGCAACTCCGTCGTGAGGGCGACGAGGAGGATTAGAGGTACCGTAACACAAGCTGTGAAGACGAGTCAATGACTCGGGAAATCCAAACAGCTGGCGAATCTGGCTGGCATGAATAGTGACATCCTCTCGCTCAAAGCAGAACCTCATCCACTGGTGATCAGGGTCGATCCATACAGAAGCATAGAAAACTCGGACCCATTCCTCTACATATCTGTCGCTGATAGTCAGAAGAGTCAGAAGTCTAGGCAAATAGGAGAGGTGAACCTCAGAGTCTACACCGGCTACTAGTAGGAAGGCAGGGAGATCCAATAGCCGGTGTGCTCGCAGAGCAATCTGAGCTGACAACTGAGCCCTGTAGAAAGATTCCTGTATCCTAGTGCTGAATGGATCTGCCGCTGCAGGGTCTCTCTGTGTAGGTAACCAAGACTCCACGGGTACGTGTCTGAATTGACGTACCCGTGCCGTTGTAGCACGCTGAAGATCAAACAACCTGGGATCTGCAGCAAGTGGTCGCACCTCAGTCTCATCGCGCTCCCGGAAGCGGGCAGGTGGGATAGGTGGAGCGGAAAGGGGAGCGGAAGGAGCAGTGGAAGCTAGAGTAGTGGAGGTGGTAGGTATGGCTGAGGTGGTGGATGGCGCAGGAGTGACTAGAGCAGGCGAAGTGGGTGGTGGAGTGGTAGCAGTGGCGGGAGTGGAAGGTGCGGAGGAGCGAGGCCGAGAGGCGTGACGACGAACTCGGAAAGCAATCTGATCTAAAGAAATCCGCAGCTGATCTCCTCTCTCTGCCTGTTCAGTGGCTGCTGCTGCTGCTAGAGCTGCTCGGACTGCTCTATCCAAACGCCGCTTCTTGCGGCCTTCCTGCTGCTCCAAATAAACAGTCTTCGCCTTGACCTGCCTGAAAGGGCGAGGAGGGTCCTCGTCATCTCCTCCCCCTGGCGCCGACACATTCTTCGTGCACGGCATCCTGACCTGACGACTACAAATGAGAGAGAGAAGCTAAGCACAAGTCGATAATAGCCGATAGGATATCAAAAGAATGAATGTCTACCTGGAAATCTCACACGAGAGGTGAAAATCCAGGTAGGACAGGAGACGGCTCACGGGCAGGCGAGGTCACTGAAATGATAGAAGAGGTGAGCACGTATTAGTCACATAGTCATAAGTATATGAAATGTGAAAAATACATACACAGAGTGTTATGGCACAGAAAACGAGAGATATGGCGACCGAGAGGTCAAACGGCGTGAAAACGACGTTTGAACAAGAAATAGTGCCATAGAAGGTTTGGAATTCGAATTGAGGTATGAAATGACGTGGAATTGAGCCGATACTTCACGAATAGGTTTATATGGGTAAATATGAGTGAAGTGTGCGCTTGGTTTAATTTGAGGCGAAGAAAATGGAATTTGGGCACTCGGCTCGGAATTGATCGCTCGTAACGGGGAATTGAGTGAAATTGAAGCCTGGGATATCGGATTGGTGTGAAATTTGGCAAATATGTTAGTGGAGGTATTGTGAAGGTGCCTGAAAAATTTGGGTTCAATCAGAGCAATTTTGGCTGGTTTGGGCATTTCGCCGAGCACGTGGCGTGCGGGGATTTGGGGTTTTGGATATTTGGTCAATTTAGGCTGTGAAACCCTCCCTAAGGAGCTCAAGACCTACAGGGGATACAATGGGACACAAGGACACACATCCAACACTTTGATTCATAGGAATTTCACAGATTTGATAAAAGGAATCAAAGGTGGGGGAGAGAGGTGCTCACTGGGCTTGGAACAGAGAGAGAAGAGAGGAGTAGAGAGAGATGAGGCTTCTCACCAGAGAGGAGGGGGCCGAGCACAGGCTGGAGCTAGGCCACCGGAGCACGGTCGCCGGCGAGGGGAGGGTCGCCAAAGGGCAGAGGATGTCGCCAGAGACAAAGAGAGCAGAGGCAGTGGCCAGAGAAAAAACACCCTGCCTCGGGCTCGGGCAGGGAAAGGTTTTTTAAAAACCGATTATGGGCGCACCGGACAGTCTACAGTGCCTGTCCGGTGCACACCGGACAGCTACAGCGCACAGTAGCTGTCCGATGAGCCACCGGACAGTGCACAGGAAAAGGAATTCTTGTGCGCGCGCGGCCGGTGCACCGGACACTGCACAGTGCAGTGTCCGGTGCACACCGGACTGTCCGGTGAGCCCAGACAGAGGGAAATTTTGAAATTTTTCAAATTTTCTATCTAGTTTTCAACCAAACCAAATCCCAACTTATAATCACACAAAAGAACACTTGTTGGGACAGGTATTGGAACCCTCATATATTTTCTCATAATTTTCAAAAATATTTTGCCATAGGCTAGATAATTTTTAGAGAAAATAGGCAAATGGTGAGATTTGCATTTTGGCCTTGCACTAAGGGTTTTCATGAATGTTTTGAGTTTTGAATACTCCCCCTAAGTGCAGTGCCTCATGCATATCTTAAGAACCAACAATTGCATAGTAAGTAAGAATTTAAGTACTAAAAGCTTAAAACTAAGACTTGTCAAGTTTGATCCCGAGTTAAGTTTTTTCACTCGCTTTGTTGGCGGTTATCTCAACTAGGTTAAACAAGCCCTAGATGCAATACGAGAAATGCAAATATGCAAATGCAAGCTTGACAACACCATTTGTCATTTTAAATAAAATTTCTGAGATCAAGTATATTTAATTTATTCCTCAACATGCAAAAGCGGGTTTTATCAAGTGGCTTAGTGAAAATATCCGCTAATTGATCTTCCGACCTCACTCCTTCTAAAATGATATCCCCTTTAGCAACATGATCTCTAAGGAAGTGATGACGGATATCAATGTGCTTGGTGCGAGAGTGTTGTACAGGATTATTAGCAATTTTAACAGCACTCTCATTGTCACACAACAAAGGTACTTTTTCTAGAACTACACCATAGTCTAGAAGAGTTTGTTTCATATATAAAATTTGTGTGCAACAAGCACCCGCGGCAATGTATTCTGCTTTGGCGGTTGACAAGGCAACATTATTTTGCTTTTTGGATGTCCATGATACTAGTGATCTCCCGAGCAAATGGCACCCCCAGAAGTACTTTTTCTATCAATTGCAACTGGCATAATCCGAATCGGAATAGCCAATTAAGTCAAAAGTAGCTCCTTTGGGATACCATAAACCAACGCTTGGGGTGTGCTTGAGATACCTAAGAATTCTTTTAACAACGCGAAGATGAGCTTTCTTAGGATTAGATTGAAATCTAGCACACATGCAGACACTAAACATGATATCGAGCCTAGATGCAGTAAGATACAATAAACTACCAATCATAGAACGGTAGAGAGTTTGATCAACCGGGTTACCTCCCTCATCTAGGTCGAGATGTCCATTTGTTGGCATAGGTGTCTTGATTGGTTTGCACTTCTCCATGTTGAACTTTTTCAACAAGTCTTTGGTGTACTTCTCTTGAGAGAGGAAGTTACCATCTTTCATTTGCTTGACTTGAAAGCCGAGGAAGTACGTCAGCTCACCAATCATTGACATCTCGAACTCCTTCGACATCAACTCACCAAATTCATTGCAATGATAGTCATTTGTCGAGCCAAAGATTATGTCATCAACATATACTTGACAAATGAAAGTATCACCGTTATGTTTCTTTGTGAATAGAGTTGTGTCGACGGTCCCGATCTTGAAGCCCTTTTCGATGAGGAAGTCGCGAAGACGCTCATACCAAGCCCTTGGAGCTTGCTTTAGCCCATATAGCGCCTTGGACAACCTGTAAGCATGGTTAGGTTATCTAGGGTCTTCAAACCCGGGTGGTTGCTCAACATATACAAGTTCATTTATGAAGCCATTTAAAAATGCACTTTTTACATCCATTTGATAAAGCTTAATATCATAGCATGATGCATATGCGAGTAGGATACGGATGGTTTCCAGTCGAGCAACCGGTGCAAAGGTCTCTCCAAAATCTAAGCCTTCAACTTGAGAGAATCCCTTTGCAACAAGTCTTGCCTTGTTTCTCACAATCACACCTTGATCATCTTGTTTATTTCTGAACACCCACTTTGTTCCAATGATCCTTGCATCTTGTGTGGGCTTCTCCAGGGTCCAAACTTGGTTACGGGTGAAGTTGTTAATTTCTTCATGCATGGCGTTCACCTAGTCCGGATCCTGTAGCGCCTCATCTATACATGTAGGCTCAACACAAGAAACAAAGGAGTGATGTTCAATAAAAGAAGCATGTTTATGTGATCGAGTAATAACCCCTTGTGAAGGACTCCTAATGATTTGGTCTTTTGGGTGTGCTTGAAGTAGTGATGAGTTTCTCCTGTCAACCACTTGGGAAGAATATCCTGGAGCATCAACATCTTAGGCTTGTACCCTTGCTTGTTCATGAGAGACAAATGTATCTTCATTTGCATGCCTCTCATCTTTTTAATCATCTTGTGATACACTTGATGAAGAAGGTCTGTCAATGTTTTGCACCTCTTCTTCATCTTCTTTTGGTTTGATAGCTCCAATTGGCATGTTCTTCATTGCTTCCCTAATTGTCTCATCACCTACATCATCAAGATTTTCAAGTGCTCCTTGGGAGCCATTAGTCTCATCAAATTCCACATCATATGTTTCTTCTACCATGCTAGTGGCATGATTGAATACTCGATATGCTTTGGACTTTAATGAATAACCCAATAGAAAACCAATATCACAAAGTTTTTGAAACTTCCCTAGGTGATGACATTTCTTGTAAATGCAGCATTTGCAACCAAACACCCGGAAGAAGGAGACGTCTGGCTTTTTCCCATTTAGCAGTTCATAGGGAGTCTCCGCAAGTAGCCGGTGAGGGAAGAGCCTGTTTGTTGCATAACATGCAGTGTTGACAGCTTCGGCCCAAAACCTCTCCGGTGTGTTATACTCATCAATCATTGTTCTTGCAAGTGTGATCAAGGTCCTGTTTTTCCTTTCAACAACTCCATTTTGTTGGGGTGTATAAGTTGCAGATACTTCATGCTTGATCCCAATCTTATCACAGTATTCATGAATGTTGGTGTTGTCAAATTCTTTACCATTATCACTTCTAATCTTCTTGATCTTGTAATTGAATTCATTTTGAGCTTTCTTGGCAAACTTCTTGAATATAGATGCAACTTCAGATTTATCATGGAGAAAGAACACCCAAGTGTATCTTGAGAAATCATCAAATATCACCAGACAGTAGAGGTTGCCACCAGCACTTACATAATTTGTTGGTCCAAATAAATCCATATGAAGTAGTTCCAGTGGCCTTGATGTTGACATGAAAGCTTTGTAGGATGTGTGTTAGCAACTTGTTTCCCAGCTTGACATGCACTACAAGTTTGTCTTTTTCAAATACAACATCCTTTAATCCTCTAACCATGTCCTTCTTTAATACTTTCTTGATTGTGCTCATTCCAACATGTGCAAGCCTCCTATGCCAGAGCCATCCAAGTGATGCTTTGGTAAAGAGGCAAGTTCTTAAGTCTGCATCTTCAGAGTTGAAATCCACTAAGTAGAGATTGTTGTATCTAAATCCTTTGAACACCATTGATTCATCATCCATTTTTGATACAATAACCTCTGTTGGAGTGAATAAGCATTGAAGTCCAAGATCACAGAGTTGACCCACTGATAATAAATTGAAGCTCAAAGGTGCAACCAAGAGAACATTTGAAATTGATAGATCACTTGAAATTGCCACCTTGCCCAGTCCTTGAACTTTCCCTTTTGAATTGTCCCCAAATGTGATTTTGTCCTGTCCATCAACATTCTCATCAAGTGAGGTGAACATCCGTGGGTTGCCTGTCATATGTTGTGTGCATCCACTGTCAATAACCCAATGGCACCCACCGGTCTTGTAGTTCACCTACATCCACAGACAAATCAAGCTTGAGTTTTGAGGGCCCTATATTGCATAGGACCAGTAACTTTCTCAATCAAGGACTTTGCAACCCAAATTTGTCTAGGTCTACTCTTGCTTGGTGGACCTAGGAATGTAACTTTGACCTTTCCATTTGCTACTTTCCTTAGAACATAATGAGCATTGAAGGCAAATGGTCTTGAGTGCTTTGGCAAGGGAGTTGGTGATTTAGCTTTGCAGTTGTGCGCAAAGTGACCTTCTTTTCCACACTCAAAGCATTTGATAGGCTTATGAGTTTGCTTTGGCTTGTATTGAGTGGTAGCTTTCTTTTGCACAAAAGAATTGTATCCAATACCACTCTTGTTATTTTTCATGACAGTGTTCATGAGCAATTCATTTTGTAGATATTGGCCCTTGTTGAACTTTTGCACACTTGTTGTAAGATGTTCATTTTCACTCTTAAGTTTCTTGACCTCATTTTTAAGCCTTTCATTATCCACTGCCAACTCATTGTTGAAATCATTGTTCTCAATGGCAACCTTTCCTCTAGTGGTTGCATTAGTCAAGTATCTCTTCAATTTTTGATTGTCTAGAGTCAAGACTTCAACTTTTTAGGTCAATTCATCATGTAGATTAGTTTGATCACCTTGACTTAGATCATCACATGAGGTTGCTACATCAATCTTAACAACAAGGTTAATAGCCTCATGTGTATTGCAAGATAAAAGTTCATTTTCAACAAGAAGATTATCATGATCAAATTTAATCTTAGTATAGTCTTCCTTGATTTTCACTAGTCTATCTTTCAACTCCCTATTAGCTTCATTTAACTTGTCACATTTATCCTTAGCATCTTTTAGGGAGGATGTAAGCTCATTTACAGTGGATGACATAGTTTTGTTTTCTTCTTTCATTTCATCACCAGCTTTCATAACTATGTCATATTTGGCATTCAAAGATTCATTTTCATTTTTCAACTTATCACATTTAGCTTTTGACTTCCTAATGATTTGAGTGTATTCTTTAAGCAAGTTAGCTAGTTCATCATAGGAAGGTGAAGCAAATTCATCATCACTATCACTATCACTATCATCAGTAATATCATTATCATTTTGTACCTTTAGTTCACCTCTAGCCATGAGGCATAGGTGAGAAGTCGATGATGGCGATGGTGGTGGCGAAGAGAAGTCCCCAGCTATGGCAACAACTTTTTCATCATTTTCTTCTTCACTTGAAGAAGATCTACTTGATGACTCAATGTCAGTGAGCCAGTCACCAACAATATATGCCTTTCCATTTTCTTTTGTGTAACCTCTTGTGCTTCCCATCCTTCCTCTTAAAGAATCTCCTTTTCTTTTTCTCATCATCGCTGTCATCTTCTTTCTTGACCTTGAACTTGTTCTTCTTGGGCTTGTTACATTGATGAGCAAGATGACCAAGCTCTCCACAGTTGTAGCAATCCATTTCAGAAATGGGCTTTCTTTTGCTGGAAAAGAATTTCTTCTTTCTTGAATCAAATTTGATGCCTTCTTTGTTGAGCTTCTTTAACATCTTGGTGGTCTTCCTCACCATCAAGGCAATGTTAGCATCAAGGTCATCATCACTTGAGGATTCTTCCTCAATTTGTACTTTAGCTTTTCCTTTTCTTTCTTGATTTGCTTTGAGAGCCAAATCCTTTCTCTTGGAAGATGACTCATCCTTGTTATTGATGTGCATGTACATCTCATGAGCATTGATCTTTCCCAATATCTGTGTAGGTGTGGTAACTGAAAGATCCATCTGATGCAGCGTAGTGACAATGTGTCCATATTTGTCAATTAAGAGGACACTGAGAATCTTCCTCACAATGTCTGGTTGTGAAATTTGTGTAAGCCCCAAGCCATTTACTTCCTCTACAAGAATATTGAGACGTGAGTACATAGCATTGGCATTTTCATTAGCAAGCATTTTAAAAGAATTTAACTTTCTCATAGCAATGTGATATCTCTCCTCACGCTCACTCCTAGTTCCTTCATGTAGAGCACATATGTCCATCCACAAATCATGAGCATTTTTATGATTTCTAACTCTATTAAACACATCCTTGCAAAGGCCTCTAAAAAGGGTGTTTTTGGCCTTAGCATTCCATTTCTCATAATTAAACTCTTCACCTACAAGATTTGTGGGATCTCTAGGTTGGGGGAATCCTTGAGTGGCGGCTTTGTAGACACCAATGTCTATAGCCTCTAAATATGCTTCCATACAAATTTTCCATTATGGAAAATCGTCACCATCGAAAATGGGAGGAGGTCCATCCCCACCGGACATCGTTACTCTAGCGGTTAAGCTAATCTAAGAAGCAACAAGGCTTTGATACCAATTGAAAGGATCATGATGCCCAAGAGGGGGTGAATTGGGCTTTTCTAAAAATCAACACTAATTAAAACCTAAGCAAGAGCCCAACTTCACCCCAACAACTAGCACTAAGAGAATAATACTAGAAATACAATAATGCTAAGATAATACTTCAAATACTTGCTAAACAAATACACAAAGTAAAATGCTTGAATTAAGTGTGGAATGTAAAGTAAGGTTTAGAAGACTCCTCCAATTTTTCCCGAGGTATCGAAGAGTCGGCACTCTCCACTAGTCCTCGTTGGAGCACCCGCGCAAGGGTATCGCTCCTCCTTGGTCCTCGCAAGAACCAAGTGCTCACTACTAGATGATCCTTTGCCACTCCGGCGCGGTGGATCCCTCACGACCGCTTACAAACTTGAGTCGGGTCACCAACAAGATCTCCACGGTGATCACCGAGCTCCCATCGCCACCAAGCCGTCTAGGTGATGCCGATCACCAAGAGTAATAAGCCGTAGACTTTCGCTTGACCAAGAGAAGCCTAATGCAAGTGGTGTGTGCTCTAGGTGGCTCTCGCTAGCGCTAATGAGGTCCAAATGCAGGATTAAGATTCTCTAATCACCTCACTAGGCTTTTGGTGCTTGCAATGTTCTACAATGTGCAGGAATAAATATGGGCTGCAAGACATTGAATATGGTGGGTGGAGGGGGTATAAATAGCCCTCACCCACCAACTAGCTGTTACAAGCAGTGTTCTGTGCATGGGCGCACCGGACAGTCCGGTGCGCCACCGGTGCGCCAATGGTCGTCTCCAACGGCTAGTTCTGACAGTTAGCCATTGGGCTAATGGCACACCAGATAGTGAACAGTCACTGTCTGGTGCACACCGAATGGTCCGGTGCACTGTTCGGTGCGCTGTCCGGTGCGCCGCTAAAAATCCACTCGGGAACCTTGCGCTCTCGGGTTTCTGCGTGGGAAACCCTTCCCCTGGGCCAGCCTGGCCCCACCAGGCAGATGGCACACCGGACAGTCCGGTGTACACCGGACAGTCCGGTGCCCCAAAGTCAGAAACCCTATTTTCTATTTTCTGCTGTTTTCAAATCGGTTTTCGTTCTAACTTGTGAGTATGTTCTAGAGTGTCACCTAACACTATATGCAAGTGTGAATATGCACCAACACTACATTAGAACTCTCTTGGTCAAACTACTCATCGACAACCCCTCTTTATAGTACGGCTAAAACAAAATAAAAGACCTAACTAAATCACAGGTGTCTGCAACTCCTTGACACTCGGACTACGTAGACCTTCACTTTTTGTTTCGTCGCTTTAGCCGTCGCTTCGAGTTCTTATCTCCAGGATTGTTTTCACCGTTGTAGTACTTCTACCTGTAATGTGATCTAACTTACCATTTGTCTCTGCAAAAACACACATTAGTCACATATAACATTACGTTGTCATTAATCACTAAAACCAACCAGGGGCCTAGATGCTTTCAGTAAGTAGCACCAATGAACTCCAATCTCTTAAAGCTTACATAGACGAACAGCGAGAGCAGATGCAACGTATCATAGGGGATATATAAAATGATCATAAAAGGCTAGTGTGTGCGCTTGATAAGTCTACTATTGCAAATCTTCCTTCGCACGAGGTTGAACTGAGGGAATACACACGTAATTCATTGGCTACAGGTTGTCATGACCAGTCACAACCCCTTTATGGGATGCCGATAGACATGTACCTTGGGCAACAACAGCCTCCCACGCACATCGCCGATAAATTTGCGGATCTGCGCATGTCCGGACCGTCCGCACAGTGAGCGCGGACCGTCCGGTCCAGCGACGGTCGATCCCATTTTTAGAAGCGAATTACCGAGGCCTGCACCCAAGCCACCACATATAGTGCAAACCCTAGATGATCCATTTGGACCGTCCGTGTATGACGCCAGACAGTTCGAATATAATGTCAGACGGTCCGGCCACATAGTCGGACGGTCCGCGTATTTAACCGGACGGTCCCGGCACAGAGTTTTTCGAGGAGGATGGATATCCAACTCCGTATCCATCCTAGCTGGACTCCACATCTCACCATACGGCACACCAGCACCATAATATAATCTACAAAACCCATGAGAGTGAGTACTTTCCGGCCCCCCGAAGGCCAGAAAGGAATGGCCAGTCATATGAGCCTCACAGGGCATGTATTAATGCACCGCAAAACCCAAACCAATGGGGAGTAAAACAACATACCAACATCCAAACAAACTCATCCATATTGGACCAAAGAGCCGGTGGTCTCCCACCGGCTGCCATCGATATAGTAAGAGAGGAAATAGCTGGGGCATTCCGAGATAAGCTCGGAGTTAGTATAGTCCCCGGGGGTAGTCATATCGGAGACCTTATGATAGCCAGTTTGACCGTCTGTAGGATCTAGGACATCGGCTAGAGGGGAGAGAATAGACGGTTTTGACTAAAATAAAAAACACTAGAGAAATTTAATCAATATGATAAGAGGTATAAGTTCTCTAGTGATAACAAGTAAACAATCTATGAGAATCAACTATGGTGATTGTATACATGAAGAACAAATATGCGAAATACTAATCACTTGCACAACAATAAGTAATGCAAGAAAGAAAGACACCGGATTTTATCCCGTGGTATCGGTGATTTGCCGATCACCCCTAATCCACGTTGAGGTGGACTTCAAGCTCTCACTTGCTCCTCTATCAAGACACGTCTTGATCTTTGAGCCAAGTGGACAAGAAATCACTCAATACCTCGTTTCCACTAATGTCACCTTTGCCGCTCCGGTGAGGTAGGCGCGAACCCCTCACAATCGACACCGCGGCTCCTCCACAATCTTCTTGGAGAGCTCGACGGAGACAACACCCGAGCCGTCTAGGAGGCGACAACCTTTAAGAGTAACAAGCCAATGACGCTTGCTCGGTGTACCACCTAGTGCCTCAAGGATCACCAATGGATGCAAATGCACTAGGAACTCTCAATCTCTCACTAGAATGCAATCTCAAGCAAGGAGTGTGAGAGAATGAGTGGGAGGATCACAAATGAGCTCAATGTGTGCAAGGAATGGCCAAGAGAGCTCTTACACATGAGCTCCCCTTCTATTTATAGCCCACCTAAAAAATCCAACTGTTATGTGCAACTAGCACACATTCTGCGCACACGCGGACGGTCCGCGCCCTAAGGCCGGACGGTCCACCGTACATATAACAGCTAGTTTTCCCGTTTGAAATCTATCAGAGTTGTCAGAAAAGCGAGGTCTGGACAGTCCGCCAACCTTGGCCGGACCGTCCGAGACCTGGCAACTTGGAGAACTAGAACTCTGACCACGAAGGATTAACACACGCGGATTGTCCACCATACAAGGCTGGACAGTCCGTGACCTGGGAGTCAGTACTATCCGGGCTTAGGCCCCAGACAGTCCATAGTACAAACACCCAAAAACATACAGTCCCTGCCCAAATCCATTTGGCACACGCGGACAGTCCACCGACCCTGGCCGGATAGTTCGCACAATAAACAGGGACTGTGCAGATAGCAATCTTCTCTGGTCAGGACTGCGGACGGTCCGGCCCTAAGGCTCGGACGGTCCGCAATACAAAGGTACAGGACAAGTCCGAAGTGACCACACTTTGGACCCCACTGGAAGAATCGCGGACGGTCCGCCCACATGGCCCGGACGGTCCGCCTATCCCAAGACTAAGCAAATTTTCGAGCACGCTTTTGAAAGGATTTTTAACTCTCAAAATTGGAAGCGTTGTTAGTCCTCATGCAAATGCAACCACTAGATGCTCTATGAGGCACTAAGTTTACACAAACCAAAGTCATTGACCCCTCTTAATAGTATGGCCATCTAGCCTACTAATCCGGTCAAATATCTTCTCTAAACTCCTGGAGACCGGCAAAAACAAAAACCTATGTTATACCTTTGCCTTCACTTGATCCACAACCAATACTTATAAGTCTCCAAGATTTTCTGTTCTATGTGGTCCAACCTGCATTCTTATTTCTCCAAGAACTGTTAGTCCACAAGTAGTTGTCATTAATTACCAAAACATCACCAAGGGGCCTAGATGATTCACAATCTCCCCCTTTTTGGTAATTGATGACAACACTACATATTATATCCAAGAGAAGTTTTGTTTTTCAAATCTCCCTCATACCTTAGGTATAAGAAGGATTTTAGAGGTGAGTTTCATAGGACTTATCTTGATTTGAAGTTCCATCCGATTGATAGATAAATCTCAATAAAACTCAGAGTGTAGGAATAGCTCCCCCTATGTGTGTGCATGATATTTCTAGTTGAAGATTCAACACACATAATCGATCGAAGTTTTAATGGAGATCTTCCTACAGTCATGGTTATCGATGCATACAAGAAGTGATATGTAAAATAAGCGCAACAAATTTAGTCACTCCTCGATCAACCATTCACAGAATAATTCGAACTAATTGAAACATAAGAATTAACACATATAGTTCAACCCACAGAATATTACAAATATTTGTCCACAAACATAAGACATAGTTCACCAAATGCATAAGACATAAAGTTCAAATAGTAAACATGCACATGCAAAGTCTCAATGTCCA